>CM052898.1:126279154-126305687 GCA_028534135.1 Potos flavus
AAAAAAAAAAAAAAGAAAGAAAGAGGCAGACACAGAAGTGATGCAGCTAGAAGACAGTGAAGGCCAAGGATCACAGGCGAGTACCAGCAGCTAGGAAGAGGCAAGGAAGGCAAGCACAGCCCTGCCAGCAACTTGCTGTCAGACTTCTGGCCTTCCAGAACCGTGAGGGAGGAAATTTGTTTTCAGCCATCCAATGTGTTCTGTCCCTGTCTTAGGAAAGGAGAGTTGCTTTCCAAGTGGGAATTTGGATGGGGCACTAACATTAATTCTTGAATTGGAAGGAATGTTAAGAAACCAATTTAGCTATTTTTCTTTTTAACTCACTCATGTACTCATTAAAAATCCACAGAGTCCTTAATATGTGGCAAAAATTCTGCTAAGCCTTGAGGACAGGGACAGGTGACACGATTCCTGCCTTCGAAAAGCTCACTGTCCACTTTCCACCATAACTTGGCAGATGTCTTCACATCAGTGATGGGTGCTGTAACCGAGGCATTTACAAACACGGAGGTAAGGAAAAGACAAAACGGTCATCTGTGAGAGTGGGAATCAGGGAAGACTTTTTTGCAAAGGTTACAGCTGCACTGGATCTTTAAAGTTCGTATTCTGGTGACCAAGATGGAAGCACTTTCTGGAAATGACAATCCATGCTCAAGCGCCTTGACCTAAGTCCCAGATATGGGTAGATGTAGGGTATGAGGAGGGACAAAAATGAAACTCAAGATCTATGGAGAAGCATCTCTAATGGTACACAAACTAGTCCGGGAAACCTCACAGGTGCTTGGACAACCCCAGCTCCGGTTTTGAAGAGTCCTCTTCAGGTCCTACGCGGATATCCAGAGCACCCTGTCATTTTCTGGTTTTGCTTTGGAGTGACCAGACCCCTCCATGCCTTCCCCAACACTGGATCTAGACTCCCCCTTACAGGTTCAATGGGAATATCAAAACTTAAAATACTCACTGATGAAAAGCTAGACAGAAGACACATCAGATGGTGTCCCCCACCCCCGACAGAGTTTTAATCCATTCATTTCTCCTCGCTCTGGCATATGGAGAAGGGAGCGGCAGAAATGAAGCTAACAGCTGCTTCCCAACACAGGAGGAGCGAGAGAGGATGTCAGTGTGTCATACTTGACAGCTGGGAGCGTTCTCAGAACATAATTATATAACCTCTTGCGTATCGCGCTTCCCCCCTTCCAGAGCACCCCCACATGTCACTGGGTTTTATTCCGACAGCAGCCGAGGGAGCCGGCAGCGTGGATGAGGCCAGGGGGTGGCCCAGGGTTACGTGAACTGCAAGTTAGAGGCTGACCCAGGTTAGATCTCAGTTCCCGACCTTAGGCAGCCACTGCCTTGGTGGTTTTGTGTGTTCTTCTTTTGAAGCGTGTGAACGGGCTTCTGGGATGCTATATGGAAAAAGGGATTCAGAGGGAATAAGTGGAAATTACTCAAAGGCACGAACAAAGAGTTCACTGGAAGGGCAAAGAGAGCAAATTCTCCTTTCCTTAAGAAATGAGTTGAGGGGTGATGTAGGGAGCGAAGCTGGGGATGTATGCAGTCGGGATGGCACCCGGGGAGCAGACCTGGCCTAGAGCCCTCTAACTCCTCCTGACCCCGCCCGCCATCCAGTACATGATGTCTCTGTCCAGTGTAACACTAGATATGGCCCCTTTAAAAAAGCAAGGGCCTAGAAGTGGCTGACACCAAGGGTTACAATGAAATCAATTCACCAGAAACTGAGAACTGAGCCAGTGACCCTTGTGCCCCACAAACTTTCCCTAAATATTATTCTATTAAGCTAACTGTTTACCTCCAGGGCTCAGAACTTCTCCCAAATGCTCAGGTAGAGAACGCAACTGCAAACTTTAAATACAGACTGAAACTATCAAGTGCAGGGGTAAGCAGGAGCCACACTCTTCCTGAAGAACCGAAAACACGGTCAGCCTTGTCCCTTTTCTTTGTGAGGATTAAAAAACAAAAAGAACAGCCAGTAGATTGCATCTTCTGGTTATATCTGATTAAGGAAATTAATGCAAGGAAACAAATCAGGGTTGCTTGCATTCAAATAATCTCCTTACCTCCTCCTACCCCCGAGCCCAATATGTGTTCTGGGGATTTCTTTGTGCCTGATCTACAAAGTTAAGGACACTGCGTATCTCTGCGTGCAGGTGCACATGCATATGTACACACGTGCGTGCGCACACACACGCACATGGGATTCACAACTAGAATCTTCTTTGCCAGGTGTCCCAGATTGTAAATAAATTCTAAACTAATGTAATTATCTTATATTTCCATGAAGACAGTGCCTGCTTTGGAGGCATTCTGGGTGATCGCACGAAACATAAGGATATAAAGAACAATATGTCCTCACACCACGTGAGATTTCTCCACAAATGGGAGAAAGCTCCCATCCTTAGAAGAGGGGAGTTCACTGGTTTCCTGAGAAATTGCTGAAACCCCCACACGACCGCATCTGACTAGCTCTCTCGTGTCTCACACTTGCCTAGAAGGAGACGTCTGGTCCTGTGTGAGGAGAGCCTGCGAGTGCTCCCTCCTTCCCGAAGAGAAGGAATGGAGACCATTCCCCTTCCCTCTCATGTCCCAGAGTTTAAGCACACACACCACACGGGGCGCAGCCACAGGCTGGAGGGAGACAATAAAGTCAGACCATATTGACATGATTAGGTTTTGAAATGAATGATTTCACACAGAAATCACACTAGGTAACAGCAGGAGCACTGGACGAAGGAGGGAAGAGGCAGCTCAGACAAGCAGCCTGCTGGGAGCGTCTTATTTGCAAAGGGGAAGCTAGAGACCCCCGGCTCACGGAGACAGCACAAAAAAAGGTAGCAAAAGATGGTGAGTGCAGGTATTCTGGCCGGAGAGGGTATGGACTTTTTCCTCGGTTGTTGCTGGTTTTCATTTTATTTCTGAGAAGAGGGCTCTGAGAAATTCTGGGGGCCTCAGGCAATTCCATCTGGGAATAGAAGAGGTCCTCTTGCCCTGGAATCCAGGTGGGCTCTCTGAGTGCCAGGTCAACCGAATATCATGGAAGCGATGCTTCACAGAGTTTCCGGCCCAGGCCTTCAGAAGCTAGCAGCTTCCACTTCCTGTTTCTGGGAGCATTCTCTCTCGGATCCCTGACCGTCCATGCCACATGTCTGACTGACACTGAGGCTGTCCTGCTATGAGGAAGTCACACTAGTCACGCAGGAAGACTGGAGGTGTGGGGGAGACTGGAAGGAGCAAGGGAGAGCGATGTCTGGCCAGCTCCCGGCTGAGGTCCGGAAACCATAGAGCAATTATAAGCCATCTTCTCGGTGCCCTGCCTGAATTCCTGATTCACAGAATCATCAAATATAATAAGTTGCTATTTTAAACTACTAGGTTTCGGGGGTGGTTGTTATGCAGCAATCAGTAACCGAGACAGGGACCTGAAAAGCCCTCCCAGCTCCGACAACTCTGCGACCTTCATCCATCTCAGTGGCCTCGGCTTCTTCCTCCGTACTCACTAGGACAGCCAAATTCAGAGGCTAGTAGGACTGGGTGCCAAGAAGGCTGGAGAAGAGGCAGAGCTTTGCCTACCCCCCTACACCCCCGCCCTGGACTTCAGATAGATAAAAGGCAGGTGGAACAAGAAAATGGAGTCAATGCAATGGGAAACAGCCACAAAAAGGAAAGAAACAAGGCCTGCTTTGGACTGAGGACAACGTTTGACTCTTTTCATGTAGCCAGCCGTCCTGGACTTTTCAGTGACACAGGTCACCAAATGCATATTCTGCTGAAGCAAGTCTGTTGCCTTCTCTGACACCACTTTGCTGCTGCTGCAATGCTGAACTACCAGCTAATGGAGACAGGGCTATCACTGGCCCTTCCTGTCTGCCATGCCACGCCAGCCATCAGTGGCAAAGAGGAAGTCATCTAAGGGAGACTGATGATGGGGGGGACCTATTGGCAAAATTTTTAAACACATCAAGACTCTGTTTCTCTGCTCTTTAAAACAAAAAGATGGGACCGAGCTATTTCCAGGGAAGGAAAGATCCTAACGTCCCTAGGATTTGGCGGCCGCTGTTTTCCGTGCTGTGGCAGTGGCCACAATAGCGTGGTGAAAAACTGAGGCGGCCGAGCAGACTGGCATTAGTGGCTAGCTAAGCAAACCACTGTGGAAAGCACAGCGTGAAATGGGGCCAATGAAATGTGAGTTTGGGGACCAGGCTACTAACCAAAAATGTGTCCATCAAATAAAACACTAAAGGATTCAGTAGGCCACAGATTAGTTGCTAAAATAAACATACTGTATTTAGTAACGAAATAAGAGGAGGAGGAGGAGTAAAACGGCGGGATTCGGTGGTGGAGGAGACAGACGTGGTGAATGGAACAATCCAGAATCTAAAAAGCTGGCTCCAGCTGAGGTCTGAGGCTCTAACCATCCTGTCTCCCCTATCGCTAGAACAAAGCCCAAGCACAACCATCTAGAATCACGCAGTCCTGGCTGACCCTAGCCATGCTCGAACCGCCGTTGAGTTTCCGGCTGTGCCAAGGGAGAGCAAAGACTGCCAATTACCCTGATGAGACCTCTGCTCTGCAAAGCCCGTATCCCCAACAGCCCTTGACCTCGGCTTGCAGCAGGGCTGGGGCCAGTTCCACAGGAAGTAGCTGCACCTGCTGCCGTCAATGAGCCCATTCCAGTCCGCCCAGGCCAAAGCCGACAACCCGCCACTAACATCATGAATAATGGAGAAGGCCCCTGCTCTCCGGACAGCCACCAGCACGCTCAACAATTGGCTGAGCTGAGCTATAGGGAGGGGAACTGAGCAGCAGGAAACAAGGCGGCTGCAGCCTTCACATTATATTGGAGGCATGTGGAGCAATTCCCAGAGGAAAATAAATTGTACAGCAATCGTACTTGGATGGATGATGCTTAACGGCAGCAAGGGCCTGCAATTTATCAGAAAGCCTCGCTGAAGAAGGCTAATCGTCATCATGGTGGAATAAATTACACAGCCAAATAGCGATGATCTTGGTCCAGGACTGCTTAGACACACGTGGTTTAGTGATCCCTAAACCACGCGTTCAAGGCTGTCCCACACTCTTTGTGCACAGAGAGAACCTCCCTAATGCAAATCAGGAAACCTGGGTCTGAATCCCAACTCCATTCCCCTGCTGAGTCTTCCTGGTTAATGACATCCTCTGACTCTCAGCTTCTCATCTGTAAAACGGGTAAATAAACTAGAACGTTTAAAGCATCATGAGCACAGTGAGTAAGTGCACCAGATCATCTGGGCATTTCAGCCATGCTACCCTGGTACTTAAAAACGCAAACCCACGCTGAAACATGTAACCGCTCATTGCATGCTTTGTTTAAGGCAAAAATACACCCAAACTGAGAACGGTCTCCTGCGGCTACTGGAACTCTATACTGGTATCCTTGCGGTCAGTGTGGCCCGATGTCACCTCCATCCTCGGAGTCAACGTTCAGTACAACTGCTCAACCACACACTGCGTGGGTATTGTTAGGAACATCTCTTAGCTGTAAGGTGAGGGTAAAGACGTCTGCTCTGCCAAGTTCAGAGGTTATGATAAAGCCATCCATGGAGATGGTGCACTGGAAAGTTTCATATTGTAAAGCTTCACTTCCCGTGGACCATGAGCACGTTCACGAAGCCAGGGGCCGAGCCAATCTCTTGCACACACAACCCACCTTCTGCCCACCCCCCTTGTGCCAACGATCACCTAGCATGAAAAGTTGCCATTATGTGCAGATTGAAGATATCCAAGCTTATTGGGAAAGGAAAGATATAACTGGTTAAAAATGATAGTTATCTACAAGTTGATAGTACTTACCAAATACGGGTTACTAATGTCAACAAAACTTGATGGCTATAAAGGACACATTTCATTTTTTTAACAAATCTTTCTTGAGCATGCACTGTTTGCCAGGCAAGAAGCAGAAAGCCGGGGATACGGCAGTAAACAAGAACGATGCAGAATCTGTCCTCATGGGGACTATCTTCTACAGAGAAGGATTGACATTTAATAAGGGACAATAAGTACAGGTACAGATGGGAGTATAATGAACAAACCTAGCCAGCCTCACCTATGGGCTGAAGAATAAGAACGGGGAGAAGCCAGCGAAATTATGTTCTAAGGTCTCACGTCCAGAGTGAGTGAGTCAGGCTAAAGGACCTCAAAGGAACCCAGAGTGGAGAGAGCAATAGCGTGGAAGAAGACGAGGCTTGGGAGGCGGGCAGGTGAAAAGGATTGACTTTCAATCTGATGCTAATGGGAGCCACAGGAAAGCCTCAAGCAGGAGTGACAGGATGGGGACAAAAATGTTTGTGGGGAGAGCAATTAAGGAGACCCTCTACTTCAATAACTAGAAATACCTTTGGGTACTGAACAGAGATATTATAGGAAGCTGAAGTATAAAGAAAAATAATCCAACACTGATAGATTAAAGTAGAGCTGACTTAATCTTGTGACATTTCCTAGCCATTTCACTTTTTTTTTTCTGAATATTCATGATCCAAGTTTGTCTTTCACAAAACTGAGGTATGGAAATAACTCTTGCTTAGCTTTCCGACTATTTAGATTTAGACAAAAGAAAACAATTTACTCATTTATTAATTAATAAATGAGTAAAGTCCCACTTGTTTCCAAAAAGGATTTGAGGTAGTTTACAATACGAGGTAAAGAGAGACAAACCAAAAGCTATCCCAAGGTCAAGGGGAGGTCACTGTTGGCCTTTTGTCTTATCCCCAGGGGGCCCCAGGATCAAAAGCGGCGAAGCTCTGACTTTACGGCTGAACGTTTCAATACTGAGAAACAATTATGGGTAAGGGGATGGCTGAAATTAAGGAGCAGAATCAGTTTCCAGGTTCCCTCTAGGCTCATCTCTGGACGAGCCTCTCTGCCTCCATCAGGAGAGCAAAATAGAACAAAACAATGGAAAATCAATAACTTGAAAGCAGTAAAGACCCTACGCTGTGTCTTTGAAAATGGGAGCCACAGCCAAGGTTTCATTCATTCAAAGACACAGAGAACACACACACACACACACACACACACACACACACACACACACAGAGTTAGAGCCATAAAGATGCCACTGGACTTTGACCGCTACTCCCTTTCCCCCGTAGGAGGCTCGGCATAAGTGATTCGTTAGCTCCCCAAAGCCAACAGTTCCCCAAATTGGCGAAGCTCAGCCAAGCACCCAACACAAAATTCACAAGGTTAGAAGACACACAACCCTAGTAAGCACGCCCCCACCCCTTGTCCTACACATCCGTCAGGGAGGGAAGTGCTTACGTGGTTCAATCAGGACGCTCTCCAAAATGAAACCCTTCCCTCCGCTCTGTCAGCCTCCTCCAACCTGGACGTCCACTGTACACACAACTACTACTGGTATGATTACATCAGAGTTGAGTAATGTCACCAGTGCTCGAGTGTACAGCTTTAGACGGTACAGGGAGAATTTCTAGAATGACAGTACTTGATAACTGGAAGAGGGTCGCTGGATACTTCCCAACATCCGTTGTGTCACAGCACATGAGAGTGCTGATATTTGTATGACACCAGGGTGAAGGGGAAGAGGCCTCCAGGTCCATATATAACTGAGCCCTCCCTGCTCATTCCCCTCCCCGACTAGAACCCATCCAGAGCCCCACACTGAAAAGCTCTGCCTGGAGAACGACTGAGCCCAACCCCGTCTTCCCACCTGCCCTTCTTCTAACCCCTCCGTTTAGCCAGTTTCACAGCTGGAGAAACCGCATGGTCTCCTTCCTGCCTTCCTGGGAGCCCTCCTCTGCCCGTCCTGCTCTTCACTCTCTGGAGGCAGAAGATCCCCCCGCCTCCAGTACATCACTTCCCTTCTGGTCAGCACTGAGCACAGCACCTACCTAACACGCTGAAGGTACTTGTAAAATGTTTACTTTCAAAATGTCTCCTCCTCTGGTGCTTTAGGTAAACATGGGTTTTACAGTCCCTAGCGCTGGGCCACTGCCCCTTCCTGGTGTTGATGTCCCTATACGAATTCCTCCTCCATTTACCCTGACTTGGGTACGTCGCCCATTTCCTCTTGAGACCCTGACTGATACAATGATAAAAAACAAGGAAAGTAGTTATATTACGTCTACAATGTAAAAACAACATGCTTTATTTGATTAACATGATTATTAAATCGATTGTAATTTTTTTTCTCTTAGGTCTTACTTGTTGCCTATGAATATATTACTCACCCAATCATTCCTCTATTTTCCAAATGTTAGCTTCACAAGGACAGATACTACTATAACCCCTAATCCCATGCATCTAGAAGATACTTAGATGTTTGCCAAATGGATGAATGAACAAATGAGCAAACAATATGGCAAAATATTTGGTGGGAGAAAACAGTTAGAAAAATGAATGTAAATTAGAATTACCATATGGATGTGGAGAGACAGTAAAAGAACATAAAGCTTGAATTTCGTTGTTTTTATGAAAAGACTGTGAGTGGATTTTTAATTTTTCATTAAATTTGCCATGTTTATATAGCAATAATACTTCAAAAAGAAAATATTTTTGTGCCACTGAAATCTGGAATGAAAATGGAAATGGAACAAATGTGCGTTTATATATTTTATGAGTACACAAATGGAATACCAAAATAAACTTTTTCAAGAGACAACCGAATGATTAAACATTAAGGTCGACTTTGCCTCTATACATAGCTATTAAAGAGTAATTAAGACTTTCCACTGTGTTAAGCAACCACTTGCCTAACAAAGTTGCCATAATTGTGTTAAGACAGGGCAGATGGAACCAAATGAGATGCAAATGGGGCACAGTCCCCACGTGGATTTATGGCCCACATTTTTACTATCAGCAGTTCTTCTCAAGCAAGGGACAACACGGTTACATAAATATATCGCTACATGTTTTCCACAGGCTACTGAGCCAACAACAGGAGCGGAAACACACCTAGACAAATGCTGGACACTTAGCTATTAGACCGGGATTAACCCATAAGTAGCTGTGTGACCCTAAGTGGGTTGCTCCACCTCTCTGGGCTTTACTTCCCTCACAAGTAAAACGACAGTTCTGATGTGCTGTGCCCACCACCGCCAGGGCCAGGCCAGCTGACAGCAAAGGTGGAACATCCCTATCATCTCCTGGATGTTCCCCAGGGACTGCCACCTCAACGGGACCAGTGGCGAGCTCTCTGTTTCCTTTTGCTTTCTGTACTCTTCGGTGAATGGCTCCAGGATACGGTCTTGTGCCCAAGACAGCAACCGAGCCATCACCTCAGATTTCTGCCTCTCCTTTACCGCCCACATCGACAACACTCATGTGAACAAGTGTACCTTCTAATCATTTCTGGAACCTGCCCTGTTTTCTCTGTAACTGCTGCTCTCACTCCAGTCCGGGCTCCCATCAGCTCTCTCCTGGCCTACTGCACACTCCTACCTGGTCTGCCTTCCTTTAGTCTGCCGGGCCCCTGCCCAGCATTGCGCCACAGTGCACTTCTCGAAGGGCCTTTCATTTTCCTGCTTAAAGCCCATCAACAGCGACTGCGTTCTCTTGAGGATAATGCTCTATAATAAGGTTGATACACGAGGCTCTTCATTCTCTAGCCTCTGTTTACCCATCAGCCTTGCTTCTGGCCACTTCCTCCGTTCGCTCCCGCTCCAACTGTCACTCACACTGAACTACTTGTGGCTCCCGGGGGCGCCATGTTTTCCTTGGGCTCAGTGGCCTTTGAAGAATTTGCCCTCTGGTTAAAATGCTCTTCCTTTTCCCTTCTTTGTTCCTTCTTGGTCTGCTTCTTCCTACTGGCCCTTCGGGCTCCAGCTGTCTCCAGAAGCTCTCTTTGGCCACCAGCCTGGGGTAGATGCTTCGCCTGTACGTGTTCTTATTGCACCTGATACTTCCTATTCAGAACGGTAACAGTCTGTTTTCTGAGGGAAACCTCAGGGCGGTGGCTTGCTTGGCATTTATTTCTGGGATCTAGAACAATCTCTGCCCACAATCATTAATATACGTTTGTGGATGAATGCAAGCAAGAGAAAGAGAGAGAGAAGGAAGGAGGAAGGGAGGGATGAAAACCCACCGATTTTTTTTTAAGCAAGCCCAATGCCATGTACTGCACAAGGTGTGTGCTAGACAGGACCCCGAGGATTCCACTAAGGCCTTAGCTGCGTGCTTGTATCTTCTTAGTTTTCTAACTAAGGTGATGGAATGAACTCCAGAGATTACCATATCTATTATTTTGTATTTAAACTGCATTACCTTCAAATCATTCCAGATGATTCCAAGCTCATCTTTTAAAGAGCACCCATAACAACATCCATCATAATTGAAAAAAATCGGACCATCATCCTGAGTATTGAGAACCGTTTCAGATTGGTTACCTCCACCAAAGAGGTCACGCATGCACTTTCCCAATATCTGAAACTTAATTCACACCATTCCCACTTCGCTACTCTAAGCTCTGCCCATTTCAAATATAAACTCATCCATGAAGCTTCCCTGGCCATCCGTGTCAGGGCCGCTCAAGGTAGGGTTCATCTCGCTGACCTCCCAAGGCTTCATACAGAGATCGTCCCATGGTCTACTCAAACATACACTGTTTATCTGTAGTTCTATATCGTACATAGATATTTTATAACATTTATCCGTACTCAAATGTCTGCTCAAGGAATCCCGTTCAAACTCCTAACCAATGCATCTTTATTAACAAGAATAAGTGACCACTGAGTGACACCGGGCTACTCAGATGTGGGGGCTCAGGGTCTGGTAAGTTCATAGGCAAGTATCCCAGACAGATGCATGTTTTGCATGTCTTTCTCTCCAGAAGTTTCCGTGTCTAAATTTGGATGAGTATTTTATCGTCAAAACTTGGAAGCGCCAAAGATACCAGTTGTTGGGAATTTGGGATTCCCAAGTAAATCACAACTTCCTTTCATGCAAACCTACTGTTGGAAAAGGAGGGGGAAAAAAACCACTGGGAGAGAGCATGAGGTTAGGAAGAAGACAGGAGATAGGTAGGCACTGTCCCTAACAAAATCTGTCTTCGAGCTGTACCTCCCCTTCTTCCCACCTCCCAGCACCCAAAATAAAGAGTGAACTAAATGACTTCAAATGGCTTTTTGACTCCACGGTGTATTATCTACTTATGAGTTCTCTTCCCCCAGGCAAATTCAAAAGCATGACTAAGTTATTAAAAAGGTGGACACAGATGAGTGGCTTTATAGACCTTTTCCCCCCACGGAGAAAATTGGACAAGAAATAAAAACCTTAAGTTCTTTGATATCAGGTCTTTACTTATTACCGTCTATAGAATAAAGATTTATTCAGCAGCATCTTCTGGTCTAGCTTGCTCTTTCATGAAAAACTAACTTTTCTTTATAGCTTTAAAAAGCATCCATTAAGTCCAGTGAGGCTTTTGAATTTCTGCATTCATATGAACTATGACTTGCAGACCTTACTGCGAGAGAGGCCCAATTCCTCCTCCAGTCCCAGCTAACGTATGTGCTGATCATGGGGTGGGGAGAAGGGGCACGTGGTGCTGCAAAAGAGCAGGACCCCCAGTGTCAGCAAAATTCTAAAGGAGCACCTCCACCCCCACCCCAGAAAAAGACAGAAAGAGGTGCTAAAGAAGCAATGGCCAAACCTTCTGCAGGCCTTCCTTATCTCCCTAAAATATACACGGATTCTGAAATGCACACGGCAGGTGCCAGCTAAGGCTAGACGTTAAAGGCAAAATACACTCAGTCTTGGGGATTAGGGGAGATCGACCATGACTCTCTCAGAGAGGGGAGATTCTGAGGGCCCTCAGAGCACCCCTGGCTCTCCTTAAGCCAGATTCCACCAGCGCAAACAGCCTGGAACTAAAGGTCTCCACAGGGACCTTGAGAAGAGAGAGAGGCACGGTCCGTCGGGGCTCTGAGCACTAACCAAGGTGACACAGCATTTCAGCACACGCGGTAACTGGAACAAACCTCCTTAGGCCTCAAAAAGGCACTCCGCTTCCTGCACCTTCCATCACCATATTCTTTCCAGCTGATTAGTGAGACTGTAAGGTCTGCTGGAAATAAAAGCGTGATTGGAGAGGTTGTGCAAACACGGATCCTCCAGAGAGGACACCATTCATCCTGCAGCAGGTTTGAAGTGGGGAAGGCCGAAGAAGCGGGTAGCTATTGGAGGAAAACAAAATGTTCGTCAACTCTTAGGCAGGAGCTTTCAAGGGTTCCAGAGAAATTTCTCCCAAAGCAGATAAGTCTTCAACTGATTAATTTCATAAACAACTAAAATAGATTTTTAATGTAGAGAATACCATTAGCAAGAAAGTCTTTTGAACTTTCCTTAAAACCACAGAGCAGTCAGCTTTAGCACCTGCCCAAGGCCAGATTCTTCAAAAGCTATACCTCTGACCAGCAGCGAAGGAGAGTGTGAGGTCACTGAGAGGAGGGATGGATAGATGGGGACATCCTGAGCTCCCTAGGATTCCACTGGCTCCCAGGAGGACATCCCGGCAGCAGGGACACCTGCATGGCTCAGAGGGTTAAATGTCTCCTTTGGCTCAGGTCATGTCTCCAGGTCCTGGGATTGAGTCCCATGTCTGGCTCCCAGCTCAGCGGGGAGTCAGCTTCTCCTTCTGCCTCTGCCTCTCCCCCTGCTTATGCTCTCTCTGTCTGTCTCTCTCAAATGAATAAATAAAATCTTAAAAAAAAAAAAAGATCCATTGCCACAGGCTGAGTTCTCCAAGAAGCAGAAGGTAAGATGGAATTTGGAGTTCAAGGTATTTATTAAGGATCAACCCTTGGGGAGGAAGAGGAAGCAGATTGGGCAGAGGCAGAGGCGGAACAGCAAAGCAACCAGACGGCCTCAGCTTCTCAGCAGGGCCTTCTGGTATCCAGGGAGCCTTCATATCCCGTACTGCCAGATGTCACGAGATGTCACCAGATGCAGATGCCCCAGGGAGGGCATGGCCTAGGGCGAGGAGCTCTGTGCAGCCGCAGCCAGGGGGACTCTCAGCCAGGGGGACTCTCGTGGAGCTGACAGCTAGCACAAGGCTGTCTGCATGCTGCCCTCCCCCCAGCTGCCAGCAAGCCCTTCCCTCAAAGGGAACCTACGAGGTGCATCTCTGCAGCTAGCCCACCCGCCCCTTCCGAAGACATAACCTGTCTTTACGTTTACGATTAAGCAAGAACAGTAAACGTTTAAGTTCCTAGAGATATATTAACACGAGTAACATACAATGCAAGAGGAAAATACTTCCATGTGTTCTTAAAATAAGTTGAGTATCATCTTTCAAGTTAAAGAAGAATCAACTGCAAGAAAATAATGCTTTTCCCATTTACTGAAGATTATAAAGAGATATTGCAAATATAAATATAGATGTAAATACTGAGAGAATTGCCTGGAAGGATGTTCCCAAAACTGTTCAGTAAAATTATCACTGGAGGCCATGATTTCAGAGGATTTTTGCTTTCTCCCTAATATCTTGAAGTATTAACTGAATTTTCTTTAACAAGCATCCAGCATCGGGGGGCCTGCGTGGCTCAGTTAGTTAAAAATCTGACTCTTGGTTTCGGCTCAGATCATGATCTCAGGGTCGTGAAACAGAGCCTCCTTTCGGGCTCCAAGCTCAGCACACAGTTCGAGATTCTCTCCCTCTCCCTCTGCCCCCCTCCTTCACTCTCTCAAATAAATAAAATCTTTGAAAAAAAAAACCAACAACAAGCATCTAGCATCTATCTTTGTAAACCAATACAAAGATGCAAACTCAAAAGAAAAGCATCCTCTCTGGAAAACTTCTAAATGCCACCAATAAATCCAGATGAGAACCACCACTATAAAAGAAGGAACCCAAAACTAAACAAAAGCTTCAGATCTAGCAGTGACTCATCACGAGAACAAAGGTTAATTAATATCCTGCTTCTCTGTTCTTATTTCCCTGGATTAGCCGGGAAAGGGGCAAGTCAGAAAGTTCTCTAGGGCTCCTTGCAGCTCCATCTTTTATGGTTCTAAGACAAATGTCAGCGACACCCCCTCACTATTTTTTTAAAGGAAGAATTAAAATGGCAAACACCCCTAATACCCTAAATAAATGTATATACATATTTGCTGTAAGAAAACTGTACTGACAGCCGTGAAATTTGAGCCATCGGTTACCTAAGCCCTTCTGGGGAAAAGCAGGCAGGTCGTTGGTGCTCCAGAAGTTGCTTAAATTTATGTCACAAACTGGTCTAACCAGTTAAAAGCACATCTACACCTGTGGAGGCAAACAGAGGGAGGCCTCTGGAGAGAAGTGGCGGGATAGGCCGTGGGGGAGCCCTTCACCTCAGAAGGCAAAAATCTTGATTCTGTGGAATTTTATCACTAGAAAGGTATAAATGCCACATGAACAAAAAGGTGGCATGGATATTTGCCTGCTTTTATCCCAAAAAGTCCTGGCTCTGGTTGTCTTTCTCGGTGATAGTGGCATTTTATCCTAGCCTTGTAAGCACTGAGACCCAAAAGGGACGGGGAGTCAAAAAAAGATGATTCCCACTGCTTCCTCCACAATAAAACTGATTCCTGAAAAGAACTCCCTGTCTCCCTCTTAGGATGTGAATGGAATAGCCTCTGAGAGCAAGGACCATCTGACTCATTCAGTTACAGACATCTCAGTGCCCACGTACTACTTGGCACAAAATGGACATTCAATAATTATTAAACGAAAGAAGAAATGAAGGAATGCACACACTCCTTGGCTAAGGGCAACCACAGTGAGGATGTTAGAAAGCATGATGCAATGCTTGGAAATAAGGTGAAAGGAAGGAGGGATGTACTTTCGAAGCCATACTAGAGCGTTATCTGACGGGTGCACTCAAGGATTATTTTATTTTCTAGGAGTTGCACCTGTGTTTGATTTGCTTATTACCATCGATACGGGTTCAGACTTTGTGAAGTTACAAGTGAACTTGCAGATTTTTTTTTTCATTATAGAGCCATATGACTTCTGATAGGTAGAAATGAGAGCCCCAAATGTTATTGCTTTATTGCCCTGTAGGGTATTAACCAGTTTATAGCTAACCTAGCAATCTTACTTCAATAGTCGTCAGTGCCTCCAACTACACAGTTCCTCAAAGGCTCTTTGAACCAGCTTTAACTTCCTGTTGGTTCCCTCATTCGTGAGAGTTAAATATTTCTTTGACACGTACTCATTTACATTTGTATGAGAGTCATGTTTACAACTTTAACAAAAATTATACATTGACAAGAGAAATACAGGAGAAAAGCTCTAGTTTCTCGTTTCTAGCACGGAAGCAAAACATGTACGTAAACATTTATATTTTAGGTTAGAAAGAGTAGTAGAGGATATACACATACGGAGATGCCAAAATGCGGGGAATTATAGAGACTACCTCTAGTTCAGTTCACAGCTAGGTTTGGTATTTATTGTCAATGAGGTGAATTTTCAACCATTCCATAAAAGAAGGGGGGGAAGGAAACAATCCGTTAGAAGTTACCTTAAAACACTGCTCAGTGGATGTATCTCTGCTACACTGTTCAGTGGGGAGAGTCGGCAGACAGAAATCTCAGTCCCGGGGATGCAACTGTAATCCTAAGAAAGTCACCTTTCTCTGAACCCCAGCTCCAGCTACAAGGTTATAGGATCATTAAATAGTTCCCAGACTTGAAAGAGTTCAATTCACCCCCATTCCAGATACCTCCGTTCTCCATTAGAGGCATGTCCTTAAAGGAGACCCAGACAGGAAAGTTCCATTTGCTTAAAAAAAAAAAAAAAAAAAGTCAGTTCTAGTAATTTCTCAGGCTTGGTCAGTTTACCGGGTTGCGTCTGGGCATTTGGGACATCTTATCACAGCAAAGGAGCTAGCCGTGACTCAACACCACTTCGATTCACAGAGACGGGGTTTCACACACAGGAAAAGCCAAGTCCAAAGTCCTTGATATAGGAACGTATCAGGTATATCCAATGAGACATCTCCTTACCTTTCAAAGTCAGTGTCCGTCCGGTATACATGCAATGATGGTAACATGGAATTGCACTGCATTTCTGCAGTTGCTACTGTTTATATTTTAAACCAGTCATCCCCCTGACGCCCCACCTTTCACACAGTCCATCATTCCGCAATTTTGCACTCATCCTCACTCCCTAATAACTATCTGCGACTGAAAATGGAAGTGAAGGACTACATCGCGAGGAGGTCCAGGCTAATAGAGGTACACAGGTTTGTTTCAAGACCAGCAACTGTTCCATCCCGACCAAAGTCGAACAAGAATTCTAAGATTGCTTCGAATATCTTAGCACGTGGATCTATGTGTACATTTCCCCTTTCCTGCGACTCTGCCTCCCTGATAGCATCCACCAGAGCTCCCTACACAGAAGAGGCGCTCAATAAGTGTCTGATGAACACCTGAATGAGAGGACAAATCCATGAATCACGGCGAGACAAGGACGGAGTATCACTCCCACTCTAAGAGGGAAAACCTGATACAAAATGACTGAGTGTTGTGCAAGAGCCAGGAAGCAATTCTTCTGCTACATCTGGCACGATTCAGACCCTTAAAAGATAATTATATACGTTTCTGGAAGATTAGCGATATTTGAGAGTTGAGATAAGGGCAATAAATATGATTAAGGGTACAAAAATCGGTCTGTGAGGGAAATAAAATCACAGTAGCAAGGGTTACAGTAGACTAGAGGCAGCCCTCCGGGCTGTCTTCAGGTACCGGATGTGACTACACTTGTAGGCTCCATTTAATTGCTAACAATAAAACGTCCGCAACTAAGGGATCTTGATGCTTGACAACCTGAATAAGTAGCACATTACTGAAGCTCTTGGCATGACATATTCCATCATTCTTGTCAATGGGGCTTAATTAACACGTCTGCTCCCCACCCCCAGCACATCTACTTTGGTTTAAAAGCCCCAATCTTCCCCATTGCCAGAAAGAGCATCCCCGATGAATGGTTTCCGCTCTACACTCATGAATAAATATCAAATGTGTGCCCTTTATCATACCCTCTAGGCAGGATTATTATAATGAGCCCACTGATCAGTGGGCTGCACCGTCAGAGCAGGAAAACCCGGATGTAAGGAAAAGGTGATTCAAAACCCATAGTCCTCCAGGAAGCCCACTTCTCACTGCTCTTTGAAACCACCCCAGGACTCCCAGGACCCAGAGGACTCCCAGGACTCGGAGTCGTGCTGTCTACAGATGGGACAGCAGCAAAGGAAGTGAGGGCAAAGTGCACGCTCTGTGGCCACAAGATGCTTTCGAGGCTACCCAGCCACAGGGGAGCTGGTACTCTGCCACCTAGAACCTTCCTCAGAAGCAGCAGAGCGCTACGTTCCAATAAAATAAACAATGGCTCTGGGCACTGTTACAACGCTTCTGTCCCTCACCAGAATCCACACAGATGAAACGAGCAGGGCACAGAAGACGGGCTGAAATTTTGAACAATCCCCCACACGCTTCACAAGTGGCTCTTCCTAATTTTTGTTTTGACATCTTTAACACCACCAGGAACCCCACCAGTTAATTCATTTTTATAATTTTTGTACCCAGCATCAAATTTTTTTTTCAGCTTCAAGTTTTGGGATGAGCTAGAAGTATAAATAAGACATACTTAATAACATCGTTGAGTGCCTGAGTCTACAAAATATTTGCACATGAACTGGCCAGTTTTTAAAATGTCTTTCTTTTGGGGCGTCTGGGTGGCTCAGTGGGTTAAAGCCTCTGCCTTCGGCTCAGGTCATGGTCTCAGGGTCCTGGGATCGAGCCCGCATCAGGCTCTCTGCTCAGCAGGGAGCCTGCTTCCCCCTCTCTCTCTGCCTGCCTCTCTGCCTACTTGTGATCTCTCTCTGTCAAATAAATAAATAAAATCTTTCAAAAATAAATAAATAAAAAATAAAATGTCTTTCTTTTGCAGCATATCCAAACATACGTAACAGAAATAATGCCACGATACCCATCAGGCAGCTTTTGCAAATCTTGACATTTCACCACACTTCTTTCAGATTTTTGGATAATAAAAAAATCTATAGATACAGTTATTCTATGCTACTCTCCTGTTCACTGAGGGAGGGGATTGCTATCCTGAAATGTGCAGCTGTCATTCTGAGGCATGTTTTCACGCTTTACTGCGTGTGTGTAATCACAATTTATAGTATTGGTTTTTGTTTAACATTAAATAAATGGTGTCAGGCTGTACAAATCATTCTCAACCTGCTTTTCTAAACTGTTTTCGAGAATTATCCACACGGGAAATACGACTCCAGTTCATTCATTCTAATGGCTATATGGTATTCCAATTTAATTCAATTTTCATAGAAATCTTGAACCTGAAAATATGGAAAGAGTAAATATTTTGCCCAATTCTTTTTTTTTTATTTTAAGATTTTTTATTTATTTATTTGACACACAGAGAGAGATCACAAGTAGGCAGAGCGGCAGGCAGAGAGAGAAGGGGAAGCAGGCTCCCTGCTGAGCAGAGAGCCCAATGCTGGGGGTGGGGGGGCTCAATCCCAAGACCCTGAGACCATGACCTGAGCCGAAGGCAGAAGCTTTAACCCACTGAGCCACCCAGGCACCCCTATTTTGCCCAATTCTAAGAAGCAATGAGTGACTCAAACTTTGTTCTTCTTAATCAAAAGTTCATGCTCTTTGTAACTGTAAAACTCTTGATTTCTGAAAATAGAATATTGGAAATTACAAAATCTTCACACAAAATACTGGCTACCGGGTGGGAAAGAACAAGCCTTACTCTCGCCACTGTCTCTAGATTCTTCACTGAACAAACAAGGCCACCAGCTTCACAGAGAGAAGACACGGAACCGAATGCCTTGATTTCTTTAAGCTAAACTACAATGTGGGGAACTTGAATACTGACTGGGGACTGGATGCTGTTAAGAAATTCAGAAATTTGAGGTGTGATGGTACTGTGGTTATGTCAAGAAGGAAAAAGATATTTAATGTTCATAGAGTTTCAGTTTTGCAAGATGAAAAGAGTTCCCCAGCTTGGTAGCACAAAAATGTGAATGTACTTAACACCATTGAACTAGGCACTTCACAATGTTAAGATGGTTAAGTTTTATGTTATGTATATTTTACCACAAATTTTAAAAAGGGAAAAAGAAATATTTGGGGATAAATTATATGGCTGTGATTTGCTTTAAAATAATCCAGGGTGGGGTGGGGTGAAGTTGAGAAAATGAGTTGGGTTGATAGCCATTAAAGGTAGGTGACAGGTAAACAGGGGTTCATTACACTAGTCTCTCTACTTCTATGTATTTGAGGTTCTCCAAAATAAAAAGTCTTAAAGGAAGGCTTACCCCAACCAAAACACATTTCATTTCAGTAACAAGTTATCTTACTTTTAAGTAGAAATAAAAAGCAGCATATGTTTCAAATGCTAACAGTTCTGAGACCCGCTTCACCTGCTGTGCGTCTCGAATGAACAGTGCTTCTCAAACTTGAATGTGCATATCATTTGCCTCGGGACCTTGTTAAAATGCATGTCTGTTCAGCTGGCCGGAGGGGAGGGCCTGAAATGCTGCATTTCTCAGAAGCTCTCAGGTGCTGCCGCAGGTTCACGGGTCATGCATGGAGGAGCAAGGCAATGATGGACTTCCTGGCAGCAAGCAAGCCTTTTGCAAGGGGAGAAGCCAGCTAAGCTTTCTTGACATTGCTTCTTTGGGGACGAAAAGGGCACCAACCCTGCCGTGTTCTGGAGAGAGGTCTCCCCACCCCTTTGCACCCCAGCACCAGGGGTCACTGTTTACTCAGTAGTAACCACCAAAATGGAGGACAGGGTAAAAACAGAAGAACCCCAGCAATCAGGTTGGTTTTTTTCACTGCCAGCCCTGGACCGGTAAGCTCATTAAATAACAATGAAAGATTGCTGCCCTGATAGATTTGTTCCTGAATCTTTAAGTAATGACTACGCCCAAACAAAACAAAACCAAAAAACAAAAAAACAAAAACCCAACCACGTCTAAATGTCAAAGTTCAGAAGCGAAGGCAAGACTTGGGAATCATTAACAAACTGCAAGAAGGTTAAGAGAGCAAAATAGTATCTTGGAAACTCTAGTAAATTCCCTCTGATAAAGAAATAAAATCCATTTAAGCGTGAACATTCCCAAACGACCATCAAATCTCTGAAGGACAACAACAACAAAATTTCTACTCATAAAAAATCTTGTCCACAAAATACAATTAGTTCCTCTAATGTTTTATGGTCATTGGTGAACGTGACCAAAGTCTTGTGTCCTCAAAGACTGCCCTATTATCTGTTAGACTAGGCATGCCCAGAGGGCAGGGATTATAACTGAGGATTCCCTCCTTTAGCCGGTATGATGCGTGATTAAGCCATTCCAATATGATCACCTGGTTCCCATTTGTTGCGAGCTTGCTAAGTGCTAGGCAAGCATTAAGCAGTTTATATGAATTACTTCACTTAAAACGCTTTGTCTTCACTCATTGTCTTTTGAAATCTAATTATATAAGCCCCTAAATCCCTCCCCTCTTTGCAAATATGTTTCCTAAAGTGTTAAGTCTTGCTTCTCTCAGCAAGGAATGATGTAACGGAGAAGGCATGAAGCCCTCTGCCCTGTGAACTCAGGTCCAATCCCTCCGAAGTCTAGAGAATGCCCCAGACCATGCCCCTCCCTCACTGTTCACCCAGGCAGGACAGGGAACAGCTACAGGGAAGGGAAGGGGAAAAACCCACATAGTCCCGCCTATAACAAACCCAGTGGAAAAATCAACAGCAGACAAAATAAAATATAGTTTATGTATCTGCTCAACACACACAAACACATGCACACACACTAATTCCATTCAGAGTAGGCAGAATCCTGCACAAAAGGATTAAGGAGAGGGGCGCCTGGGTGGCTCAGTTGGTCAAGCGTCTGCCTTCGGCTCAGGTCATGATCCCAGGGTCATGGGATCGAGCCCCACATAGGGCTCCTTGCTCAGTGGAAGCCTGCTTCCCCTCCCTCTGCCTGCCGCTCCTTCTGCTTGTGCTCACTTTTGTGCTCTTTCTCTCTCTGTCAAATAAATAAAACCTTTAAAAAAAAAATTAAGGAGGTCTTCACTAAGATGGCTTTAAGGCTGGGCCTTAAAATACTGGTGCTTAGAATCCGTGAAGAAGGAAAAATACGAATGAAGCCACGGAAGAAGCCACGGAAGCGTGTGAGAAACGAAACCAGTGAGTAGCTTGGAATGGCTGGAATGCACAGGCCCGGACTGCTGGAGCACCCTGGAGAAGAAAATTCAATGAATTGGCTATTCCAAGAGGTTTCTTGGCTCTGAATCTCTCATTTCACACTTAATACCTGATTTTTACTTAAAATGTGTTATTCTTTTTCAAAGTTTGTGTCTGGTCCTAGAAACATCTTGAGACTGCAGCCTACAGGGAAACTACCAGACCCCTGCCAGGCCAGGCCCGATCTGGCCCTACAGCGGATCACAGGATTGTAAGAAAAACACATCTAAAAGCAGTTTCTGGAGGCTTGTTGCAGGGTGGCTCAAGACCTAGCCAAGACTGTCACTCCCAAAACTAAGAGAGAAACAAAAAACTATGCACCCAGAGTACCAGAACTTAAAAAGTATTCTGTGGATTCTTTACAAAATATACAACATGACAGGGGCGCTTGGGTGGCTCAGTTGGTTAAGCATCTACCTTTGGCTCAGGTCATGATCCCAGAGTCCTGGGATCGAGTCCCATGTCTGGCTCCCAGCGCAGTGGTTAGCCTTGCTTTTCCCTCTCCCTCTGCCCTTCTCCCAGCTCTCTCTCTCTCTCAAATGAATAAAAATCTAAAAAAATAAAATGAACAACATGACAGTAAAAATCATGGTAAAAGTTTTCACCCACACCAAGAAATCACTCTACCATTTGTAAGATTAAATCCTGTCTAAAAACCTCCTTGCTCTAAAAAGACATTGGGTCCTGATCACCCGCAGCCGGAGAGTCAGCACTCAGTTTCATAAAATAATAAAAACGCTGCTCGGTCAGTAAGAAACCCAAATAAGCTGAAGTTTGACTTCAGAAATGTCTTTTCTGCGAAGGGTGGATTTTAAGAAATAAGAAATGTCTAATGCGATTTCTGAAACTACAACTAGTCAGAAAAACATTTCTTTTCACTTTTCTTTATTCCCAGAATACACAAAAACAAGAGCAACCTTTTCTTGACATCCTTTGGTGCTTCTGGAAAAACAACTCCTTGGAAAAAGTAACTAAAGAATGTTCCTGCCTCCATCACAGGAGAAGTATGAGGATCAAACATACAAAGGTAGCTTGGTTAATGGTAAAGTAATGTGCACATGAGCGCAAAGACTCATCACTGTGTAGTTTATTTTCACAGATCACTCTCGCCAGGGCAATTCCCATCAGAAGTAAAACAATGAAGAATTTTCCTAGTGTTTTCAACTCTCTAGACTTTCGGAAATCATGATTCGAGCGAACCTTGAAAATTCAAGACACCAGATAAACAAAGAGCTTGTGCTTGTCCTTTAAAGAAAGCCTGGGTTTTAGAAGGTGGCAGGCTTAGCTTTTAATGCCGACTGGCCCAGCATGACAAAAGGTAAACCTGAGCTTCCTGCGTAATGGTTTTCTGGGTATTGAAAAAGTCTGACACAGTGTGTTTTGTAAGCAATGATTAAAAACAAAACACCTTAGCTATAAAGGTAACAGTTGGCATACCATGCCTCTTTCCGACTGCAAGGGTACAAACTCATAAATTTGGAAAGCCATGAAGCCAAGTGATTGTGCCATCTTGTAAAAACCTTTGGAACAAGTGGATTTCAGCAAAAATGATATATGGTGTGAGGCTACGGCATGAAGTCTGAATGGCCACCCTCACATCATCCCTGGCAGGTGGACTGACACAGGACGCACATACCTCTCAGAAAGTCCCTAAATATCACGTCTAGGCAGAGCAGTGGAGAGAGCAGAAAGAACAGTGATTTTAAAATAGTAATAAAAACGCAAAGATTGTCTTGAGTAGGGGAAAACGATGGTCGACGTGCTCAAACTTCTTGCATTTTTAGAGATAATTTTAGTCACTTAACACCTTATCTCAAGGAACAAGACCACCACTCAGCAAAAGATGAAACTAGAGATTTACTGGGCATACAAAATATATCATCTTCTCACTTGTGTCAAGTTCCTCTGGAAGCTCCCTGCTTAAATTATTTCGGTGTACCATTTTATCTCCAATAAGTAGGTAAGGTGAATGAGGGTCAACGAAGTTAAGACTCATGCCCACAGTCAGATAGGAAAAGGCAACCCAGGGATTCAGACCAAGGAATGTCCAACTCCAGGGTCCTTGCTCTTTGCTCTTTCCACATCTCTATGTAGCATTAGGAAGGAGGAAGCGATGAGCCTGAGAGACTGCAAACGGACATTCTAGATCTGACCTGTTATTTCCAATAGTTTTCATCTCTACGTCCAGAATTCCATGCCTCTGAACTCACGTTGCCCCTGCCTAGTCATTTGCCTGTAGCAGGATCTGGATGAGAAAGGCAGGTCTCCACTTGTATGAGTCTGCTTCTGTCCATCCAGCGTCTCACACACAGCCTAGGGCTCTGTGGCCTCCTGTCACCTGCCTGCCACACACCTGCCAGCCCTCTGTCCCTTTCATCCAAGAACATAGATCATTCCCTAGCCCGTGTCTAAGAGAAAGGTTTAGAAAACAGTCTAAACTAAAAACTGCAAGCTAACACATGCTGACTCTCTGCTTGATGTTTTATGTGCATTAGCTCAGTAAGGTCGCAAAAATCCCCATATCTACTTCTTTATTTATCCACTTATCCAGCATAAATATTGAGCACCTTCCCTGTGCCAGGCACTGTCCCAGGTGCTGGGAGATAACATTAGCTAGTTTTTTTTATATACCTACAAAAAAGACTCAGAGAGGGTAAATGGTTTGTCAAGCAAGGTACAGAGTGGCGGAGAGCAAAGATTTAAATGTCTGTCATAAGCTTGAAATGATGATAAGGTGATAATGCTCCCAAAACATCTCCAATAACTTACTGGCTTAATACTCAATAACATACAAAGCAATTTCCCATACATTATCTCATTTAACTTATCAAGTCTACGAGTTGTTTTAAAGAAAATAGTTTCCTCATATTCCCAAATACTGACTAGTCCAATAAAAGTAATTTTATCAAGAGTAGGTCTAAGTACATCTTTTAGTTTTTGATGAGTCACAAACCTTCAAGCAGAGAGATAGAGCCTTTCCTCCCTTAAATAATAGATTAAGCTTAATATGCCCATCTGCCCAAAAAGTATCATGAAAGCAAGTCAGCTCACAAAGAGCAAATATTCTATTACCAAACTAAGACTATTTCTTAATAGTCTTAAACCAACTTTTCTTAAACTAACTTTAATTCAATTCAGCATACACTTCCTAAATTTCTTCTCTATGCCCAACTTTATTTACTTTTTTATCTTATGTAAAGTATACACTCCCAGGAATCACAGTCTGATAGTTACGTGGGGGGTGGAGAAAGGAGATAGGGAGAAAAAAATGGAGGCCCTTTCCAGTCTAGAGAGAGTAGTTTGATGCTGGCAGGTGAATAAGCAAATCCCATGTTGCCACAGTTTTTCATAAGAAATCCTAAATCTAGATTTTTTTTTTTCTGTAGTCACCTGAATTTTTAGATCTAACTCAATTTCATATTTGTTTTTAAGACAATCAGGGCCACATGAAAAAGTGCTAAACATCACTTGGCATCAGGGAAATACAAACCAAAACCACAGTGAGATACCACCTCACGCCAGTCAGATGGCTAAAATTAACAAGTCAGGAAAGGACAGATGTTGACAAGGATGCGGAGAAAGGTGAGCCCTCCTACACTGTTGGTGGGAATGCAAGCTGGTACAGCCACTCTGGAAAACGGTATGGAGGTTCCTCAAAAAGTTGAAAATAGAGCTACCCTAAGACCCAGCAATTGCACTACTGGGTATTTACCCCAAAGATACAAATGTAGTGATCCGAAGGGGCACGTGCACCTGAATATTTATAGCAGCGATGTCCACAATAGCCAAACTATGGGAAGAGCCCAGATGTCCATGGACAGATGAATGGATAAAGAAGATGTGGTATATATATACACTGGAATACTATGCAGCCATCAAGAGAAACGAAATCTTGCCATTTACAATGATGTGGATGGAACTAGAGGGTATTATGCTAAGCAAAATACATCAATCAGAGAAAGACAATTACCATCTGATCTCTTTGATATGAGGAATTTGAGAGGCAGTGCAGGGGGTCGTGGGGAGTAGAGAGGGGAAAAAATGAAACAAGATGGGATCCGGAGGGAGACAAACCATAAGAGACTCAATCTCATGAAACAAACTGAGGGTTGCTGGGGGGTGAGAGGGGCAGGGATAGGGTGGCTGGGTTATGGACATTGGGGAGGGTATGTGCTATGGTAAGCGCTGTGAAATGTGTAAGCCTGATGATTCACAGACCTGTACCCCTGGGGCAAATAATACATTATATGTTAATTAAAAAAAAAAAAAAAGAGGGACGCCTAGGTGGCTCAGTTGGTTAAGCAGCTGCCTTCGGCTCAGGTCATGATCCCAGGGTCCTGGGATCGAGTCCCACATCAGGCTCCTTGCTCGGTGGGGAGCCTGCTTCTCCCTCTGCCTCTGCCTGCCACTCTGCCTGCTTGTGCTCTCTCTCTGACAAATAAATACATAAAATCTTAAAAAAAAAATTTAAAAAAAAAAAAGAAAAGACAATCAGGGCCACGTGTGAGAGGTCTACAAACCAAATTCAGGCTATAGACGGATGACATGTACCATCTGGATAAGGAGAGGAAGAGAAGCCTCGTGAAGAGGTAACATTTCCAGACCAGAAAGAGCAAAGTAAAAGGGAGATGCTGCGAATGGGCAGTGAGGCGAGGAAGGGTGAGAGGAGTTTCCCAGCAGCCGAGCACTGCCAGGGTCTCCTCCACGGGGAGCGGGCCACCAGGCGAGGTTCCGAATGGGCAGTACTCAACACGGGGCCCGGCACCGAGGATCCGGTCAAGGCTCGTAGGCATGCTTTCATTCCCAGAAGTACAGAAATAGCTCAGCTGGGCCTGCCACACTAGCTGGGTAACCTCCGGCAGGCTCTTCATGTCCCCGTGCCTCGCTTTCTTCATCTGTAAAACGTGCCGGCTTGGCAATAGATCTCAGCTGTTATTACTGTTACGGGGGTGGTGGACGCCTTTCCAAAGTCAAATGTAACAAATGAGAAAAGAAAAGCTCCAAAGGCTGTGAACACAGGCCAAAATTTTAGCAAAGTATGTTCGAGCAGTTGAATCTGATTTTAGGCCTGTAACATAACCCATCTGCCCCTGAATTGTGCGGTGGGCTGTAAGAAAAACAAAACCACTTACCTCGGAGAGTTCCGGGGTTACAGGTGCTATGTACGTGATGATGTGCCCAGCCAATAGAACAATTATTAGCCCGAATACTAAGTATAAAATTTCAATTCACAAAACGCACATGGGAGACCGCCCAGAAGCCCCC
>CM052898.1:126306187-126331259 GCA_028534135.1 Potos flavus
TTATTTGACACAGAGAGAGAGATCACAAGTAGGCAAGAGGCAGGCAGAGAGAGAGAGGGGGAAGCAGGCTCCCTGCTGAGCAGAGAGCCCGATGCAGGGCTCAATCCCAGGACCCTGAGATCATGACCCAAGCCAAAGGCAGAGACTTTAACCCACTGAGCCACCCAGGCGCCCACCCAGCTGGTTTTTGAGTAGAGCCTGGTGTCCCAGCTTTATGCCCAGCTCTCCACCTGGCTCCCGCTGAAGACAAGTACATCTCTTATCTCAGAGATCTCTACCTCTCCTAACAGCAGAGAGACAAACAGGTAAAGGAAGCAACACACCCAAGAACATTTAAAAGCCGCCAGAACGTACAAACTTGTTGCCCATGGCCCATAATGTTCAGTCTCATTTCTTTTCTGAGGAAGTTACTAGAGCTTCTGCTTCCATCCCTGAAAGCTTCTATTCCTGAAACCTGAAACCAGAGATGAAGCTCCGCCCCTCCATTCCTTAAGAAGCCATCTTCCCTGCCCACCCAGCACGCCACCTCTCCTTCTCCCGCCCTGAGCAACAGGAGTGAGCGTTGTGATGAGGGGGTAGGACTACTTCACAGGACAGCTCTTCCTCAAGGGAAAGACTTCCTTCCAGCTTTTTCTCACCCAATTAGAACATAAAAAGCTTAGATTAATAAGAAAGAACACTGGTGAGAAATCTCCTCTTTGACATCTCAGAGAACATTCAGAAGCTCTTCTCAGTCTCTTCAGGATCCTTTCTGATATCCAACTCATCATCAACTCCAAGTTCACCAACACTCTCCACAAAACTAACCAGTCACCAAGTCCTGGAGGCTGGGTGATGGGTAGGTGAGTAGGGGATCTGCTAGGACCTTTCTGCATGGCCCCCACTTCTCAAGAAGCCTGGAGGAGAAGTCTCTTCTTAATACCCTAACTTCGGGTCCAGGGCCCACCTCCTTCATTTCACCAGCAGGTGCCCAGCCTCTAGTCCCCCTAAATTCTCAGACGTATTAGTGCAATCTTAAACTTCTATGCAGACTTGTGAGTGCGCATGCTTCATTCATTCTCCCGCACCTCTGAGCCTACATGCCCCACGCAGCTCCAAGTTACGTCTCCCCTACATTATCTTCCTCTCCCTTTCTTCTGGGTGAAAATTAGGATGGGTTTCAAATTTAAAATCTGCACTTTATTTCAATTACTTTAACCCAGACAGCCCATCACTGTGGCATGGGAGGGTGAAGGCAGCCTCAGTTCCTTTCCCGAAGGCCCCGTGCACTGGCTTTACAGAGTTGCTGGAATGAGCATCCTATTTGGCCAATCTTACCCTTTTCTGAAATGTCTGGGAAACTGGGGTGCCTGGTTAAGTGTCTGCCTTTGGCTCAGGTCATGATCCCAGGGTCCTGGGATCGAGCCCCGCATCGGGCTCCCTGCTCGGCAGGGAGCCTGCTTCTCCCTCTGCCTCTGTCTGCCTCTCTGCCTACTTGTGATCTCTCTCTCTCTCTGTCAAATAAATAAATAAAATTAAAAAAAAAAAAGAAATGTCTGGGAAATTATTAAAGGCAGAAAAAATTTCTTTTGGCTTCCTGGAAAATCTACCCTGGTTTATTTACAAAACTTTAGAAAATCACTAGGAGTTCCATTCTACCTACTCAAGAGAATGTGGAGCCCACATGTTTGCACAAAGAATCACACTAGACCTCTATTCAGACAACTTTATGCTACTTCTCTGTTCACAGGCTCACCCACTAATCCTATTGAGAGGAGGGGGGGAAAAAAGGATTTTCAGAGAAAAAAATGGATGAGGACAGTTTCACGTACAGACACACATTTTATTGTGCTTCCCTTTATTGCACTTTGCACACACTGTCTTTTTTTTTTAAACAAGTTGAAGGTTTGTGACAACCCCGCGTCAGGCAAGTTCATGGTCGCCATGTTTCCAAACATCATCTGCTCACTTCATGTCTCTGTGTCCCATTTTGGTAATTCTTGCAGTATTTCAAACTTTTTCCTTATCACTCTCTCTGTTATGATGACGTGAGATCAGTTACTTCTACTCACTGAAAGCTCGGATGGCGGGCAGCGTTTTTTAGCAATGAGGTATTTTTTAACTAAGGTGTGTGCACTTTTTAGATCCAGAAGGACAACATCGCTGGTATTTTCCTTTCAAACAGTACAATTTAACACAGAACCATAGATTTTGCCTCCAAGGACAATGTCACTGAAAACTAAATCCTCCACGCCAGCCTGGTACCCTGTTAGGGTTTTACAGGTATTAGCACCGTCACAGTTGGCTAGTTACTGAGTATCGCAAGAGGCAATAACGCAACGATAATTCTTTGCTATTCGGAGTTCACCTCGGAGGTGTCTTGTGTGTCACTGCTGGAGCTTGCTTATGGCTGTGGGACCCCCTCCCCTCGCCGCAGGAGCAGAGGACATAGGATGAAAGGCAGTAGAGCTGCTCCAGACAGGACAGGGGTAAAAAATGGTCGGAGAGAGAAAGCAGGGGAGAACCCACATCAAGGTACAACAATAAAGGATAGATCCCTCTGTGAGAGAGAGACAGAGACAAGGAAAGAGAAGATGGGGGAGTTAAGAGCAAACATGTCCCCTTGTTCACAGCTCTGTGGGGTCCAGGCGGTATTAAGTTGGTGACAGACGACCAAACTGAAGCTTGGAGAGATCGCCTATCTTATTGAAGGTCAGCGAGCTAGTCAGTAACAGCAACGGGACAAAGACCCAGGTTTGCTGACTCCAGGCCCAGGCTTCTTCCTGATCACAAGCCTCTACAGAGATGGTCAGGAGGCCTTCTTCACCTAGGGCTGAGGTCACCAGGTTTCTAGGTCCCATCCTACCGGCCACTTGCCATACAGCAATCGAGAGAAGCAAGCGCCAGGACAAACAGAAGAAAGTGTGGTACTTCTAAGGAGGTACTTACTGTTCAGTACTGGGTGATGACAGCCATATAGGAAATAGGGCCCAGGCCCCTATTAAGTTTTCGAGTTGGAAATTTGATTTTGTGAAAAATCTCCCAGCTTTTTAAATGTTTGCTCTAAGTTTGTAAAAACACTATGCTGGTCAAATTAAACACACATGCAGAGAAAAACTGAGCTCGCAGGTAACCAGTGCTAAATCTGATGCAAATGTAAAATAAAGAGCCAGACTGGATGCTAGTTCCTGAGGGATCACACAAGCATGGAGTTATTGGTGCTACAAATCCATATGCCCACCAAGCATTCGCTGGAATGCATACACACTACTATTTTTCAAATACACATTGATGCTATTACAAAAAAATTCAAGGTAATTTGCATGGTTAACTAGATCCATTGTAGCTTTCCATAACTACTCATTTTTCCCCAATGAACTGACAGGAAAACTATAACCACTACCATTTAAACCTTTGTAATTTTTTTCACTGGAAAGAAAAAAAGACCCTTAGGTTTAGAAAAGGTTGGAAATGATTGAACTAAATAATTTCTGAAGTCCACATTTTTTATAATTCCATGCCTACATGCTGCAGAGAGGTGGGAGATAAGGGAGGGAAGGAAGACAAGCCCCCTAACCACACCAAGGATTATACTCAAAACTCACTACCCACCCTGGGGCAAATAATACATTATATGTTAATAAAAAAAAAAAAAAAAGAACCAAAAGGTAAACTCTAGTTATCAAATGTTTGGTTTTGCTGCATACTAAGAATATGCATTTCAGATGCATTTTCAAAGCATATTTGAGAAACACCACTGCAGTCTCAGGGAATAGAGCTTATCCCTGGCATCTAAAGGTGACCATTCATTTGCAGGCTAATGGTACCTTCGATTTTGAACATGATTTTACTGACAGGCTGTTCAGAATTCAGCATTTAAAGTAACTCAAGATACTGTGCTTTTCTCATTTATATTTTTATGGTGCATGTCCAGTGAGGATTTACTGGGACAGGCACATTAGCAATATTTGACTGCTCAGGTTAGAATAAAGCACATTTTCTAGCTGAAAAAAAAAACACAAAAAACAAAACAAAACAAAAACTCACTGACCACGTGGCCATCACGAACTCCTCATGCACCGTATGCCAGCTAACTGCTGGAACGAAAGCAGAAGAGCCAACAACACCGCCAATACTTACTGAGCCCCTCCCAAATATTTCTTGAACAATCATATTTCAGGCAAGCAAAAAAAGAGGAACAAAACCAGATACCCCAGGGACTATCATCAAGCTTTTATGGCAGTGGGAAAAGTCAGACGTCTGTCACAAATAATTACAGGTTCATAGCTGACCAGTGCAACTAAGACACCTGTGAAGGTAGAATGCCCGCTTAATGAGAATTTGGCTTGTTCTGGGCTGGCCTGAAAGGCCTCCCTAAGAAGTGCTGTTTTGATGGTGCTGAGACCTTCCGGGTAATAGAAGTCAATGAGCTGTGTGGGCATGTGGTGGGAGGGATGGGGCATTCCAGCAAAGGGCCTCAGTGGGTGGCAATGCGGTATTTCCCAAGAACTGAAAGGCCAATGTGACTGAAACCAAGTCAGTGAGGACATCGGAGGAAATGAGGCCAAAGAGGCCTTGGGAGACAGGGCACTGAGGCCATCCTGTCACACTCAGAATGTTTGGGATTTTACTTGAGGAGAGAACACAGTGTCAGTGCCTCCTACAGGGCCCACCTCACAGCAGGTATACGGGAGATAAATGGTAGAACTGGAAGGGGATGAAGCCAGAGATGGGAGCAGCTGGGTCTCCGAAGACCTTGTGAAACGGGAGTGTAAACTTCATGTGAAGAATGATAGGCTGCCCCTGAGGGATTTAGGCATCTTTAAAAGATGACTCAGCATGGACAATGGATTAAAAAGATGCAAGATTGGAAAAAGAAAAACCCAGTGAGCAGATTACTGCAGTAATCCAGGAAACAGATGGTAGTGGCCCCCACTAGGGTGGTGATGAGGGGAATGGAGAGAAGGAAGTGGGGTCTTAAAGGAGGCAGAATTGACAGGCCCCCGTTCCTCGTCCACTCCGGGACAGGAGGACGAGCAGGGAGCTCAGGATGACTGCCAAGTTCCTGTCGTGGGCACTTGGGTGAAGAGTGGGGTGGCTGACTGAGGAGGTGATGCTCCGGAGCATTAATTCACTTTGAACACTCAATTTGTGGCACCTTGGGGTCACCCAAGTGGAACTGTCAAAGAGGCAGTAAAGAGTTCCGGGCTGACAAAAAAATAGCACCACAAGACAGCGCAGAAACAGTGAAAGAAGAAGAGACAGAAACAGTCCCCAAGGGTTGGACAGAAGAATTCAAGTCTGTCCTTCACCTGGAAAACTGAGAAAAAGGTGAAAACCAGGAAGAATATATTGCCACAGAAGCCACGGGAAGAGAGTTCAGGAGAGCATGGCCAACCACGGCAAACTGGAGAGGGAATGACAAATCACAGCAACATGTTCTGCTTTGTCTGGGTTTTTCCTTCAGGACTTTGGTCATAATCTGTATAGTTTTTTTTTTAATCATCCATCTCCTCCTAAAACTTGTAGCAATAACATAAAGGTTTATTCCGTGTCATATTTCTACTGCCTCGTAGAGAACTTGTTGTAGAGGTCCAAGATCTCCAGTGAAAAAACAGAGAACACACCATGGATGTCTGAGAAGGAGAAACTGCAGTCGAAGGGGGCAGAGATAATCCCCAGGGCAGAGGGCTGAGATGGTCCACAGCGAGAATGGGATCCAGGAGACAGGAACAGGGGTCGGTCGGTCTTGAATGACAAAAATACTGAGTAAAATCATTTCCCATCCGTCCTCTCTTCCCCAAGAATTAGGGATGATAAAATCCTCTCCCATGAGTTGCTACATTGTGCAGATGGGTTCACCAAACCAGGATGCTTCCATTCCTACCAAGACTTTGTTGTGGGAAAACCAAGAATCAGTAGGCTGGGAATGAGGCTGCTCTGAGGATTCCAATTCCAATCTTCTGTAACATGAGCACTAGGAGCTCAAGAAGTTGTTTCATCCCGATGACTGGCTTTGTAACACGATGCTGAAGACAAGTCAAGGTACAAACATCTGCCCTTAAAGAGCAGGGAAACTGGACAGGGTTATTATTTACTTTAATAAGTAATTACTCGCTTTTCAAGAACGGTCATAACACTAAAGAGGCAGATGCTTTGGTTCATGTAAAACCCAATTCAATTTGTAAGTTCTTATTTTAAAAGAACTTTGTCAAAAGTACATTAGGCATCTGCCTTTCACTGAAAAAAAGATCTGCTCCCCATTCTCCCCACAACGATAGACCACATTAACTATGTCCTAATTAAATGTTCTAAATCTGGAACGAAACCCACTGGGGAGGGGTGTGGAATCAGGAGAGAGAGAGGAAAAAGCTTCATAAAACTGCCCTAATTTACTGAATATCAAGGGCCCAGTTGACCTTTATACAGCTTTAAATCAATCACTTAGCTGGGACACACCTTCCTTCTTTCAAAATGAGGAGACTAGGGAATAAGATGAGATTTAATACAAAGGACTTTCCATAAACATAAGCCACACGTATCAGAAGGATGAGTGCTGCCAAGGAAGGCTAAACGATGGAATGACAAGGCTCTGGACCAGGAACCCGAAGAACCATACAAGTCACCAGCTTTCGGGGTAGCACAATCACCGTCTTCTCCGCCCTGCCCACTCTTCCCTTCCTTCCAGCCTCCCCCCACCCTCTAGCGTTCAGGACCACCTTACGCTTCGATGCCCGCAATCAACACAGAGCCTGGGAAAGTAATGCTCCTTGACTTCTGGAGAGGTGCACGGGGGGTAAGAGGCAGAACTCCTGGGTTGGAATGGTGCCCCCAATGCCAGCTTTAGCGAGTGACTTAACTGCTGTAGTTTCCTTATCAGGACACTGGGGATGGTAACAGCACCCTCATCACAAGATCGCTGTGCGGATTCAATGGGTTAATGATTTTAAAGCACTTGGACCGGGGCGCCTGGGTGGCTCAGTGGGTTAAGCCTCTGCCTTCGGCTCAGGTCATGATCTCAGGGTCCTGGGATCGAGCCCCGCATCGGGCTCTCTGCTCAGCGGGGAGCCTGCTTCCCCCTCTCCCTCTGCCTACCTGTGATCTCTCTCTCTGTCGAATAAATAAATAAAATCTTTAAAAAAAAAATAAAATAAACTAAAGCACTTAGATCAATCCCTGGCCAACAGCTGGGGCATATTTCCCAACCACCACTACTCTGACCTTGAGCAAGTCACTGTCCACCATGGGGTTAAATTTCCCCACCGGCAAAATGCTGGGGTGGGTGAACTGATCTCAGGAAGATCTCCACTGGCTTAACTCCTCTGTAATTCTTTGAATCCTATTACAACTCTCTAAATCCTCCTAAGGCTCTGAGTCCTCAGCCCAGCAGCGGGGAGGGACCGTAGTGGTGTTCTCCTTCAGGTCCGAGAAGGCGTCCTAGCCCCTGGAGCTTCACCCCCTCCCAACCGCAGGCTGGCCCAGGGTCCTGCGGTCCACCCCTCCAGCCCCTCCCTTACTACACACACAGATCGTTCAGAGATGACGACGTTCATCATGATGCTCAAAGCTGTGGAAATAGCACAGGTGTGAGAAAAGGACACACTCCACAGGAAAGAAACCAGACAGGAAGAGACAAGGAACAATCAAAAGACAAAGGCAAACACAACAGACCAGAAATACACTGTGACCATGAGGTTCTTTACTTAACGTCCTTCACCTAATAGCAATAAAGAGAACTGCAAATAATGCAAGGTGGCTCTGGAGCCCCTCTTTAGTGACTTTCCCTCCCTTCAAACCCAGGCAGACCCTTCCTTCTGGGGGGGGGGGGGTAAGAGGCCACCTACCGAGTGACCGGTCTCAGGCTCAAGCACCTTTCTCAGGAAGCAATCACTTGCTGGACACTTACCTAACCCCCACTCTGCCCAAAAGTAAAATCCGTGTTCGAGATGTTTAAGTCCCCTTTCCTTTCTGGGCCTCGGTTTCCACTTCTATAAAATGGAGGAGGGAGGAACTTGGGCCAGCTAATTTCCAAGTTTTCTAGCAGCATTAATTAAAACTAATATTCCATCAGTGATTCCCATTTTGCAGGAGGAAAGGGTTTTTTGTTTGTTTGTTTAATGAGATACAAAAGAAAGTTCATAGTTATTTGCTGTTTTCTGCCTGAAGCTAGATCTCCGAGGTTCAAATCCCCACTCTCCTCACTAACTCTGGGACAGTGGGTAACTATCTAACCTCTCTGTGCTTTGGAATGCTCGTCAGAAAATAAGAATAGGAAAAATAACCTTTCTTCATAGGATTGTGGTTAGGACCCACTTAGTCAAGTTACGTAATGTATAAAGTATTTAGACCTGTGCCCGGAGCATGGTAAAAAAATTATTTCAGTGTGATTACTTTCAAAGTTATGTAGACAGTTTTCCATTCGAAGGGAAAATTCATTTGATATATTAGCATATACAGAATGCTAGGACTCACACCAACACACACACATTTGCCTAGTGGACAGAACACCCGTGTTCTAGTTGTGATTCTGCCCCCAAACTAACTGTACACTACTGATGAACTACTGCCCCTCCCTGGGCCTCAGTTTCCAGAGCAGACAGCACAAGGATTTCTCTGAAGGTATTCACATCAGAGGTGATACACTGGCAGCCACAGGGTACTACATGACTTCCAGTTTTAAACCACATGGTGTTCCTTTAATATTTTAGTGTCAAATATTCAAAAATCAAGCATTCATGTAAAAACCCAGATCCATTGTTGGGTCTCTTAAAACTTCTACAGTTGGATCAGCCCTGCCCTCCTCAGCAGTGGTTCTTCGAGTGTGGGCTCTGGACCAGCAGCAGCGGCGGCAACCCCTGGGAACTCAGTAGGAATGCAAATTCTCAGGCTGGACCCCAGACCTACTGAAGGAGAAGCTCTGGAAGCGGGGTAGACAATCTGCTTTAACAAGCAGGAGGCTGGTGCACCATAAAGCTGGGGAAGCACGGCAGCGAGGAACGACCTGTGGGCTCCCAGGCCCAGTGCCCCTCCTTTAGGTTCTTTTTTTTTTTTAACTTTATTTATTTATTTGACAGAGAGAGAGCACAAGCAGGCGAAGTAGCAGGGAGAGGGAGAGGGAGAAGCAGGCTCCCTGCTGAGTAAGGAGCCTGACACGGGGCTCGATCCCACGGTCCTGGGATCATGACCTGAGCCGAAGGCAGTTGCTTAACCAACTGACCCACCCAGGCGCCCCCATGCCCCTCCCTTTAGACAAGAGGGGAGAGTGATGGCGGCCCCCGGTACACCGCCCACTCCCCGGAACCCCTGATTTGGACACCGAAGACCAGCTGGTATTGCTTGAGCTGCCCACCGCCCTCACTGTCCTTACCGCCCGGTCCCTGGTGGGCCTTGGGCTCACCAGCCCTGATCTTGAGGGACCGCCCCTTCTGACAGCAGGGTGCGGGGTCCCTCTGCACGGTGCCCAAGCAGGACTGCTTTGTTCCGCATCCCAAACAGCCCGTCTGGGAGCGGGCTGCGCACACCAAGGGCACCGTTGAAAGAACAAATTGTTGAGCTTCCTTTATTAATCACCACACAATCCACGCAAGCAGCTGCTATTCAGAACAGCTGTGGCTGCTAAAAGGGTGATCTTGAAGCAGCCTAGAAAGTGCTTACAAGTTGGATATCGGGACCAGGCACGTGCAGACTTACAGTCTGTGTGCTGGGTTCCTCCTCCTGACCCTCGGAGCCTCTCTCCGGACCAGAAATTCTGCTTCCAACACCCTGGGACACAGTGGGGTGGGGCAGGGTAGAAGGTTTTTAGAGTTAGCATGATACAGAGAATCTGGGGGGAGCCTCAGAGGGCTGGAGTCGGATCCCACCTCAACCCTGTAGTGACTGTGAGTTGCTCAACTTCTCTTTTTTTTTTTAAAGATTTTATTTATTTATTTGACAGAGAGAGAGAGATCACAAGTAGGCAGAGAGAGAGGAGGAAGCAGGCTCCCCGCTGAGCAGAGAGCCCGATGCGGGGCTTGATCCCAGGACCCTGAGATCATGCCCTGAGCCGAAGGCAGAGGCTTTAACCCACTGAGCCACCCAGGCGCCCCTACTCAACTTCTCTTGACCTTGGGTTTCTTCCTATGTGAGAGGCAAACACGACGCCGACTTCAGAAGGTTGTTGTGAGAAGTCAAAATGAGATTATGCATCTGGAAGTATTTTGTAGACTATGCAGGACTAGATACAAGTAAAGCCTTATTAGTATCCCATGAAAACTGCGGTTTGACCCATAAATCATCTAATATAGGACTCACCGTTTCCAGCCTGGGGCTATCAAGGGTGAAATCAGAGAATCACAAGACTATAAAGGGCCTTTTGAAGACCTGTAACCCAACCTTTGTAAATTGTCCCCCTCCCCCTAGTCCCTGAATCCTGTGAGCAAATGCCTGGCCAAAGGGTGGGTCCACCTGGAAAACCTCTACCTGCAGGAAGTTCCCTAGGGTCCAAGGTAGGCAGCCCATTCCCTCCGCCTCAGGCTGAATCTGCACAGGGACCACTCCTCCTTGGAGAGGCCAAGTCAGACTTGCTATCATTTAAGCAGCAAATTTACCCCGACCTGAGGGTCTCGGCAAATGCTGTTCTGTCTACCTAGAATACTCCTAATTTACTTAATCTTCGTTTCAGATGGTTGGCTCCTTCTCATCTTTCCATTTTAAATGTCTTTGCTTCACTCCAGCTTACCCAGTCACACTCTCTAGCATAACTTTCCGCACTTCTTCAATAGGCAACGTCCCTGCTTATTTGCATACGGAATCTCCCAGAGAGCGTGAGTCCCGTGGAGGTAGTGACCTTGCTTCTCTCATCCAGCACTCTGTGCACTTACACAGTGCAGGAAGGGACACGAGTACACGCTAGGCACTCCCAGCTGTGTTGAATGAATTCATGAATGGACGCTCACCCGATTCTACACACATTGTAGATATGCAAACGCTAGTTAGGAGAACCAAAAACCAAAACAAAACTTCCACCGCCTCCCATTACTGACTCAACTCACCAACACTAATCATGTCTTCTTGCTTTGAGGGAAAAATATGAAAAATAAACAAACCGAACAACAGCTCCCCATGCTGGCTTTGTTCACAGCAGCACTGTACCTAGTTATCTGTCCCTTTATCTTGTGCAGAGGGTACTTATGAAAAGACACTTAAGTGGACAAAAAACCAAGTAGCTCTTCCCTAGAGACAGGGTCTCACATAACAGAATAATCACGAATGTCCTTAAAGAGACGGCGCAGCGGCAAGTACTCACCCAGGTCCATTGTGAACATCGTCACAGACCCTAAGAACCAGCTGCGCAAGGCCCGACGATCAGACCTGGAGAACGCAGACCCATGGGGCATGTACTTACCCATTCCAATCTCAGCCAGCCTCACTCACTAGCTATCCTCCGCCCAAGGGGAGAGCAGAAAAGCCCAGAGGGGAATGAAAACTGCTACCCTTGCCCTTGTCTGGGAATCCAGACTCACCCCAGCAACCCATGGAAGATGTCCAAAGGTGGAAAAGCCCACAGGCTCTTTGCAGACCATGTGCTAGCAGAAGACACTGGAGATCTGTGTTGAGTCTTGTTCTAAGACAATGTACTCTATGACCTCCAACTCGTCCCAGAGTCTCAGCACCCCCACCTGTGAATGGAGCTTAATAGTTCCTACACAACCTTTCCCAAAGGCCTGTCCAGAGAATACCATTCCACATCAAATGTGAATGTGTATTATAATCTATAAAGCACTGCACAAAGGTAACTTATTATTACTGATGGCAAAGAATGGTGGTTTATAATAAAGAATTGATAGAATTCGGATTCCAGAGTAGGCATCTGGAAACTTGGAGGTTAGCTGATAAGCCTATGAAACGCCTTCATGGGAAAGAGGACTTATGCCCTCTCTGCATTTTATAAAGCCCCAAAGGTGGAATTTCCACGCAGGAGTTCTACGAGGACCCCCATCGGCCATGGAAGAAAAGTCAGGATCTACCGGAAAAGGGACATTCCCACAACTCACGGTTTGCTGTTCTTGGTCAAAAAGCTACAGCAATCGGTTGGCACATTTCTTAAATAGCCCTATGATAAGTCTTAAGGTTATTATTCTCAGAATGGAGAAAAAACTCCCCTATCAAATAAAAAGATCAGATCAAGATTTTCTTGACTCCAGATAAGACCATTTAGCATGGTTTTCCAGAAGGAAAAATTCTTAGAGACAACGTCAGAAAGCGCTCGCTCCTGAAATTGAGGCTGCAATAAGAAGCTTCAGATAGAAAGGCTCTTTCGGAGTGAATCAAATCACTTAACACTCTGCGAGCACCTACTGTGTACCCCACTGAGTGCTGCAAAGATCAATCAGCCTTGGATTCTTTAACCTAGCCTGGGGAAGAATGTGCTAAGAGCTATAAAAGGGGGACCAGGTATTAGGAGAACACAGAGGCAAGGTAAATTTTTTTTCTCCTTGGAGAGTTACAGGAAAGCTTCATGAGTCAAGTGGCGCTGGAGTTGGAGCTGAAAAAGCCAAAGGAAGCAGAGGTAAGGTGTCATTGCTTAGCAGCTAAAACTCTTAACTGTGTCTGTGACATAGATTACCTTGACAGGCTGGTGAGGCCTATGGACTTCTGCAAAAAGAACAGTATATTTAGATGAAAATGATAAAAGTACACAGGACGTTAAAGAAAATCAATATTAAAGCAAAAATGTACATTTAAAAAGTACATTTGTGATAGAATACATGTGATTCTTTACTACTGCATTACATGAAATCTAGCAGCAAGTCTAAGCAGCACCATCATTTCACAGCAGCAATAAACCTTTTGAGATACCTGCAACAATTATAATGTGAACTGAAAATATCTGGTTTCTAGCGGCAAGAAAAGGAATAACATAGCTACTGCTAATACTCCTATGACTTACTACCTCCTTATATAATGGAAGAAAAATGCTATATTTCAGTTAGGGATTAATAAAAATAAAGCTGTAATTTTTCCCATTCAAGTTCACACAGTCCATGTTTTATTGCCATGGACCTAGGTTAAGTAATCCTCATAGAGAAAACAGTCGGAGCAAAGGAAGGAAGTGAGAAGTGTGGGTAAATCCCCAACCATCCAGAGCATGCAAAGATACAGCTAGAATATGGCCCTGGAAGGCGAGTAAAACCCTCGACAATCAACAACGTCAAGGTTCAACACTCCCAATTATCAAATCAGATTATGTGCTCTAAATTCTCGAACAGTTTCTTCTTTTGGAATAAAAGATGAATGAGAGAAGCTAGGAGAACATTTGTTTTAGATTAGAACTCCTTTTTCTAAAGCGTGGGAGATGACAGCATATCGATAAATTTACCAAGAGAACTCATGCATCCATATGATGTAAAACTGTGTGCACGTAAGTATGAGTGGGTATACGTGTGTGTATAAACACAGATGTCTAGGGAAAAAATGCATGTCAAAATATTAATAGTGATTCGAATGGGGGAATGATTTTGCTTGATTCTTTGTATTGTCTATAATTGGAAAATGGGCAAAGAGATGTTCCAAAGAGGCTAGGAGACTTATTCTGGGCAACGCACATCCCACGCAGTACAAAACAGAGCTGGTACTAGAATTCAGACATGTCCTTCGTTTGTCCTGCACAGAGGTTTTCAGATTTAGAACTTAACATACGCGAACACATGAGATGGCTATGGCTGTAATTATTCACCCCAACTTACATATTCAGAAATTGAGGCTCAGAATCCAAGTGACCTGCTCAAAGTCACACAGCAAATAACCGGAAGAGCGGGGGCCAGAATCCGGGTCTCCTCCCACTCCTGACAGCACAGTACTTGTCTTTGTCAAAAGCAAGGGTTTCATCAGCCTGACCCCAGTTAAGTCCCAGCTCTGCAACTTCCCTGCTGGTACACTTGGGAAGTTCCTGAATTTCCCCCTGTAGTTCTTTTTCCAAGGGTTATGGTGACGATTAAATGATACAATGTTATAAAGACCTAGGACAACCTCTGGTGCAATCACCCTGCTTCCTGCCCCTGTCCCAGATGGAAGGACTCTGTTTCCAAGAACTAGCAAGCGTGTCTACTCATTCGGCTCAGCAGCCTCATCCTAGGCTCCATGTCAGCTGGGATCATATTCATTGTGTGTAGCAGCAATTCTGTTGGATGGGAAATGCACGGCATCAGGCCTAACACAGGACAGGGTATCAGAGTGCTGATCAGACGGTTTGGGGAGCTCCAGCAATTTGGATTCGATAGGTTTGAAAGGCGATCGGAGATTCCAAATTGTTTAAAAACAAACAAACCAAAAAAGAGCTGCAGGAGAGTCTACAGAGCTAATATTCAATAACAAGTTCTCAGCTTGACAAGAGAGAATCTAATATTTCTGTGTAAGCAGAAGGGGCCCCAGTCTAATCATGAGCACAAGGCATTGTGGGAAGACCCAGAATCGTCAATAGTTCTAGGACTCTTCTGTCAAGGATGAAGGTCAGCAATGCCCAGAACCACCGGGGAAGTACTGAGACCAACTGAACTAGTAGCAAAAATAAATATCCAGAGGGCTCTCCCTGCCCTCGACGCATAATACTTTCAGTGCTGGAGTAGACTTCAAATATGTTATCCAGATACAGCACATGAGTGACTAGAACTCTAAGGGACTGACCAAGACTTGGGGGCCCACGAGGCAACGAAAGAATAAATTCCATCAATAAATATTGCTGGGTAAATTCATTAAGAGAAAAATGTCATTCAAACACTAGAAAGGACGGGCCTCAAAATGGTCTACTCGGAAGCCACAGAAAGTGCCTAAAAATATGGTAGGTCTAGCAGCCCTCAGAAGCACCACACTGTAGGATTTTGAGGTCGCTAAGACGTACTTATGGACCTAAATGGACACAGAAGCCAGCAAACTACTTTCATGGAAGTTGCAGGCAAAGGAGAAGAGGGAAGGGTCTCCAAGGGCCTATATGAATTTCTCCAAGTTTCTGCTCACTATGCTATCCTCGGGACCCTGCACCCTATTCAGCAAGCAGTATAACATTCAGTATTTGTTGAATGCAGAGGCATGAGAATATTTATCTGCACAAATTTTGGGGAGAAAATGACATAAATTGGTGGATTTATGCAAAGTGGTTAGCACGATGGCCAGAAAATGGTAGGAGCTTAACAAATGGCAGTGCAAGGTAGAATTAGTCATGCCTTCTATCACCGGAGCCTATATTCTCCTAGGCTCCCTCTAAGGGTACTCCCTAGTTCTTCCTGATACCAACCTACAGAAATAATTCCAGCCTAAATTCACTAGATTTTCTAATAATGCCCGTTTCTTTAAATAAATAATAAAATCATGTATACATTCCTTTTCAGTTTACAAAGTTACCCACGTTTAATAGATGAAAAAACTAAGACCACGCAGCTAGCAAAGAGGCAGACGAGGACTAGAACTATAGACTTCCACATTTTACTAGAATGACCATTTTCTCAACCAGAAATTCAAACAAGTGATTTTATTATGGAATAAATACTTGAAACTTGTGTTGTTCCAGAAATCAGCTCAGATGCTGCTTGGATCACTCTAACACTGATCGCTGAAATCAGAAACAAAATCCTGAAAGAGGTAGCATTTTTTTAAACAAAGCCCGTCCTCTGGACTTAATGCGTTTATTCTTACTAGTTTCTCAAGCAGGACAGGAGGAACGTGCCTGAGAGGCAAGGTGTTGTGAGTTTGAGCAACATCTGTACCATTTATTAGCCCTGAGACCCTGAAAGGGTCTTAACCCCAGTAAATTTCAATATCCTCATGTATTTAATGGGAAAGCAATACCTACTCCTAAGACTATGCAAAGTTCCTGGCACTAAGAAGGCAATCAGTAAATGAGAGCTGCCCATTATAATAACTATTCCATGGTATCTACCATTTGGACTATAGGGTAAGTGACTGCTTATCTTCTTCCTGGCTTCTACTTTCTGCCTAGCCCCTCTTCTGCATCTGCTCAATGGGGACACAACCAGTCTCCCTCCAACCTCGCCAGGGAATGAAGTTAACAAAAGAGCTGGCAGAGACATTATGCAAATACCAAATATTATTAAAACATTAATGAACTCTGGCAATTTCCCTGAATTTTGATAAATGGTGTTTATTATGCACTGCCAGCCTCTCACACAATCTGGGCTCTCAAATATTAACTAGATAATAACAGCAATCAGTCTCCTAAAAGACCAAGGTATAGAGAAATAAAGAGTGAGTCTAGATGTTTCCAGCCAGCATCCACCTCAAAGGAATCAGAATCTCTGTACAAACACAGAACGTCGGGACAGATCACAGAGACCGCAGTGACCACCATCAGGCTCAGACCAAGTCCACAGCCTATCCAGAACCCTGCTTTGATAGGACAATGGACTTTCTTGGGGCTGAGAGGTCACTGGTGATGACAACTGTCCACTACCACTTTACACTTTTCTGCACCAAGTTGCCTCCAAAGTAGACCATACAAAAAGGGCCTGAGGGGAGCCTGGGTGGCTCAATGGGTTAAAGCCTCTGCCTTCGACTCAGGTCATGATCTCAGGGTTCTGGGATGGAGCCCCACATCAGGCTCTCTGCTCAGCTTCCCCCTCTCTCTCTCTCTCTCTCTCTCTGCCTACTTGTGATCTCTCCCTCTCTGGCGAATAAATAAATAAAATCTTAAAAAAAAAAAAAAAAAAGGGCCTGAGAAGGGGGCTTTGGTCCAGACTAACAATTTTATACAGAGTGGCTGCTCCCCATCACCCCAGCCCCCTGAAAACAGAGGTAGGGTTATCCCCAGTGCCATTAAAGGGGCCTGCACCAAATCCCTCTACCATTTCACTCCATGTGAGGGGATAATGTTTTTAACCTGCTGACAATCCTCAGGTACACACAGCTCAGACAGAGGCAGAACAAAGCCAAGATGAGTTGCGCTCCCCCCCAAAAAAAAACCTCCCAGAAATGAGGGCCTGGTGCCACCCCAGTGACACCTTTACAAGCTGAGGGTCATTAAGATACCTCATTTGCATATTCATGAAAGACTCAAGGCTGTGGCAAGTGAAACAAAGTGCACAAAAAGAGATTTTGTTTTTTAAGCCAAGCGAAAATCCACTTTAGAAAAAGTAAATCCACATGGGGACCCTGGCTGTCGCCAAACCTTCACTTGTCTAGAGCAGCCAGCACCTCATTAAAGGAAGGCAGGGAACTCAGAAATGAATGCAGCACCACACACAGGCAAAGCACATTTTGCCATCTGCCTTCTAGTGTCCAGAGGGGCAAAAGGCTTAAATGACACTCTCCTGAATTTTCTCTCCTGCAGGTGGAAATATCAAATTCTCAGGGGGACAAGAAAGCCTTCTCTCGCAAGGTCAACCGGATAAAAAGGAATGGAAGGTAATTTAGCTTACCTGTCAACACAATGCCTCTGGTGACATTAAACGCAGATGTATGTTAAGCACCCTGGAATAATTCACCCTTCATATGGGGGTAAAGGTTTGGCTCAATCAGTGTCTCAGCCATGGGGTTAGCATGGAAGTTCCTAATGAGCTGGGTATTTAAACTTACCCCTCTCCCTCTCCCCTCCCATTTTCTGTTGCATGATTACCCTGTGTGATGGTGACCCAGCACCTTTCTCTAGAAAACCACCTAGAGCAGGAGACAACAGAACTGATGGGGGGGGGGGGTAGCGGGGGCTGTAACAACACAATGGCAGACTTCCATTATTTATGTCAAAGAGGAAGGCTATGATTAAGCAACTGAAATCACTGCCCTGAGCCTTCTCTGTATATCCCCACCCTCCTGACAATCACTGTGCCGGTTTTCAGATCCGGAAGCTTACTCCCACCAGGTTAAGGAGTTGTTTAAAAAAAAGAAACACATTGAATTCATACAGACGGTTGAAATGGTAGAGTAGCTCAAAAGAGAGCTTTTCAACCTCACACAGAATTTAGGACAACTTGGGCAGTGTGGTGCAAAAGGTAAAATCCAGCCCCAAGTTTTCACACACTTTCTCCAAGTTCCCAAAGCATTACTATTACTGGCCCCCACACGTTCAATCTGTAAAACCCCCGACTTGGACTTGGGCTTCCGGGAGGAAGAAAACCGAGAGGAAAGAAGGCACCCTAATGATAGAACCAGCCAACGACCGACAGCCCGCTGTAATCCAAGTAAATGGTAGCAGGAAAGCAAAAAACTGTCTTCCTCTGGAGTCAAAACGCTTTTTCAAAAAAATTTTCCACGACCTGGAAAACTGGCTGAGGATGGATTTGTAGAGGGCACAGAGTCCCGTGTTAGGGCAGCTCTACACTCGAATCCCAGTTCTGCGCAACGTTAACGGTCAGGCCACGTACTGCATGCCCCCAAGGGTTGCACTAGCGGAGCCGCAAACTACGTGGGAGGGAGGTTCCCAGCAGCGGACACTCATTCTACACCCCAGTAGCAATCATTCGATCGACAGGACACTTGAGAAAGGATTTGGTCTCCAGGTCTGCTTAATTATTTTCCTTTACACACCACCCGACAATCTGTTGAAGGACCTGTAGGTGCCGGGCTTGGGGGTGGGAGCGGCGGCATTATTCTATCCCCCGGCATCTCCGGGATTCGAAACTCAGGGCGCCTCTCCGGGCCGGCGCATGGACAATACACAAAGAGGAGGAGGCCGGCGCTTCTTGGGGTCCGAGCGCTCAGCCTGGTCATTTTCGAGCAGGGAATCAGAAATTCCGAGCTCAGCAAGAGCCCTGGAGAAGCACAAGAAATGCTTCCGAGCGCTTCAAAGGGAAGTCGATTTGCAAATCAAAGTTGCAGGAACTCCGGACGCCCAGCCTACTTGAGCGGGTTACTAGGGAACACCCAACAAGTTTGGTCACCGGGGCTCGGCATGACAGCGCCGCGCCGCAAGACTAGGGAAGCAACTTGTCGCTCCAGCGCGGAGCCACAGCCCGGAACTGTCTCCGCGCCCCAAGCTCAGGACGGGACCCGAGACTCGGCGCTCATCCGAAGGCGCAGGTCCGAACCTCCGAAGCCAAATCCCTCCATCGAAAGGCGCCTCCGGGTCTCACCTGAACCGCGCTGCTTCCAGGGGCTTCCCTCCAACAGTGAGATGTTTCACCAGGAACACTTCACCTGCTTACAAGCCCCCCGACCGATGAGAAATTAACAAAAGAGCCAGCGAACAGGGGTAAAAGGGGACCCGGCGCAAAGTATACTAAGGAAGGGAGCTCGGCTTGCGGCGGAGAAAGAAGGGAAGAGGCGGAACAGGGATGGGTTCTACCACAGGCACCCGGCTCCAGGAAGGAAACCAAGAAGGAAAGAGAGCACGAGAAGGGGTAATGGGTTTTCCACCCCGCTTCTCATCACACACACACACACACACACACACACACACACACACACACACACCTCCCCCTTTTTTCTCCTTACCCAGCATGGAAAAGATGAAATCCTTGGCTGTGTGAATCTCCAGCGCTCTCTGGTCGTCGTATTCCCTCTGGTCGTGCTTCGTGAATTCTTGGATGAGTTTGTTCAATTCCTCCACCCGAGCTCCTGACCTGAAATCCAGCTCCGGGAACGTTGGCTTGTTGTTACAGCCCTGGGAGGCTGCCTTGCTGGCGGTGGGAGCCGCCATCTTCATGCAAAACGCGCCGAGTAGCAGCTCCGCGGCGGCGGCAGCACCCACCCCCGCCCCCCACCCCGCCCCCCCAGGCCTCCTCCCCTCGCCGGCTCCCTGGCTGCGGCCCCGGCCCGTGGGCGGGCTGGCGGGCGGGCGTCTAGGCGGGCGGTCCCGGCTCGGTGCGCTCCGGGCGTCCCGGCTTAGGCAGCAGCTGACTGCAGCGAGGGTGCGTGTGTGGCCCCGACACCCTTCCCTGCGTCCCCACGCCGGCCCGGATGCTGCAGGTCCCTGTCCTCCCCTGGCCCTTGCTGGCAGCGGCGACAGCGGTCGTAGAGCCTACCCGAGCCTCCCTGCGAGCGAGGAAAGTGAAGTGGAAACAATGTGAAATTCACCAGCTCTGAAATCAACAAGCTGCCGGCTCCGGTGTTACGGAGCCAGCACCAGCGTCCCCATTTAAAGGGACAGCGCACCCAGTGGAAAGAAAAATAAATAAATGACAGAGGTCTGCGCGCCTATGCCACTTGCCAATCTATACTCGAGCAGACATGCGAGTTGTGGACGTATTCTTTCTCTACCTCCACCCCCTTTGGGGGCAGGGCTTGCCAAGCTCATTCAAGGAGACGGGAGTCTTCCTCTGTCTGATTTTAAGGGCGGTGTTCTGAGCGAGGACATCTCTATGGGGAGCATTTCCATCTCAAAAACGCACAGTGCCTCAGATGGTGAAGGAGCCTGCCTTAAGAAACATGAAACCAATCTTCTGCCCTTTTCTGCATAGATTGCCAAACATGATAGAATTAAGCATATCAAAAATAGTGCCCACCACGTGCCATATAGACACTTCCATTAGCCACTACAATATCCCTATCTTTGCCCTAGGTAATTAATTTTCCTGGCTAACACCCTATTCAACTTAACATATAATGAGTTAATAACGCCCAGCCTGCTCTTTAGAAAAACTAAAGTGTGTTTGGGAGGGGGGGTTTGAGACACAGAATGAATTGCCCCAGGTTCACAACGAATGTTGAATGCCCAGGTGAGAATTCTCTCATTCAACAAATACCATTTGAGCACCCACCATCTGCCAGGCAAAGTGCCAGAATCTGGGTGGATGGACAGGGATAAGACAAAGGAGTTCTTGCAATGGAGTTATACTTACTTGACAGGGCAGTTTCCATCTGAGTCATAGTCCTTTTAGACAGAATAGGATCTCACAGATGTTTTTAGTGTTTATGAGGTTTCTGAGGCAAACACTTAGAAGGCCTGTTGGTTCTTAGAAACCAGTTATCTTCCTAATTCTCTAAAATCCATCTCTTCTCTGTTCCGCAGTCTCTGATTCAGATAGAAGCTTTTTCATTTTCTCACGAGTTCTCACTGCCAAGAATACGAACTGTTTTGTTAGTCCAGGTTCTGCAATGTCTTTCCCCATAAAATGGAGATAGTAATTCCTATATTCCTATTTCAGAGATTGTTTAATGATTACATAAGATAAAGTGGGTCAAGCACTTAGTGCAATGCCTGACATAATAAGTAATTAATTAAATGTTAGCTGCTACTACTGTTGTTATAAACTTAATTCTTCCCCTTCTCCAACCTGTTCTCCATATTGTTGCCAGTAGTGATGTTTACAAAACACAGATCTGGCCACTGACGTTACCTTGGAATTTCTCTCCGCCCCCCTTATTCTCTTCTTAACCTTATAGGGAAGCCAATTCCATACCTGCATCCCCCACCCCACCGGAAGCCTTCCCCAAGCCCTCCCAACCTGGTGGCAAAGTCCCCTCCTTAGAACCTCCATTGGGCCCTTTCAGAAACTTTCAAGTGGTACTGATGAATTTTAACCTTCATCATTGTTAATGCAAGTTTCAAACTATGAGATTCTTTAGGATGAGGATTACATCGTATCCATCTTCATATTTCCCATGGCATTTAACCCTGTAGGGAAGGTCCTCAAAGTTTATTGAATCGAGTAACAAATGAAGAACTTTGACAGAACCAATTAATTTCTTTTGCTTTTGGTTTCCTTCTCCTTGAAACCAGCTTTCTCACCCACTCAATATTAAAGAGGATACATGCTCAAATAAATGCTGTCTTTTGCAGGTCTGCTATGCTGCCCTGACTTCTCATCTGAGAGGGTTATTACCAATACCTGGGCAGTGGTATAAGCTATGTGAGTGATTGGAACTCCAGCACAAATCGATCCGCTCCCATCTGTCAGTGCTTCTTGCATGATCAATGGTAGGCAATGTGAGTCAGCTGGCTGAGGTACAGTCATTCCGCAGATAGGAAAGATCCTAGTGCACCCATGCAAGTAACAATCTCCAACCTACATGGTAACAGTTTGAAATAATCCTGGCAAAAAAGTCAAGACACTTTTTCTTCGTTAATTTCTGAGAGCATAAACAAGGCATTGCTCTTCTCTTTTTTCTACTTTTCTTGTGATACTTCTGTTCACAGAGAGAAAACGGGTTCCTAGCAGAAATTGCTCTGATTGAGTCTTAGCCCTGGGCCTTGGATGTTTTGAATGAGTGAGTCAATAAACGGTCTCTGTTCTTCTGCATTGTCTGTTCTACTTTACGCGAGCCAGATCAGAATTTTATGAATCACTGAACTTTTTTTTTTAAAGATTTTATTTATTTATTTGACAGAGAGAGAGAGAGAGATCACAAGTAGGCAGAGAGGCAGGGAGAGAGAGAGGGAGAAGCAGGCTCCCCAGTGAGCAGAGAGCCTGATGTGGGGCTCGATCCCAGGACCCTGAGATCATGACCTGAGCAGAGGCTCAGGCAGAGGCTTTAACCCACTGAGCCACTCAGGCGCCTCTGAATCACTGAACTTTAATGAGCCTATATGTTTAGAGGATGTCCTGAAGAGAAAACGAAATACCTTTTATATGATCTTATAGAACTCTGATAACATGGTATAAATATCTCTTGTCGAATTGGCAAAATAAGAAAGAGGATCAGGATTCATAATTTCCTGAATTAGGCTCTTGGGAGGTTTTTTAATCTCTGGGCCCCAGTAAACTCATGAGCTCCTCAAGGGCAAGTTTTGTAAACACTGCATTTAATACAGTTCCTGGCCCATCTCATGACCTTAATTAGTATGTTTGAATGAATAAATAAATAAATAAATGAATGACAAATTAATATCATCTCTCAAAGTCCAGGAAGTCAGCATTTAGGTAATTTTTGCTACAATTACATATCTCAGTGTAAGCTTTCTATGGTTTCCCAATAATCACTTTAGAGTTGTTATAAATACATGTATTTCTGCTTCAATTTCATTAAATGCTTCTATTTTCATGCCTTCCCCACCCTCTCCACCCCCCGTGTATGTTACATGGCCTAAAAGAAAGAAGAGAAATAGAGGGGAAAGTGAAGAGAGAGAGAGAGAAATTTTGAGATGATATTAAAGAGTGTCCCAGTCCTGTAACAAAAGTGCACATTTCATTTTGACAAATGACTCAGGAAAGGTCAATGGAGTCTACCATCTAAACAAGCACTAAGGAGGGTTATTCCTCCAGCATCAAACAGAGCAAAGAAGCTCACTGCCTTTCCAAGCTGCTGTCCCACTTAGAGGTAAAACTTGCCCCTCTACTTTCCCACTCCCGAATTTTATTAGCTTGTGAAAGCAGCCTTCTTATTGCTTCTCTGGGGCTGTTTGTTTTTAAATTCAGCTCTAAAGTTCTGTGGCAAACTCTCAGCCCTGAATAACTGGGCTGTTCAGAGCATGTATTAAAAATAGCAAGCTCCATATCCACATGATGGATTAACAAAATATAATTTTAAACAAAGTTGCTCTGGTCTGACAGATTTAAATAGCATCCCAGGCTACAAGATCTGGCCTTCTAGGGCGGTTGGCTTTTCAATAAGTCTAACACATGGATGTGGCTGTAGGCCACAGGAAGAGAGGCAAGCATCGCAGACACGCGGAATGTTGACAGTGGAGGGACTTGGGGAGAAATCCCATCCACCATCTCCATTTTGTAGATAGAACTAGGGCACAGAAAGGGAAAGTAGACGCACCCAAAGAGTAGAGACTGTGTGGTTTCTATTTCTCAAGCAAACTTCAAATTTAGTAAACATTTAATGTTTCCAGGCCACCAGAGGGGGCATGGAAAATCCCCTAAAATTTGACCAAAATTAATAAAATAAGAAGAGGAGACTGACTGTTGGGCAAAATGCACTCCTTGCTCTTGAAAGTTAAATCTCAGTCAACCAGGAATTGCTAACATTTGGAACTGCTCTTGCCCACCTTCAGGATGAGCCGAGCTGAATCTCCTCGGCATCTCACAAAGTCATGCAGGGCACAAAAACCCCGCTGGGGAAATTTTACCTCTGGTGAGACGGGGCCATGGAAATGTTAGTGAGGTCCCCAGAACAGTGTGGATAACCATTTGGCTCAGTCTGTTCTTTCTAACAAGGTGAACCCCAAGTGAAGTGCACCCCCTCTGACCCACGCACCTGGTTCCACCTTCCCCTTCACCCCTGTGCCCAGTAGCCCTGAAGGCCTGGGGTCTCTAGCTAAAAAGAAACTGTTGCGGTGTAAATCTCTGCACCAAATCTGTCCTTTTATTCTCTGCTCCTGCTCAAGGAGCCAGATCGTATGTGTGGAAAGAAAATAGAGTCTAGGAATGGAGATAACAGAATATCTGATAACAGTTATTAACAATTGTCATTTCTTACAATGGTAGAGCACTTTACAGTTCAACAGAGCACTTATCACAAAAATCTGTTTGTGAAGCCTCACAACCTCCCACTAAAGCAGGTGACTCAAGACTGTTATTCTCATTCCAATTTTAGAGATAAGAAACTGAGGCTCAGGGAGATGGTGATTTCTGAGAGGCCTCCAGCAAGTAATTGTCATCCTTCAGTTCTCTGGTTAGATGTCATTTCCTGCAAATGGCTTTTCCCCAACCTCTTCCACCTGCACACCCCCAGGTCTAGGTCATGTGGGCTCCTCACAGGCGCTCATTGCTTTGGGTTCTGTCATCAGTTGTAAGCAAACGCCATTGTCCCTGCCTGACAACTCGTCTGTCTCCTCCACAAAAATGTATACTGCATGTGTGCGCTGGCTGTGTCCATCTTGATCACAGGTGCATTCCCAGTGCCTATCGCTGGTGCTTGCACATAGTAGGTATTCAATAAATGTTTGCTAAATGAAAGAGGAAATGAATAAGCTGGTGGCTGGTTGCGGCCACAAACTCAGGTTCTTTGCATCAAACCTCAGACCAATCTCCTGAGTATCCAGAAAGACACCAGCAATCTCTTCTGTCTCACAGAGCCTTACACTTTACCCAGCATTCCACCCGCACGGTTGGATCCCAAAGCTTGATTCGAGTCTTGTCATGGCAAACAAAACCTTTTATTCCCCTCTCTCTCTACCTTAAAATCTGAGCACAGGGCATTTGTTAATAAATTTTCTGACAAAAGGGAAGCAAGAGCAAAAATGAACTACTGGGACTTCATCAAGATCAAAAGCTTTTGCACA
>CM052898.1:126331759-126367814 GCA_028534135.1 Potos flavus
ACTGAGCCACCCAGGCACGCCCTCTTCACTGAGATCCTTAAACCCACAAACTCTTCATAGTTTGTGACAGGTCTCATCAGAAAGGTTACCATGTTTCACCTTTAAATTCTTTAACAAACTCATGGCCTCCTCCTGAATGAGCATACTTTTGTGAATGCTGGTGTCACATTCAAATGGTATTCTGGTTCATCAATCACTTTCTTTTGCTCTTAAAAATTATTGCTGCTTGCAGAGGTATAGACAGATCCTTGCACCTGCTTCATGAATAGCTCTTTGTCTTTAGAACTTTCCCTGCAATCTAGTGAACCATGCCACTTAAAAATTTAAAATACATCCTACCTTGCTTATCTAATTACCCTGTATCTTTTCTTATTAGCGCTTCTAACACTTTCCTTGCTTTTGCATTTATTGGCTATTATGGATCAATAATCTTTGCAAAATGACACAAACCTCAGCCACATGGGGCAAATATGCAATAGAATGTGAAAAAAGTACAAGTGTTGGCTCCATGACCAAAGACTGATGTCCCTTGTTGATGGCGAGATTATCTGATGTATTTGTATGTAGTTCTTAGCTTTATGAACGTGGATGCATGACCTTCAGTTGTAGAATCTTAGAGCCCCAGACCTAGAAGGGCTTATCTCATGCAGTTAAATATCTACAGTTTACACACGAAAGAGTGAGGGAGTGGTGAGATTGAGAGAGGGGAGTAACAGATTCTTGGTCACATGACTAAAAATTTAATGCAAATGTGAATGAAACAGAATTCAGTAATATGTCAGGGTTTTCTAGATTTCTTCTAGTCGACTGCATCAACTTTTAATAAAGACATTTCTTGTTCCCCAGCACAGCTGGTCACCCCAGTATTCTGTGAACATCTTATCTTTGCCTCACTTCCAGAAGGGAGCAGAGAGAGTGGGCAAGCCACCTAGAGACATGTAGAACCCGATCCGGATTCTTGTATGTTTCATCAAGTCTTAGGCTCTGGGCAGGAGTGGGGGAAAGCAGAGAAGCTGAATAGGTTAAATGATTAAGATCTGTGGAAGAAAAAAAAGGGAAGATTTTGGTTTGGGAGAGATTGAAGAACTCTGAAGGAGCTGATGCTTTGGAGAGAATTCAGAACATGAAACCTATCATTTTCCCCTTTGCTCTCAGAATCCAGTGCTAATTAGTTTGAAAGATAGCCATTTCTGAGTGAGAGCCAATTATTTCCAGTATGACTGACTATTCCAAATATCATGGAATAAATTAAACTGTGCAAAGGGCCGCTTTTCAAACTTTTATTTTAAAATGTCCCTCGTGTCAATGGAAACAGAAGTTTTATTTCTGAGTCTGGGGATCAAGCCCCCATAAAACCTTTTCTGTGGCTTTTGAAATACATTAGGTTAAACCATATGCAGCTGCCAGTTTTTAAGCCAAAAATGGTTGAATATTGGTCATCGCATATCGTTCAACCAAATAGAAGTTTTTTTCTGCTCACAATATGCATGTGTTGATTTTAATATAAAGATAGGATCTTAAATTCCTTATCTTTGAGATTTTATGGACTGAAAGTTATATCATGTTCAGCCTGTGGCTTTGGGGGCCCTCTGGCAGTTGGTGGGTGGGAGAAAAGCAGCAAACAAGCTTCTCCTAGACACCAAGCCAGGCGGCTTAAGAACCAGCAGGAGGGGGCCAGCTTGATTCAAAATCAAAGCATGATGGGATTTGCAGGATATCAAGAGATTGGGGTATAAGTGAGCAGAATGAAGTCCTTCCAAAAAATCTGACCCCTAATTTTTCAGTCTTATCACCTCTACCCCACTGAACACGCCCTGTGTCACTCATTCCTATGAAAAGGGCAGAGATGGCCAGTGTGGAGTTTTCGGAGAAAAGAGGTATACTCTTAAGACCCAGAAACATCTGTTTTATCTTGATTGCTTCTTCCACTGTGTGTGAATGAGCGTATGTGTGAGTATATGAATGAGTGTGTGTGAGTATAAATGTGGTAGGGGAATTGCCCTGGATGGAAATAGAATAAAGCTTTACTGGAATAATGAAGGTAAAGGTTAGCAAGCAAAGGGGTAGAAACTGGACACAGGCTCTGGACACTGCTCTGCTTGGTAAGATACTAGAAACTTTCCACCTTCCCCATGTAGTTTCTGTTAGCTGCTATCTGCTCCCTATTCTAATTGGTAGTAAAATTCTTAAATTAGAGCCCTGGTGTCTTATGCAAGTGATAGAGTGGGAAGCGAAGGTAACATCTAGAAGGAGAGAGACAGTAGGCTATGTTCTTTGACATCTAAGGCAAAGAAGATAAAAAGAGCCTAGTCTGAGAAATAGGCCCAGAAACATACACACGGGGAAGCAGGATTCCTAAAAGCCTGGTAAGGCCCTGAATACTTTTCCCCGACACGGGCCGTGAAGGCGCCAGCAGTGTGGGCGGAGAGCCCAGGACTCACAGGCCAAACTTAGAAGGAGCTCTTCCCAGAAAAGCCAGAGCGTCCCTATACAGCACTCTGTTCCTATAACCATGTATGCCAATGCCCATAAAAGAATAGAGAAAAGAGAAGGGCAGACTCATGAGAGGAGAGAAAGACGATTTGAAACCCAACTAGCAAGAGAAGGCAGCCACGGGTTTCCTTTTAAAGATCCAAATGAATTCAGGAAGTGGGTTTTTCTATTTTTTCAGAGTCATCTCCTGATGTTAGTTTTCACCCAGATATTACAGGAAGGGGACCACGGTCAAGAAAATATTTTGTCTATTCCAGAGTCATACCGAATGCTCTGTACTCGAGTACTAAAATAAAAATAAAATAAAATAAAAATAAAAATACTGTACTCTGTACTCAAGTACTAAAATAAAAATAAAATAATTTCCAAATGAGTTTTTCTTGATTCTTGGGTAAAACGTGACACTTTTTTTTTTTTTTACTTTACTTTCCTGGTCACTACCAGGACTTTAGAAAGAGCTCTCATTTGATTTTTAAAAGATAATTAGCAAACTGGACACCTATATGAAAGTAATTTCGTACCTCCACAAAAGAGTGTAGTCAGCAGACAATTCACTCTCGTGGCTTTTCATTAGCTAGCTCTCCCTCAAGGCAATTTAGAGGTTAAGGCCCTAGTCCTCTGTGTTCTCAGCTGCTGTTAGAATTACCTCTGCAATTCACCAGGCAAGCCAAAAAACCCACCTCTCTCCAGAACTAACCCTTGTAATGAGGTAGATGCCATTTATATCTTATATGTTATTCCTTTAATTTTAGGCACATTATTTAATTCTCTCAACAATCCCATGAGTTAGACTTATTTGAATGAGAAAGAAACAGGTTTTGAGAAGTAATATCACCCAAATCACACAGTTAATAAATGGCAGAGTTGTCACAGTCTTTGTGACTCCAAAGTCCATTACCTTTCTGCCCTGCTTCTTGACCTTACAGCATCCCTCTCCTTTAATCTCATGCTTGGGATAAAAAAATCTCAACCACCATTATGGCTCCTGGGATTAAGTGAGTCTAAGAGGAAATGCAAACACTGCATCAGCCGTGGGCAATACATGACTCCATTGCTATAGTAGTTTTCATATATTTTAATTCAATAAATCTTACCCAGAACTTGCTTATAAGACAGAAACACATTTTATTAGTGTACATTTATTTGGTAAGTCCAAATGAATAACATTTACTTAGTATAAAGAAGTGAGCTATTTTTTTAATATGAAAATTTGAAATTGGGGTAAAGGTGGTATTTTTACTTTTTTATAAACTTGACTGTTCATGAAATGCAAAATATTTGCATACTTCCAAAAGCACTTTCTGAAGATCATTACTTCAGAATTCTTTCTTCCTTCTTTTCTTCAAAACATACCAACCGTCTTCCCATAAGAACTAGAAATTGGGGGAATGAGGGAAGACATCCTGCCCTTAAGAGCTCATGTTTTCATCAAAAGAGACATAGCGTGATCAGGTAACAAGGATGAAAAGTATCAAGTGAAGTACAAAATATTCTGAGAGTTTGGAGCAGGAGTGACTATTCCGCAGGGCATGGTCTGGGGATCTTGATAGACTTTAGAAAGAATGTAGCTTTTCAAGAGTGGTGGGAATAATGCGTGCTGTGATGGAGAATGGCTTTTGAATGGAGGAAGGGACATGTTGATGGAGGAGGAAAAGACAGATGATAGAGGGAAAAGACAATCCGAGTCATGAGTGGAGGCCTGCAGAGGTGAACTGGAGTCAGTGTGAAAGTCTGTGATTGCCTTCCTAAGGAATTATGGCCCAAATGTGGCCCTTACGCTATAGATAATAAGGGCCATCAAAAGTTTTTGAACAGGGAAGTGAAGATAACCAAGCTGTCCTTTTTATGAGATTAACCTGACAGGAAGCTCTTGTGGAAAATGAATGGAAGGAGGGAGAGCCTATTGTCAAGGAGAACAATGAAGACGATTGTCATAACTCCAGTGAGGCAGGGTCATTTGAGGGGGAAGGATTGTTCGTGATGAGGGCAGGAGATAAGGTCCAAAGCTATAGGATGGGAGGAATAGGGCTAGAGATGTCCTGGTGTGCTGGGTTGAATAGTGTTCCTTCGAAACTGACATCCACTTAGAACATCAACTGTCAAGGTAATCTGATTTGGAATTAAGGTCTTTTCAGATGTAATCAAGTTAAGATGAGGTCGTACTGGATTAGGTTGAGCCCCAAGTCCAATGACTGGTGCTCTTATAAGGAGAAGAGAGATTTGGAGACATGGAAAGCCACACACAGAGAAGGACAAAGCCCATGTGATGATAGAGGCAGAGATTGGAGTGATGTTAACAATGATCAGAAGGTAGGAAGAGGTGAAGATCTATCCTTTCCTGGAGTTTTCAGAGAGTATGGCTCTGCAGACACCTTGATTCTGGACTTCTTGCCCCCAGTAGCATGAAAGGATACATTTCCTTTGTTTTAAGCCACCGCATTTGTGGTAATTTGTTACAGCAGCTCTAGGAAACTCATTCACCTGGGCAACCTTGGAAAGAGGGGATAGTAGTACTCACTCTCAGGGACAAGGAGAGATTCATAACAATTCAGTATACTAACGAGGAGAGGGCTCCCTTCTATGACAATTCCATAAAGAGCCTTTGAGGGCACATAGAGATAATAAACAAGACACAGCTACTAACTCAGACCTCTTGTGCACCAGTTAGTGGAGCCTATGAAGAATTAGTAAAAAGGACTGTAATGATGGGAAAGGATGAAGAAACTTGGACCCGACAAGAGAGTAACTTACTAAAAACCACAGGAGTGTCAAAAGCAGAACGGGGCTTGAACCCATTTCTCCTGCCTCCTAGTTTGGTTTTGAAGACAGATTTTTATAGGAGTAAAAGTGAAGAGGAGGAGGCCTCTCCTTTTTGGAATGTAGAAAGAGGCTTAGGAAAAGGAGACTGGAGATCCTCAAGATTCGGCCCCTGGTTTTTTTGTTTTGTTTTGTTTTCTCCTGTCCCAAGATGGAAATATGGTAATTTGCTCGTTAACTAGTGTCTGAGAATGCTGTCGTCTTTTAAATGTCCAGAAATGGCAATGATGACTTCACCCATTTGGCCATTTTAATCTCAGCAGCTAAAAGATTAATACTTAGAATTAGTAGGTCACTGTGAATTCAGAACAGATCTGTCAAATACTTCAGAAGCTCCAGCCTTAGAAGGCAACAAGAAGCGTTCACCAGCTGAGATAACCACTGCCTTGGGAGAGGCATTTGACATATGTTCTCATTATACAAAATATTACAAATTGTTCAAATTGTGGGGAAAACCCCACCAGGTCACTTAAGTTCATCTCTCCTCCTTTTGGGAAGGACTAAAACATGAGCCATCCAGAAAGAAGAGAATTTTGTTGACCAAGACATTTCTCGGAGTCTCTGGTCAAGGAGCATGCTTACTTGTTTCTAGACTCATAGAAACTCAAAAGATGTAAAACTCTCACTGACTTAGTTAGAGAATTGAGGTAGAACTCCAATAGGTACTGTCTCAGTGCTCGAAACTGCCTTGGAGATCTCAGCCTACCTATTCATTTGAGGCATGATAAAGCTGATCCCCCAGAGAGGGGAAATAACTTGCTAAAAATAAAAGTAGCACAAGAGGAAATCACATGAAAAACACTTAGAAAGATGTTTGACTTACTTAGTCAGTAAAAAAATATTAAAAAAAATTATGTGACACTACTTTGTATCTATCAAACCACCGGAAGTTAAATATTTTATACATAATTTTATTTTATCCTAATGGTGATCAGGGAAGGAAAGAGGTGCACTCACACATTGAAGATCTGATAAATGCATGAAATGGGTAAGATTATTTTCAAAGGCAATTGCTAATTTCAACCACAAATCATACAAATGGTCCTATCCTATGATCCAGTAGGTCTAATTTCTGGGTTTACATTTTAAGGACTTGTAAGTTAAAAAAATAGATATTATTTGCTCCAAAAATTTTTAGGATAATATTATTCAGAATATGAGAGCTCTAAGACCATGTAGTCTGAGCTCTTACAAAAACACATAAGCAAGTCAAAACTCATACAGAAATGATTTTCCAAGTTTCTGAGCCATGTCAGAATCAAAGTTTCCTGTCCAGGGGCATCTGTGTAGATCAGTTGCTTAAATGTCTGATTCCTGATTTTAGTTCAGGTCATGATCTCGGAGCCATGGGATCGAGCCCTACGTCAGGCTCCATGCTGGGTGTGGAGCCTGCTTGAGATTCTCTCTCTCCCTCTCCCTCTGCCCGCCCCCACAGTTTCTCTCCCTTTCTCAAAAGAAAGAAAGAAGAAAGAAAAAAGATTCCTGTCCAATAATCTCTTTGTTATGCTCTGAAGCATTTCAGTGAAAACCTGCAAACAACACAGATGTCCCCAGATCAAAGGACTGGTTTAATGTAATTGTTAAGAGTTTGTCTTTCTGGGTTCAAATGTGGCTCCATCAGTTCTAGCTAAGTGGTTTAGGGCAGGTACTTCATCTCTGTGTTCATCCGTAAAACCAGTGCAGTAAGACAATCTCTTGTCTATTCCAGCCATTGCTGCCACACCGGGTTTATGTGGGTCCTGATCGACTCAGTGACTATGCAGGCAACCTGCAGAGTTCCTCACCTCAAGCCCTCAATCCTGAGGCTCCCCTGCTGATACTGAGGTGCGCCGTGTGCTAGCCCAGAAGAGTGTGTGGATAAAAGGTGTCCTGGGGCAGATGAGAAGTGGTAGATAAGCAGTTCCTCCCTTCTCCTTCTGCATGACTGTCTGCAAGGCAGTTGATGTGGCTTTTTGCAGGCTGGTCTCATGCGAGGATGGTCTTGGGAGGTAGGGCAATCGATCACAGTTGGTGTAACCAGCTTGATAACACAGCTTCAAATTGACTTCTCCCTTCTCTCTTCCTTCACCCCTGCTTCCTTGGGATGGCACCCTGAATAAAGTAGTGAGTGGAACCCTCTGCTTCAGGCTCTGCTTTCTTTTGAAGCCAGTAAGACAGATGGTACCCACCTCAGAGGGTTGTAGGGAAGAAACATTCAATGAGTAAAAATAGGTAAAGCACTTGCCTGACATACAGTAATTACTATGTAAGTGTGAGCTATTCTTATTCTACTGTATCACTGTGTAACTCTGTAAGATGGTAAATATTTAGACTCTGCTGCTCCATGGAAAAATGTATGTGAAATAATGTTAAGCAAAAACCAGAACACTAGGAAGCAAGCGTACATGGATTATAATGCCATAAAAATTATATATACACACTGATGATAAAGGGATGACATAGAGCTGGAAATTGTTATTCTGTAATGGAGAAGAGGTGCTTTGTTTATGTTTCCCCAGAGGTGGTTATTTACCCAAAGTGGAGTCTAAATAAATAGAATGAACACAGTCTCTTGGAGACTCTGTACACACCTCTGATCAGAAATACGACACAGTGTTTATAACTCCTCATAGTTGGAAAATCCTTTCATGCAGGACTTTCATTTTCTATATGGCAATGTTAAGACAGTTTCCTTTAATTCACTGTTTATGAAGATTGGAAACCATGGAGCAGTAGCTGTGATGAAGCAACTCACTCTACCTGCAAACAGACATGCATTTCTCCTTTTCATGGGGCTATGACATAGCAGGCTCCTGTCTCCCACTCAGGGCTCCTCACCAGTCCAGCAAGAGACTAGGAGTGACCTCCTCTCTCCTCTTAATCCCTAGAGTCCAGGCAAGGAGGGGTGTATACAAATTATGAGAAATGAAGCCCTGAACTTGGCTTATTTAGGACTGTATGCACATTGCTCTCATGTACAGAAAAGCTTAATGTGGGCAAGGGATATTTTTCCATGGGGATGAGGGTTGGGGAGACTCATTCTACTTCCCTGTCCCCACGTGTTGGTTGGAGAGCCCAGCAGATCTTTGGTGTCACGACTCATCTTGGTTTAAACTCTTTGTACATGGGACGCCTGGGTGGCTCAATCCATTAAGTGTCTGCCTTTGGCTCAGGTCATGATCCCAGGGTCCCAGGATTGAGTCCTGCATCGGGCTTCTTGCTCAGCGGGGAGCCTGCTACTCCCTCTGCCTGCTGCTCCCCCTATTTGTGCTCTCTCTTTCTCTCTCTCTTTCTGACAAATAAATAAAAAAAATTAAAAAAAAAAACCTCTGCACACTATGGAGATAATGAAAGCAAGCAGCTGACTGTATGAAAATATTTGTGAATCATATTTCCGACAAGGGACCTGTATTTAGAATATATAAAGAACTCTTAAAACTCGATTGTAAGAAAGCAACTCAATTTAAAAAATGGGCAAAAAACTTGAACAGACACCTTGTTTGAGAGTAAATATAGATGGCAAATAAACACATAAAGGAATGCACCAGGAAAATACAAATTAAAACAACAGGAGACACCACTACTAATTTCTTAGAATGGCTAAAATTTTAAAGTTTTAACAACAACTAATGAGGCGCCCAGGTGGCTCAGTCAGTAAAATGTCCAACTCTTGATGTCGGCTCAGGTCATTATCTCAGGGTCATGACATTGATCTCTGTGTGGGACTCCACACCCAACGTAAGATTTTCTCTCTCCCTCACCCTCGAGCCCTTCCACCCTTCACCCCCCCAACCCCACTTGCACATTGTTTCTCTCTCTCTCAAAGGACAACAATGACAACAACAACTAACAGTACCAAATGCTGACGAGGGTGCAGAGCAACGAGAGTACTCTTGCATTGCTGGAGAGAAGAAAAGTGATAAAGCCATTCTGGAAAATAGATGGGCGGTTTCTTAAAAGATTAAACACTTACCTTATGAGTCGACAGCCTAGTTCTCAGTGTTTCCTCTAAAGAAATGAAAACTTGAGGCACCTGGGTGGCTCAGTGGGTTGGGCCTCTGCCTTTGGCTCAGGTCATGATCTCAGGGTCCTGGGATCGAGCCCCGCATCGGGCTCTCTGCTCAGCGGGGAGCCTGCCTCCCCCTCTCCCTCTGCCTGCCTCTCTGGCTACTTATGATCTCTTTCTGTCAAATAAATAAATAAAATATTAAAAAAAAAAGAAAAAAAGAAATGAAAACTTACGTTCAAACAAAAAACCTCTGCATGCATGTTTATAGCAACTGTATACATAGTCACTTACTCATCATCTATTCATATAACTGAAAATAATCCAAACTTTTTTTCAACAGTTGAATGGATAAGCAAATGTGATACATCCATAAAATGGAAAACTATCCAGCAATAACAAGCAACATCATGGAAGGAAGGACATGGATGAAGCTGATCGGCATTATACTGATTGAAATAAACCAGCTTGAAAATCATAATATACTGCATGATTCCACTTATATCACATTCTCAAGAAGATGAAACTATAGTAACAGAGACCAGATCAGTGAGCACAGAGGTTGGCACGGGAGAAGGGTATGACTACAAAAGTGTACCATGAGGGAACTCTTTTTTAGAGTGATGGAACTCTTCCATATACCGACTATGGTGGTGGTTATGTGAATCTATACATGTGCTAATATTCATGGAGCTGAATAACCCCAAAGCTCAATTTTATTATATGTAAATTTTTAGAAATAAAATTAAGACAAATGTGAACTGATACCGGGACCTTGAATCCAGATTCTATAACTTTCTAGTTGTGCTCTATTGGACCGTGTGCTACTTTCTTTAAACCCAATTTCCCCATTACCTAAAATGCATATACCAGAAATGTCTACATCTCATAGGGATGTTTAGTGAATTAAAATGAAGCAATGCATATAAAGTTGCATGTGCAGTGGCAAATAGTGAACACACAAGAAATATTAACTATAAATATGGAGTCACTATTATCAGAAGAAAAAAATCAGAGGAGGCTGTGTGACAGGGTAAAAAGATGAGCTCTGTGGACAGTCTTTCTCAGTGTTGAATTGCTTATTGTCTTGGGCAAGTTAATAACCCTCTTGGAATTTCGGTTTCCTAATCCAAAAAAATAGGTATCATAATATTCACTTTATAATATTGTGGTAAGCATGACAATTAGATATATATAATACCTGATACTTAGTCAGGGCTCAATAAGTGATAGCTGTAATTATGACTTAGAGTGTTTCCATAAGTAACACATAATTTCTTCTGACATTGAAAAATTATGCTTACAAATAGATAATCCCAAATGATTAATTATGCAACCAAAGAAAGAGCTGATGTTATGCAAATGTTTTAGTTGGTACTGGACCAGCCAGTCACACATATTTTCCTATTCATAGCCAAAGTATTAATTGATTGAAATGAGCCGTTGAATTTTAATGAACTCTTAAAAGGGCAAAACGATTCCTCTAGCACAATGCAGAATAGATTTTCTATAATAGTGTGTATTTTCCCATTTTGTTATTTTAGTTTGCAAATGGAGTCCACAGTTCTATAGAGTGGCTTTCCTCATTTTATAATGCTTTCCATCTCTCCTCTCCAGGGTATGTTTCGAAATAAATTAAAGTAGGATCGAAAGAAACCTGGAGCCAGCTAGAAGGGCCTAGCGGCCTCTCTAAGCTAGATATCCAGAAACAAGCTGAACTCTTCTGGATTAATGTTTTTCTAGTTTGCTGTCATCACCATCATCATCATCGTTGTTGTCCTCCTCTTCATCAACCCGTGGTTACCTAAGAAGGGCTCTTTGGTCCTACAGCAACTCCAGTCCTCCCATATATTATTTAAGCCTTCTTTTTCCTTCCTTTGTTTCTTTCTTTCTTTCTTTCTTTCTTTCTTTCTTTTTTTTTTTTTACTGTGTTCCTTTGTTCATTGATCCATGAAAAGGGAAACCGTTGCTTTAAGATGATAAAGACAGCACATTTAAAGAAATGATATCACTCTGTCAGCCAGGTGTATAAAAATGCACCTTCAGTAAAAGACATTTTTCATAAGTTAGATTATTTTTCAACGTGAGTAAAAGTGTTCTGAAATGGGTGATATGGTTTTATTGTTGCTGATGACATTATGGATGTTATTGATGGGAAAGGAAGAACAGAGTACATGAAGCACAAAGCTGGAAAAGATCTTCAAAATTCCAGCCTAATATCTTACACTATTCAAAGAGGAAAAAGGAAATCTAGAAAAGAATGTCCTGGGCTCATGGGACCAACAGATGACAGACCAAGTCAGGATGGAACCGAGGTCTCCTGCCTCAACCTGCCCCCGTCGCACCACCCATCCCTCCCGGGGCTGGGTCACTCACCTCTGTCCCATGGCCTCTCCAACAGCAGTCTTCCCTGTTTCCTTTCCTGTTCCTCCAGGGTTTATTAATCACACTCATTGGTTCCTAGAGTACTGTCATCATCAGTTCGTGCAAAGATCGTCCTTATTCTATTACTATGTATTTTTCCTCCCTTCACAATTGTCATTCCATGCCCTTTCCCTTAGATACTCACTGTGCTGTATTTGGCGAGTTTTTAACCATGCAAATATTGTTTTATGTATACGTCTTCATTCAACATTAAGCTTTTAGGTCTATTCATGTGGTTATATGTTCAGTTAACTCTGAGCATGGCCCAGTATTCCAGAGTATTAGCATACAACATTTTACTCATCTATTCCCTTCTTGCAGGTACTAGTTAACTTCTAAATGTGATACCACAAACAGTGTCTCAATTAACTTCTTTGTATGTGTCCTTTAGTGAACTCATGGGAGAAATCATGGGGGCATATGCGTTAGCGGTCAGGATTCTTGGGTTATAGAATACATTTATTCCTAATTTGACCAAGTATTACCAGATTTCTTTCCACGAAGCTGTATATTTTATACCCAAAGCAGCAGTACCAGATGGTTCCCATCTCTTTATAGTTTTGTCAATATTTGGTATTATCTTCCCTTCTTATTTTGCCGTAATGATGGTGTGAAGTGGTATTGTGTTGCTATAATTTACATCCCTTTGATTATTAGCATCTTTTCGTATCCTTCTTAAATTCCTTTTACAAATTAACTTTTCATATCTCTTGAGTACTTTTCTATTTATTTTCCTTTCTCTTTTTTTGCTGGTTTGGAGGAATTCCTTACACATTCCAGATAGTCATCTCGTGACTGCTGTATATGTTGTAAATATATTCTTCCAACCTGTCCTCTGTCTTCGTCTGTGTCTATTACGTCTTTCACTGAGCAAAAATTCTTAATTTTGGTAGAGTCAAATCCATCAACTTTTAACCTTCTGATTTGTGTTTTGGGATGTTCCTTTAAAAGACTTTCTCTATTTTCACAAAGATATCCTATATTTTCTTCTGACAGCTTTATTGTTTTTTCTTTAATATTTAGGTCCGTGGTCTACCTGGAGCCCATGTTTGAATATGGTATACGGTAGGGCTATAGCTCTATATTTCTTCATATATTATTAGTATTCCACTTTTCCCAATGCCATCTAAGTAATCCACTCTTTCACCTCTGTTCCACTCCAGTCCATTTGAAATGTTTCAGAGTCTAAACATTCTCCACTAAATCCAGGAAGATATCCTGAATCACAGGTATATTCTCCAAATCCTGAGAGGAATAATGCTCATTCTAATTAGGTATTTTGTTGGCAACTGAGGCCAAAGACCATGAGTCGGGACGCATCTTTAAAGTCTACAAACTCTAACTGGGGCTGCTTCAATCAGAAAATGACTTTTATTTGACGTAGTGGGCTCCCAATTAAAATTTTATGTGAAGACATTTTGAAGCTAAAGAACATTTTAGAAAACCACTGGTATAGATGGCCTCATGAGTTTTTCTAAATTTTCCTGTTAGGGTCCTACCTCTCCATTGGATATTAGTTGCAATTCATTATTAATATAAATTCATTTTTTAGCACTATTTCAAAGTTGGCTATTCAGAACGATGGATAAGAACCAGTGCAGTATATGCTGTACTCTGCACGTTGAGGGTAAATAAATATTTGATGAGCAAGGGAAGGTTGATAATACCAGGTGAGAGGAAAGAACGATTTTCATTTTTTATTGTCAGTAAACCATGAAGGAGAAGGGCACATTTAAAGAAAAAAAAGTAAATCGGTTATATTTCTTTTTTCTTGACAAATTAAATAACACTGACATGCTTCCTGAGAATGGTGCATTAAACTAACTCAATTCTATGGAAGTTGATGAAAGAAATGCTTCATATAGTTACTCAAAGATGCACTATCGTGCTGGGCTTCATCATTTTACTTACAATTGTATGAAAATCACTTGATCACTTGAGTGATCTTTAGATGTAGCTGTTTTTGAATCAGATGATTGAGTGAGTGAGCGTGCGTGCGTGCATGCGTGTGTGTGTGTGTGTGTATTCTTTGGAGGAAGGGAGCTGTGTATAGCAGTCACGTGGTCACAGGTAGTTGAGAAGAAATGAAACCTTAACCTGACCAGAGACAGTAAGATTTCTCACACAGAAATGAGGGAGATTGTCAAGAATATGTAGTTTCAGTCCACAAAAAGCTGCTATACCCTCTCAGATTCCTGGCTACAAAATGAGCTTTAGTTTTTAAAAATTTTATTTATTTATTTATTTATTTATTTTAGAGGGGGAGAGAGAGAACCTTAAGCAGGCTCCGCCCCCAGCATGGAGCCCAATGTGGGGCTTAATCTCACAACCCCGAGACCACAACCTAAGCCAAAATCAAGGGTCGAACATTTAACTGAGTGAGCCACCCAGGCACTCCAACACGAGCTTCGTTCTTTAGCAAAATACCCTGGAATCCTTAATCCTCATTAAATTCTTACTGAAATCTTTAGCCAACAGGGTAGTTCAGTAGAAGAGCCCAGTCCTGTCTTCACTGTGTGGAGAGAGCCAACCAAAGACAGGAAAAGCAGCTCGGTCCTAGGGATAAAGATGTTGCAACGGCTTCTTTTGAGACCATGTCACAAGCCCAATTCTTGGACATACTATATCTGAGGTCCGCTTCCCTTGGGGGGGGGGGGTTTGCAGATGTTAGGAGTCTCAGTTCCCAAGGCGGATGGAGAAATTGGCTGTATCAGGAGAACTGAACGAGCCAAGGAACTGTGTTCAGAGCCCGCAGTGAAAGCTCCCCGTGGAAGTCTGAAGCCAGTGTGGGGAAAAGAAAGTTAAAAAATTCCTATTTGATGATCTGTTTGAAACATCTTGCTGAGGGGTATGGAGAGGAAGGCTGCAGTTTCACCATCTCGGTGCCGTTGGATTTGGACGAAATCTTGACCAGTTTCAGGAACCCGAGGCAGATGCAATTCCTTTTCACTCAAATCCAATAAAACATCCTCTGGCAGACAGGCTACCTCGATGTGTTTAACCATTCATTCAACATTCCTTGAACACCTATGGCGTGCCGGGTACTATGACAGGGGCTGGGAATCAATGCGGCTATGAGCCATGCCCTCAGGAGGCTCACAGTTTGATTGGAGATGATCCTGTCAGGGAAGAATTTCTACACAGCAGGCTAATGAGTGACAGGGAAGCACTCAGGAGGGCAGTTTGAGGTACTGTTAGAAGACGCTAGAAAAAGCCGGCAGCAGGTGGCCTCCAGTCACATTTCAGCTCTGCTGTGTGGTAGCTGGTTGATTTGGGGGAACTTACTTCAACTCACTGTGTTGCAGTCCCCTCACCTGTAAAATGGGGATCATAACACCAACCTCGTAGATCTGTTGTGTGGATTAAATGAGTTAATAATACACATGAAGCATTTAGCACAGCCCCCAACACGTACCTCATGCTTACTCATGGCTAGTAATTGCTGTGATTTAGGTATTGAGAGAGCACAAAAGAGGACCATTAACTTATCTTGGGAGCAGGTGATAACCTACATTTATTCATGAAATCAGGCCTTGTAGTAATAACATCTTTCGTGAGAGACCTTTCGTGCAGAGACTCCAAAACTCTTTTCCCAGGTCACAGTACGATCTTCCATGAGGACGATCAGGAGTACCCCTCAGGGAACTGAATGGCCACAGTTGGGGTGTTTTGTTTTGTTTTGTTTTGTTTTCAGCTGTACCTTGGACGCCTGCTCTCTATCTTCATTTCTTAGCTGAGTCCAGAGTTTCTGGGAATGATGAGGAAGAAACAGTTACTGTCATTTCCCCACCAAGCCAAAGGGAAATGAGTGACTCACTCTAGCATCATGGGGTGTCTGAAAGGGGATTTCTCTTTTTATCTGTAGGAAATTTGGGCAGGAAAAGTAGGCTGCAACTATTCCCCAATCCAGGCAGCTCTGGTAAAATAATTTATTCATTTACTGTTTCTGTGAACTTTATTAAATACTTATTGTGAGTCAGAAACTGTGGGCTACAGGATGAGAGTTTGTATTTATTGATCACCCCCTGTGTGCCAAGTACTGGAGAAAGTACCTTGCATATCTAATCTACTGCTCACAACGCCTCCTTACGAGATAGGCTCATTATTATGCACAGGAAGAAACTGAAACATAGAGAGGTCAACAAATAACTTGTCTAAGGTTATATAGCACGATAGGAAATGATAGAGCAGGGATTTGAACTTGGGGAGAAGGAACTGAGAGCCCAAATGCCTAACCACTCTGTTTCCCCGTCTCAACAAGATATAATCACATTCCATGAAGAGCTTTCATTCAAGTGAAGGCTCTAGAAAAGTGAACATATAATTAATATATAGTGTAATCTGAGCTCCACGAAGGCGTGAACAGAGCACCGTGGAAACACAGAGGAAGGAATGAATTAGTTGCCTGGGAGAATCAGTTACAGTTGTAATCAGCAAAGTACTTAAGATTGTATAAAATTTCTAAAATATGTACAAACCTGGAATGATGAAAATCGGTCTCAGTGAAAGAAAGCTTAAACTCTAAGATGACTAGAGACTATAAACAGACTAGGTAATCAACCTCTAAATGAGCAAGAGACAAACTTAAATTTTTAAGAGTCTATTGTGCCAGGAATTATGTGCTTACTTCTGCTTGTGTGACAGAACCCTGCTTCACATTGCCACTGTCAAAGTCATGTACTTTAAGTTCCAGCTCAAGTTCTACCTCTTGGAGGAGGATAGTGGCCATGATTCCTTCCTCTTTCTTCATTTTAATCTCCCCTGTACCACCCACCCAGGTGCCTAACTCACTGCACAGCTCAAGACAGGAGCTAAAAAATGTTCATTCTGAGTCTTTGAGAAGTTGATTATTCTATTTGTGGTTAGTCCAAGACCTTATTTTTTTTCCTCTCACCTTTCTCTGTTTTCATTTCACATCTCATTTATATTTCTTACAGATCTTGCAGGAAGGCAGACTCTAAAAGTCATTGCTTTGAACATTTGAGAAAGAATATATCAAAACAAGAACCCAAGACAAATTCTGGTGGTAACTTTTGAGTTTTCTTCATTAGTCATCAGAGATTATCTTTATTAATTATCATAGAGAGCTAAAGGTTAGCTTAGACTTAGTTGGGGGGGGAGACCCTCAACTGGTTCCATATTGTTTAAGACCTATCCTGACTTCCTACTCAGGTCTGATTTTGTGTACAGTGTCTATGGACTGGAGCACATTCTCCTCCAACCCTTGGCATCGCAACTGTCTGTGGAACCAAAGGAAGGAGAAGGAGAAAGGAGAGAAAGAAAGTGGAAATTGATAAATGTGGTGAAAAAGATTCCGTCAGTCCAAGCTCAAAAATCCAAGGAGGAGGTAAGAATGTCCTGCAGAAAGTTCCCAGTCACGTTGTATCACCACCTCTCACGAAGCCAACTGAGTTGGATCCCCGCAGAGAGTCGGTAGGATTGAGGACAAATATCAAGCTTCAGTAAATTTCATCCTTTTGAGTTCGAATCCTGGGTATCATTATGTCTGATGGATTACTGATCATGATGTCCGATCGTTAGGTCTGGTGGAGTAGCTGAGATCTGGCTGCTGTTCCCTGCACGGTAGGCATCCGGTTCCTCCAAGTCTCTGCTCAGGTGCTCGGTCACTGCAGGGCTGCTCCAGGAGCACACTTTGATGCTGATGTCCTTCAGACTCATTTCCCAGACCTCCAAGAAGCCTCCATAATTCAGATCTCTGTGCTCATAATCCACCTCTGCTGCCCAAACACGGCCCTGGACCAGCTGCTGTCATAGATTTTTCTTAGTTTTTCATAATTTTCTAGTAACTTAATTTATGTCAGACTGACAAGGTAGGGTCGCAGCGTATCTCAGCATCTCATAATAAGTTGTAAGTTCGTTTTTTAGGTATTGTTATGGCATTTATTGCGAAGAAAAGTATTTTTAGCCTGTGGTTTTTTAGAATTCAAATTTGTTAATGTAATTTTGTTTGTTTGTGTTTGAAAATATTTCTTATAGCTCTTTAGTGCCAGGATCTTTATTTACAACAGCCCAGATTAGAGCTCTAGCTAACAGGCAATTGTGTTGAAAAGATGTCTTTTATGTTTGTCTGTTTTGAATGTTATTATTTTTTAAATCAGTGACTAATTAGGGAACACTTAAAAATGTAGTTGGGATTTTAGAATGAGGGCCCAGTTATTTTTTTTTATAAATTGAGATGAAATTCGTACAGCATTAAATCAACCATTTTAAAGGAAATAATTCATTAATATTTAGTACATTCACATGGTTGAGGGACTACCACATCTTTCTACTTCCAAAACATTTTCATCGCCCCAGAGGGAAACTTACTTAAACACTTACTCTCCATTCTATTCTATCCTCTCCCCAAATCCTGGCAACTACCATTCTATTTGCTGTCCGCATAGATTTACCTATTCTGGATATTTCATGTAAGTAGAATCATACAATATGTAATCTTTTATATTTTGCTTCTTTCACTAAGAAAGTTTTTGAGGTTCATTTACATCATAGCATGCATCAGTGTGCTTCATTCCTTTTTATGGCTGAATAATATCTCACCATTTGTATATACCATAATGTGTTTATCTGTTTATCTGTTGATGGACATTTGGGTTGTTTCCACCATTTGGCTATTGTAAGTAGTGTTGCTCTGAATATGCCTGCACATGTGTGTGTTTGAGGATCTCTTTTCCATTCTTTTGGATACATACCCAGGAAAGAATTGCTGGATCGTAAGGTAATTCCTTTTTGAGGAACCATCAAACTGTTTTCTACAGCAGCTGCACTATTTTACATTCCTACTAGCAGTGTATGAGGGTTCCAATTTCTTCACATTCTCACCAACACTTGCTTTTTTTCTTCTTTCTTTTTTTTTCTTATAGTCACCCTAGTGAGTATGAAATGGTATTTCATTGTGATTTTGATTTGCAATTCCCTAATGACTTAGGATGATAAACATCTTTTTGTGCGCTTGCTGGCTATTTGCATATATCCTCTTTTGAGAAATGTCTATTGAAGTCCTTTGCTCATCTTTTGTTTACTTGTTTTTTTGTTGTTGAGTTGTGAGAGTTCTCTATATATTCTGAATACTAAATCCCTATAGGGTATATGATTTTTAAATGTTTTCTCATGTCCTGTAAGTCTCTCTTCATTGTCTTGATAATGTCCTTTGATGCAAAAAGTTTTTAATTTTGAAGAAGTAAAATTTGTTTATTTATCTTTTGCTCTTGGTGTCATATCTAAGACTCCTTGCCTAATCTAAGGTCATGAAAACTTACCTCTCTGTTTCCTTCTAAGAGTTTTATGGTTTTAGCTCTTATATTTAGGTTGATTATCCTTTTTGAGTTAACCTTTGTAGGTGGTATGAAGTAGGGATCCAACTTTATTCTTTTGCATATGGATGTCCCAGCTTAGGGCTTGACTTTTGCGTACACATAAAAGCTTTTGGAGAATGATGATTAATAAAACTGATAAATTAATAAAAATAAAAGGTTAATGAGAGGTGCCTGGGTGGTTCAGTCAGTTAAGCGTCCGACTAGTGATTTTAGCTCAGGTTGTGATCTCTGGGTTGTAAGATCCAGCCCTGTGTCGGGCTCCAGGCTCAGCAGGGAGTCTGCTTGAGATTCTCTCTCTCTCTCCCTCTACCCTTCCTCTCTCTCTCCCTATCCCCCTCTTCCTCTAAAAAATAAATAAATAAATAAGTAATAATAATGAGATTCATGCAGTAGACAGAGACTGAAGCAGGCCTGAGCCAATGTCTGATCTTCACCTATAAGTAACAGGCTTCCCCTTGCACTCCTCTCCCCCCTTCTAGCTGCCAACAGAACACATGAGAGAGAGAACCCGCCTTCTCTGAGAGAAGAGAAGACAGCTACACCAGACAGGCCACTGAAATGATCTCTCAACCTGGTGCGTCAGGCATATATGTCAGAACTCTGGTAATTAGTAAACAAAACAATAAACAAATAAACAATAATTCAAAAAACAAACCTAAACACCAAATGCACTTCTGTGTGGTAGCCTATGATCAGAGTGTTGAATGAGAGGGGAGAAGAGGAAGGAGACCTATGTCTGGCCTGTTGCCGCACCTGGACCAGCATGAACCATTTTCTTCCTAACCCTTTAGGAACTGAAGCGATCGCCAGGAGTGTGTGCCAGATGGAGCAAACCCCACTCAATGGATGAAACAGCTGACCTGGGCTCGTTTTAGCACCTGTGAATCGCACCACAAAAACTAGAATGAGAGACATAGAATCCACCTCCTGAAGATTTTGCTAAGACAGGGGGTTACTGTTCTCCTTATGGAAGTAAGTTGCAAAAGTGATATTTTCATGCTATGACTGTGACAGAGATGGCAAACTGCCCATCAAAAGTTTGTATTCTCCTCCATGGGACAGCATTATTGCTGAGGACCAGCTGCCCAGTAGAGTGCTATATTTCCCAGCCTCCTTACTTCAAAATGGGGCCATGTGACTGGTTGTGGACTGTGGAAGGTGAGCAGAAGTGCCATGGGTCACCTCCAGGCCATGGTGCTTGAAGCTGGTCATGGTTTCCATGCTCTTTTCTTCCTGCCTCCACTGGATCTCAAAGTTGAGGGCAACCCTAGAAGCCACATGTTGAAGCTGGCACAGCCTGTGTCAGCCTAGGTCCCTGAATGACTTTGTGGAGCACCCATGTTATATGAGTGAGAAACACACTTTCAGAGGGATTAAGCAACTTGGGATTTGGGTGTGTGGGTTACTGAAGCTGATGATATCCTAGGACAGTGTTTCTCAAACTTTGGTACACATCAGAATCACCTAGAGGCTTATTCAAACACACATTGTTGGCCCCATCTCCAGAGTTTCCGATTCAGTAGGTCTAGATTGGAGCCCAAGAATATGCATTCCTAACAAGTTAGCAGGTAATGCTGTTGCTGCTGACTCACCATCCTTGGACAATCACTACCTGAGATAATGCAATAGAACATAAAGGAGTCATGTGAGGAATGTTTTCCAAAACGGTCTGAGAAGTGAGAACATTAAAACAAGCATTAACTTAGCAAGTATTTTGTTTAACTGTTTTTTGTGCTAGGCAATATGCTAAGTCCTAGAGATGGACAGCTCAGCTCCCTGGGGAACTTCCCTAGGGGACTCCTCTTTATGGAGGAGACACAAATTAATCAGGACAGATAGAGATTAGTGGACTGTGAGGTACGGTGAAGGATAAGGATAGGGAAATATGAGACCAAATAATAGAGAAGTTCATCTAGTTTGGGGTGGAGGGTTACAGTGCTCAGAAAAGGAAATGTCATTTAAGGTAAGATATGAATGTCTGTTAAGATAAGGATTTTATTTTATTTTTACTTTTTAGTAAGGAGGGGGTGTTTCAAGGGGAGAGAATGCATGAGAAAATCAAGAAATACTGGGATAAGGCCAATATATCTGGAACAAGGAAGCAAGGGAGAGAATGATAAAAAATGAAATTGGAGGGGTGGAGGGGAGCCAGATCATGCATAGGATGGTAAGCCACCCAAGGATTTTGACTTTTATTCCAAGAATGGTGTAAAATTATTTGAGTGTTAAAGGAAAAGAAACCAACTTTACATTTAGAAATATTTTTATTCCTTTCTCCCCATTTCCTATTTAACATTTCTTGTTAATTTGTAAGAGTTTTATAAATTAATAAAATGGTCTTTGGTATTTTGCTTTGCTAATATTTTCCCTTGCTGTTTGCTTTTAATCTTACTTATGTTATTTTTTTCACATCCAGAAATTCTAATTTTGATATACTCAAATTTGCCACTCTTTTATGTTTCTGGGTTTTATTTCATGCTTAAATGTACCTCCCCCATCTCAAAATTATCTTTTACATGAAGTTCACCAATTTTTTTTTTTTTAGTACTTATGTAAAGGGCATAAGATTTGAAAACACAATGAAATATAAGTTTTTACTTATGAAAAAAGCAAAGATCATAATGTTTGATGATATGCTGTGTTAATGGGGGGGTGGGCAGGGGTAGATATTACTGTATTTTTGGTTGATATATAAATTCAAGTGACAGAACTTAGTAAATTGACTTTGGGGTGTGAAGGCAGTTCACCAAGACCACTTTATTGTGTCCTGATCAGCCTCCCTTTGGCCTGCGTCTGATCTTCCGCTACACCCACGGAAAATTTATTTTTCAAGCCATTCTCGCAAGGGCAATTTTGCACCAGGAGCTGACTCTTGTCGCTCAAACACACAAGAAACCTTATTCAGATCCTTTTTGTGTTCATGATTCCAGATGATATTTTAATTGGTTAATGAAGTCATAGGTTCCATTAATTTATTAATGAAGCCATAGGTTCTATACATTATTTCAGATACTCACAGGCAATGGCAAAGAGCTGAAAAGAAGAAAGACTCTTTCCTGACCTCATTTCTTCCTAACTGGGGAGAAAGGCCCACTCCAGGGGATATTCCCCCCAGTCGAACTGCACCTCCCACCTTGGCCCCATACTGTGTCTTTTCTTGAAGGTCATAAGCCACAGTAGCCCTTCCTGCATATCTTGAAGCTTTGTGATGGCAGATACATCAGGCGCTACAGAAGATGTTTCCATGAACTTCCCCAGTACTGATGCTTCACCCTCTCAGTTTGCTTCTTTGGAATGAGAAGGTTTTATGACTTGACATCTTTCTTTAGCACTTTTTGATTTGGGAGAACAGGGCAGGGAAAGGACCCGCACCATCCTGTGCTTTGCTTTGCCAGAAACTTGCTTCTCTCCTTGGCCATCATTTCTTGAGTTAATGGCATGGAGTCAATTTCCCTCCCTTGTTTTACTCATGATCATAAACTTTTTTTAATTAAAAAAGTACCTATTAAAAAATGACTGGGTAAGAGAGCATCTGTTAACTGGCTTCATTCAACCTCCTTTATAGACCAGTCGGTTCCTCATTTGTAGAATAAAGATGTATCACGTACATCAGAGACCAAATAAATATTGTTTTTCCCCCTCTCTTTCTTTCCTTTCTGCCTTCCCATATTTCATATGCTGGGTATATTTTGGGATAAATTTAACTACTTTATATATTATAGATATAGCTCATCTTTTTATTTAAAAGATTACATATATCTTATATACTAATCTATTTTATATATGAAGGATGATTTTTGAATCCAATTAACAAATTGACTTATTTGTTAGGTTGGGAGACATAATTTATCAAATTTTATAATGAAGCTTCCATGGCATGTTTGAAAAATAAACATTGGCTACATCTCAGATTTTATAAATCAAGAGAATGGAGAATCCAAGAAAAATAAAAAGAAATGCCATCTGATGATAATTGAAGCTTGAAATGAAATAAAGTTGAAAGAAATAGAAAAGACAGAGATAATCCCAGTGGAACATTAAATGCATCCTGCTTTCCACCCTGACTCAAAGGCAGGCCAGGCTTTGCCAGGACTAGTTAGAAATTTCTCTGGGGAATCTGGATCTCCAGACTCTTGGCTCTATCTGAAGCAGTGAGCCCTGCTTTTTATTTTACCTCACAGATGCAGTCCTAAAGACCTTCAAGTGGATACGGGAGTGAAAGCCCTACAAGCACATAAAAGTTTTGGCAGTGCTTTTACTAATTCTACAACTTTCTTTGGTCTATCCTGCCTCTTCCAAGGACTCAAAATTTCAGTCACTCCCCCTAACCACCATCCCTTCTCTGCTTCATTCTACACTAATCCTGGCTCTAGTTTGGCTTTTGATCATTGAAGGATGGAATGAGATAGAGAGTAGCTCTCCTAGAGCGGGGTGACAATCACTTTGCCCATACCAATATTCCAATGATATCTATTTGTACTTCATTTTTTACATGGGTGATGTGATAGGTGCATAAGAATTAAATACTACTATTAAAATTACAGGTGTCTTCCAGTCCTGAGATTCAATTATCTTAAGCAGTTGAGAAAAAATAGTTTTGTTTTGTTTTTTAACTAAGTGTTGTATGAAAATCTGAATCATTAGGCAACCTAAAGAAAATGCATGTTTTCTCAACTTGGATTAACATTTTTTGAGGTATACGAGTGACAGCAGTAGGAATTAAAGGGAACACAGACCCTGGCGGGGAACTTACAGTTCAATGAGAGAGGTAGGAGCATATCTCAACACTTTTATCTAAAGCAGAAATGTGGGGAACATAATAGGGTGACCAGGAAAGAACTGTGGAAACATTGGAGAGATAACAGTTCAGTTTCCTTGGCTGCTTACAACAAAAACTTTAATCAATAAAGTGGATCACTTGTTGAGGGAAACTGGATAGTTCTCCGAATTGAAGGAGAAAAGGTCTTGGAAAGACAGGAACAGGAAGGAAACTCTTGGGAGCTTAGCGGCCCAAGGTCACGGAGAGTGTCTTTAGGATTACGCTACTAAAATAATTCAAAGCTCAGGAGTTCACAACAGAATGGCCTTCTGTACTAAGACTGCATTCCACAATCTCAGCAGAGAGCCATTTGGCTTGGCTTGGCTCACATGTCCAACTTCAGTGTTTGCATTGCTGGTGGCCTACAGCTTGGGGGGCGGGCAGAGGGGGAAAAACTGCACAGAGCATTTGATGGTCCCACTAGGACCATTTGGAAAAGAAGGTTTGTTAGTACCATAAGAAGAAAGAATAGAGGCAAAATTAAATTAAAGAGGCAAAAACTACAGATTTCTTTACAGACACCTGCTAAAAGGGCCTGGAGCAGCTTTTGGAAGGGAAGGGACTCAAGTTACGCTTTGATAAATGGATCGAACTTTAAAGTCAATTGGGGGGACCAGAAGGAAGAAGGCATTCGAATCAGAGGGGACAATCTGAGCAAAAGTATATATGGAAAAAGGAAGAGTACAAGTACAAATCAGGATCTGGGAGTGAGAAGAAGGCTGATGTCCAGAGTGTAGGGACATACAGTGAGTAAAATGGGAAAGATAACTGAGAAGGTACAGAATGAGTTTTCACTCACTGTGCCAGGTGACAAACAGGATTGGATGCAATGATGGATATGAAAGGGTTTTGTAAACTATGAAGTGCTTCGAAGAAAAACTGTAAGCATTTTTTGTATCTATGAATTGTTTTGATTTAATAAATACTCTTTTGGGGGCACCTGGGTGGCTCAGCCTGTTAAGCATCTGACATAGGTCATGATCTCAGGGTCCTGGGATCAAGCCCCATGTCAGGCCCCAGGCTCAGTGGAGAGTCTGCTGGGGGATTTCTCTCCCTCCCCCTCTGCCCCTCTCCCCGCACATGCTCGCTCTCTCAAATAAATAAATCTTTAAAAAAATACTCCCAGTAAATTGAGTTTTTTACACAAGCATTCTCTTCTGTGTGTCATCATTTGCAAAATGAGAAACGTAAGTAGAAAACCAGGCTGTAAAATTCTGTAATTCCTGACTTGTGCTATACATTACAACACAGTCACCGAGGGATTCAGTTATGCCCATTCAAAATTCATCCTTCTGAAAGACAACTTTTCAATCAATCAATCCATTTCCTGGGATAACAGTTGTTTTGGGGTCCAGTACAGTGCAAGATACTTTCTCATAGTACTTCATTTGATCCTTATAACATCCTTGTTAGGTGGGAATTATCCTGCCCATTTTGCAGATCAGAAACATTGACATAAAAATATGCTCATTGTTCAAAGTAAGTGGTAGATCCTGTTGTTATCCTGCCACTTATTTAAAATATTTATTGAATATTTGCTCTGGGTCTTTGGGATACATGTGTAAACCGACCAAAGACTCTTGGTGGAGCTGACATTTTCGCCCGGAAATCATGTGATATGCAATAAGCTTAATAAAAAATCACGTGTGGTAAGTTAGAAAGTCCTAAGTATTATGGGATGAAAAAAGAAAGCAGAGAAAAAGGAGGATAGGGAGCAAGAAGGGATAGCTTGAAAACTGGATTTTAAATAGGATGGTTTTATCACAATATCCAGATGTCTACAAGCTGATTCGTTAAAGAATAATCTAACTTTTGCTTCCAGGAGCACCAGAGTTAAAGCCTTCCTTCTTTTGTAGGGACAACTACTAAACTGACAGAATTGGAGGGTCTTTTTCACAAACCGTACCCTACATGTGTGGGAATTTCAAGGAACTAGAGATCCCACTCCCCACTATATCATTGCTCTACCACACTGATCTTGAAGACTGCCTGGAATTCCTTCTTTAAGTCAACAAGCAATAATGTGAGAGGCCATTTGAACTGGAGAACACTGTTGCGTGGGAGCCGTGAAACCTAGGGTCTAATCCCAGATCTGCTGTTAATTAAAATTTGACCTTAAGAAATTCCCTTCTCCACCAGGCCTGATTTCCCCATCTGACAAATGAAAGTGTTGGCATCTAAGGGCAATTCCAGGTCTAACACTTTGTGGCTACAGATATCTGCTGAAAATTTTCTAGAATGTTCCACTTAAAATTGTTTTAGCAGAACTATTGAAGCTCAATGAGAGCAATTTGTCTTTTCACATTTCCCAATAAGATTTCGGCATCAAACTTCTCTTTTAATATCACCCAGCAATGTCATCTGGCCTAGATCATGGCCCTGCCTTCTTCTGGGTGAATGTTAGGAGCAGGTGCTGTGCCACAGACTGAGCGGCCTAACAGGGCTGCCTGTTCATTTCCAAGGGTAGCTCAAGGTGTTGGAATGACTCTGCAAAGCCCCATATGGCTTGGGACCTGGTTACCTTAGCAATGACTTCCCTCCCTATGCATTGTCAATTAACGGGCAATTAAAACTCTCGGCTGCTCCAACTAATAGTCCCCAGATCAGAGTACCAGAAAATGAGAGGAAGGAGATTTTCATTCTTTTTCTTTCTTTCTTTTATTACATTTTTAAACTTCTAACCTGCCCTTGGCTCTGGGACCTGCCACATTAAGACTTCCAGGATAGATATGTATTTGATCTTTATTATTTATTTGGTTTGTGCATTTATCATATTATGTATGTGCTCAAACAACCTTTGATGGCTTCCAACCCTTCATGGAAAAAAATCTGAAATTCTCCACTTAGCTTTCTCTAAACCGTCCTTAACATAGTCACTCACTTACTGTCCAATAATATTCTCCACACATCATTTCAAACACTCATTATTTGCTTTCCTTCTACCTAAAGGTCTTTTCTCTTGTTTTCACTAATCAAAACCTGCCCATTCTGTAAAGCCCCGGTTAGAGTCAATATCATGATCATTCTTGTTATCAGTCATGCTTTGGAATATCAGGTGCAACTAGAGTTAGAAAAATTTCATTTCCCAAGTATTTAGCGTAGTTATCCTGGTCAGCGTTTCTCTCCGTAAATAGATTAAGACTCCTGGAGGTCAGGAACCATGTTTTCTATTTTTCTTTATGTCCTCACACCTTACCTAGCACAGTGGTGCTTGTTACTGGGGACCACTTTACAGGGAGTTTAGACATTGCTGCTGTAATACGCAATTTGATAAAATTGGACATTTAGATATTTTAGATGATAACCTTAGAATCATGCAGTCTCAGAACTTTAAAGCATAGGGACCTTTGGGATTAATATACCAAATTTATTTTTTTTTAATTTGAGGCTTTTATTGGCTTAATTAAGTGATTTTTGAATTGGGCAGCATTCCACCTGCCAAGAAGAGGGGAGCTCCCTCCAATTCTTCATTTTACAGATGAGTAAACTGAGATTTGGGTAGAGGCAGTGACTTGCCTAGAGTTAAACCATAAAATGAAAAGCTTGGATATCGTCCTAAGTCTTCTGACTTGAAGTCCACACTCTTTCTCCTTGCCCAGTAGCCGGGACCATTCCTCCCCCCACCCCCACCCCCCAGCTGTTTCATGTTTGACAGCTGATGTTCACCTGAATAAGCCTCTCCCAGGAACAGAGCCAGGCTGGCACAGGACATTGGAGAGTGGGGTGGCCTCTCCATCCCCACCACGCAAGAATGCTGTCATAATGCAAGTGAGAGTCACATTAATATAGGTATCACCTTGCCTCTTCTTCAATTTTTGAAAAGTTGCAGGTGTCGGTATTAAATATTATTAGTATCCAGTGACTTGTAACCCCCCCCCCAAACCTGTTCCTTTGCTTTTGCACACACTGCTCTGTCTTAAAAGGGTGTCTTCTGACCACCATTTAATATTATTTTGAGGCATTCTCATTGTTAAGATTCCACTTTGGGCTGTCCAATAGGTGGGTGTTGAGAAGGCTTAGATAAGGTCAAACCTGGTGTTTGCAGAGCCTTTCAATGTAGAAATCTCAGAGGATGGGGCAACACAGAAAGATGGAATTGCAGGGTTATGGGGGGGTGATTGGGAGAAGAAGCTTGTGGTAGCATGAAAGGGGGTTCCTGGGGATCGGACTGCATGGTTGTGGTGGGGACCCAATTGCAGGTTATCACTGCAGCAGTAGGTAAATGGTCTCTGAGAGCAGAGGGGAAGGGAGGTAGAGGAGTTTAGAATCACAGGGTAGAGATACACAGGCAGCTTGGGGGTGGAAGTTAGCCATCGCTTTTGGGTATCGAGTGGTTAGAAAGGCATAAAAGAACGTAATATGAAAGTGGTGGTATTGAAAGGCTGAGTGTGACAGAGGAAGGGAAGATGGAGGGAGGGAATAAAAGAGAAAGGGGATTTTTTAAAGAGTGTAAAATGAACGGATGTCTATGTCAGACACTTCCACATACTTTCGTTAAAGAGAAAGCAGGAGAAAGTGTAAGCGTTGGGAGACCAAGTCGCTCCCACCGGTTGCTCAGGTGTGCATGATTGTCACTGTCACACAGAAGTCTCGTGGCTCCGCTGTCTCTGGTGGTGACTGCAGCTGTTCTATCCAAGCAGAAAACACATCCTACAAAACTGATATCATAACTACGCCGGCAGCGAATGTTCAAAGACTGCGTATAAATCACTCAGCAAAGCAAAAGTAAACAAATCCCAAGTATCTCAAGAGCAAAATATATCTGAAATATTTCAAATGACCCTGCGCCTCTGTTTCATCATGTGTAACAGGGGATAGTAATAGCTTTATTATAAGGTTAATACAATGATATTCTCAGGGATGTTAATATTACCAAAATAATAAGATTGTTATGAGGAATATGTAGGTTAATATTTGCAAAATGTCTGGCTCATTGTACAAAATCATGTTTGTCGATTAAATGAAAAATAAAAGGATTGGAAGAGAATGTAGAGAACGTGGGTCAAACCATTCCTTTTAAGAGACACAGTTGGGTTCCAAAGAAGGGCAAGGATTCACCTGGAGTCTTCACAGTTGATTAAACAGGTGGCAGAGGGAGTATAAATAAAGACTCTTGATTTCCAATCAAGAGTATTTTTTAATAAGAAACAATAGGCACCAATATAGGATAGATTTGACAAATCCTAACTTTAATATTTAGCCAGATTATGAGCTCCAAGAGGTCTGCGTCTTGTCAATCTCTGCATTTACAGTGATAATCCGGATGTCCCATTTACACTAGCATTTTATAAATGTTCACTTAAACCCTGGGTAATATGATGAATTAATTCACATTTGAAGCACTCAAAGCTCATCGAGGCTTAGAACTGATAAAGAAAGAGTACATACCATTTAGGTACCGCGATTCTAGTCCCTTTCGAATTTTGCAGGCAAAATTCATAGCCCAGTGTACAATACACACTAAGTCTCAACGGACGCTAGCTGTTCTTTTAGGCACTTGCTTCATAGGCCAAAATATGATGCTATAACTTGACCACTAGCACAGAGGCACGGCCTGGTCTGATCCTCTTTCCTTTACAGGTGTTGGCAGATTGCAGTTTTGGGTAAATGCCTAACATGGCAGAAGAGGGTTGCAAGTAGATGATAAGCTATTGTCCGATGTCAGTCAGTGTTCCATTTAATGGTAACTGATTACTTCAATAACAAGGAAAAGTAATCAGTTCTGCAGGATTTCTCAACCCATATCGTCCTCTCCCCTCCTTTAAAGGTTTATGATGTTTGTTTCCTGTCAGCACTATTTTTATTTAATTGGATCCTGTTGGGGATTTTCCTATTTATTTTTCTTCCTGTTTCTCAAAACAGGAATTAAAAGATAAAGATGAACAATTATAAAGCACTTTGTCATGACCTTTACAAAACTATTATTAAGTCTTTCAAGGTTCCCCCCTTGGCAACCCGTCATCATACAACATAGAGTGGGTGAACGAGAGGAAACTGGAAGAGGTCCCAAGGCTTGGGGCTGCCACAGAAACTTGCTCTTGTGTGGTCTGGATCCTTCACCGCCACTGTTTCCTCTACAGGAAGCATTTGCCTCTTGATTCTGGCCTTCAACTCTTTGGTATGTTTCTTATCTAACCTCTTGGGTCATGGATTTCCACTTTCCAGCTGTGTGGTCTTAGGCCATGTTTCTTACCCTCCCTGAGCCTCAGCACCCTGTCGTGCTTATAGGAAGCATTCTATGGTGAGGAACGGAGGAGAAGGGGGGGAATGGGAGGAAAAATGGCCAGAGGGCAGACAAGAGCTCAGCCCCAGTGGCTACAGCATTGTAGCCAGACAGACGGTAAGGGAAACTGGCTCCTCCACTAGGAAGGTCTCAGGGAAGTGACATAACTTAGGCCCATTCCTTTTGTTGCTGTGTTGTTTTTATTTAAATTCCAGTTAGTTAACACACAGTGTAATATTAGTTTCAAGGGTAGGATTTAGTGACTCAACACTTACGTACAACACCCGGAGCTCGCCCCAACAACTGAAGCCTATTCCTTATCATCGCTCTTCATTTCAATATCTCACGTGCATTTTCCTCTCTGAGTCAACCTTGTAGATTTGCACCTTACTCCTTCTAACACCCCAACTCTAATGCTAAGTTTTCTACTCCACTGAGCTCTACAGTCATTAATTCTTCTGCCTTTTTGCACGCCCTCATGTCTTCTTCACCCACTTTACTGAATTTAGTTTCCATAGTCCATTATTATAATTGTCCCTTTACCATTATCTTCCATTTCCTTCTCCCATATCCCTCCATCACATTTGCCTGGCAAGACCTGCAAGTTGGCTAAATTCAATACTCCACCTACACAGAGACTGCGCACACGCAGCTGAATGTAGCTGGAAAATAACAATTAACCACGCTGTCCTGTCGCCCTTTAAATTCATGATGACACATTTCAAAAGGGCCTATGTTGAAGCCCGGAAGTACTGTCAAATTTCTCTAGTCCATCTAATCTATTTATTTGTATTTTATATTCTCTCCTAATTCTCCAAATTTCCAAGACCTCTTTTGCCATCATCTCTCTCAGTTGGTGACCTTACTTCTTACTTCACTGGGAAAAGAAAACTTTGGAAAAAGAAAGAAACTTCCATATGTTCCTACTACTATGTCTACCACTTCAGCAGCATCTGTCCCATATGGTTCACTCTCCTCCAGTTACTAAGGCCGAAACTTCTCTCTTCCCGTCTGAGGCCAACTTTCAGATTCGTGCTAGATCCCATCATTTCTCACCTACATGGGGACATCTGTCTGGTATTTTTCCTTTCTCTCTCCCACATTATCAGTTTTCCCCTTTCCACTGGATCACTCCCAGAAGTACACAAGGATGCTTCAAAACTCTTACCTCTTTTTTACCTTTTTTTTTTTTAAAGATTTTATTTATTTATTTGACAGAGAGAGACACAGTGAGTGAGGGCACACAAGCAGGAAGAGTGGGAGAGGGAGAAGCAGGCTTCCTGTGGAGCAGGGAGCCTGACGTGGGGCTCAATTCCAGGATCCTGGGATCATGACCTGAGCTGAAGGCAGATGCTTAACAACAGAGCTACCCAGGTGCCCCTCAATACTCTCATCTTAAAAGCAAGCAAACAAACAAATAGAACAAATTTCTCTTGACCTCCACCTACTACCCCACTTCTCTATTCATTTTTATAGTTGAATTTTCCAAAGAGTTTTTCATACAAGCTGTCTTTGATTTCTCTTTCCTTATTTTCTCTCTGGTACTCACTATGTTTGGATTTTGTTTCCACCATCTCACTGAGAAGGAAAGAAGGAAGGAAGGAAGGAGGAAGGAAGGTATTTCTGACCTCCATGTTGTAAATCCCGTGTCTCATGTGGATTGGAGTATCAGGCACTATTGACCCACTTAATCATTGCCTTCTTCTTCAACAATTCTTTCACCTGGCTTCTGCAATGCCATTCTCTTTTCATTCTTTTCCTATCTCACAGGACATTCCTGCTTAACATCCTTTATGGTTTCTCCTCATCTCCCTAACCTCTATATATTGGACTACTCAGGGGATTTCTCCTCTCCCTCATTGCTCTCTTCTGTATTAATAATCATTTCCATGGTGATATCATTCAGTTTTAAGGCTTTAAGTACCATCTATGTACTGACAATCCCCAAATATATATCTTCAGCAGAGCGGCCTACATAAAGTCAAGGTTCATGCAGTCAAGTGCCTTTTCAGTGTCCACTCATATGCTAAAAATCACCTTAGGTTAACGTGTCTTAAACTGAACCCAAATCCTGTCGCCGCACTGACCTGCTTCTCTTTCAGTTTTCCCGTTTATCTTATATAGCATAGCTATCTTTCTAGTTGCTGAGGTCAAAACTCATCATTAAATCTCCCCTCTCTCTCATTTCCCACATCTAATTAACTAGTATATTTTGTCAGTTTCAGCATCGAAATAAATCTCAAATTGGGCAGTCTTCTCACTACTCCCTTGTTTTCCTCTCAACACAATAGGCATGTGAGATTATGTCACTTCTGGTCTTAAAACCTTTGAATGTCTTTCCCTCTCACTCAGAGGAGAGCCTAAGTCCTCAGTAGTGGTTTACAAAGCCGCAGGCCCCACCCACCAGGTCTGACTGTTCCCCCTCCTGTTGATCCTCTCCTGGAGCTCTTTCTCGCCTTCTCTGGTAGAGCCGTGCTATCCTCTTAGCTATTTCTTGAGCACACAAGGCACATTCCAGCCTCAGAGTCTTTGTACTTGCTGTTTTTCTGCCAATAATGCTGTTACCACATAGCTTCATGGCTTGTTCTCTCAATTCCTTCAGAATTCAACTCAAATATCCACTTCTGCACAAGGCCTTCTCTGTTCACGCTACATAAAATAGTCACGTGTGCGTATTCATCTACTTCTCCCCCCCCCCCCCGAAAAGCCCTCGCTCTTAACCCTGATTTGTTTTTCCTAGGCACTCACCAGGGTCTGATGTACAATACATTCCCTTGTTCATTTACCTTTTTTGGGTCTTCTTTGCTTATTTGGCTCACTGCTGTATTTTCATGATCTAAATAGGCCAAGAAAGCAGCAGCATTCGGTACACATTTAATGAAGAAATGAATGAATGGAGCTAATGTGAGTGTTAAATTAATTCATAGATGTATACAGGAATCAGTGTTTTGTCTGAGCATTTCCCAGCGTTTTCTGGAACTGCCCTCCCCATTCTGTAGTGACGCTGGGAGAAGCCATGTTGTGCAGTGCAATTCTGACCCCCTGGGTACCGCTGATGAGATGGGACACCATGGGCCACTGTTTCCTCCTGGGGAATTTGGTGCTGGCAATGAGGGAGCTGGGCTATTTACTGACACTGTAATGTATCTTTCCATAGCTGCTGCAATTCTTGTTTCCAGCCAACAGGACCAGATGCAGAGGTATCTATCAAAAAAGGGAGAATAAAATGATGATCAGGGAGCAACAGAGATGACAGAGGGTGAGAGAATCCCACAGTGCCCTAGTTCCCCTCACCAGTTGTTTTTCAGATCCAAACCAAGCCCTGCCCTTCCTGCTACATTAAGGAGAACCACAGCTCAATGTGTGCCACCTCTATGATAGGTGGTTAATAAATATTAATTGAATATGAATCATGAGAAGAGGGGAATCATCACCTGCATCCGTTGAATCTCCAAATCTTCACAATAAATCAAACCAAGTGAAGTTGCAAAAATAAATGTTTTATGAACATTCAGCATCTCACCTAGTTTGACAAAGAAGAGATTCTGTTCTTTTTCTTGGAAGGTGGCATGATAATGCAAAGACGATTGGCACCATAGCAGGAAACTGGAGTTCTGGTCCAGCCATGCACCTGGGCTGGCGGTCATTTGTTTTCTCATCTGTAAAACCAATGGCTGGATTAGGTGGCCTGTAGTCTACTTTCTAGGTCTCAATTTTAGAAGTTTGAGTCTTTAATGATATACGGCACTGTATGGAGGCATGCTCTTTTCCTATTGATAAATACTTCAGATATTTTAAACATCTGTCTTTTTTGTGACTGCAACGTATCTGAACCCTTCATTTGTGGGGGAATTTTCCACCTCATAAATCTTGGAAGGAGATGGCACTTGTCTTCTAATATAGACATTGAAAAACCCAACTATTCACTTTCCTATTTCTTTTATTTCTTTTTTGAAGGATTTTATTTATTTATTGGAGAGAGAGAGTGAGAGAGAGAGGATATAAGTGGTGGGGAGGGGCAGAGAGAGAGGGAGAAGCAGGCTCCCCGCTGAGAGGGAGCCTGATGCAGGGCTTGATCCTACGACCCTGGGATGATGACCTGAGCTGAAGGCAAATGCTTAACCAACTGAGCCACCCAGGCACCCCTTCCTATTTCTTTTATGCCTAGCACTAGGTTACATGGGGGCCATGAGACCCAACAAGACTAAAGTGGAAGCTATGACTAACTAGGTTCAAGTGCAGCCAAGAATCCATTCCAGAGGCAGGTGGTGGCAACAGCTGCTGCACTTCCGGTATTAACCATTGTGATGTCCTCTGTCAAGGATATCGAGGAGCCGGCTTGGCATCCAGCTTTCATGGAGGGAGCGTGGAGTCCTCAGGGCACCAGATTGTTAACAGGATGGCTGTGGTCCTGGCTGGTCCTCAGGTCCCACTTCCCCGCCGGCTTCTTTAGGCTTCCTGTGATTCTGTAAGATGCTCACTATCATTTCAACAAGCTCTTTTGAATTGAAGTCACAGGTCACAGGTCACAGGTCATAGTGGTATTCTCCCTCCACCTTGAACTTCTGCAAATCAGAACCCTGATTGAAAAACCAAATTAGGGACGCCTGGGTGGCTCAGTTGGTTAAGCGGCTGCCTTCGGCTCAGGTCATGATCCCAGGGTCCTGGGATCGAGTCCCACATCGAGCTCCTTGCTCGGCAGGGAGCCTACTTCTCCCTCTGCCTCTGCCTGCCTCTCCGCCTACTTGTGATCTCTCTCTCACTCTCTCTCTGACAAATAAATAAATAAAACCTTTAAAAAAAAAAAAAAAGAAAAACCAAATTAAACAAAGGCAGGAGAGCCCTAAACTCACTTCCCCAATGCAGTTAAGGTGATGAAACCAATGTGGTCAAAGTCTCTCTATGACCCCTGACTCTGTCACTTTCACAGGAAGAATGTATGTGTTTCACAGGAATAAGAGAACCAGAGACGACCCGAGAGATCATTCAATTCAGGTGTCTCATTTTTTTGGAAGGGGCCAAGAACTTGTATAGAGTCACACAGTGAGGTCCAGAGTTGGGACTCGTGTCTCTCTGACACTAGGAAATCAGGATTTCCTTACTGTTCACATAGCCTCTAGTTGGGTTATACTTTATTTTCTTTACATTTTTTCCCACTTGAATCTCTTTTGGCACCTACAAATCGAGAGTTTTTACTTACATCCTACTGCATCTCCAGTAGTCCTATCTCTGTAAGCGGCATTTTCCTAGGTAAGGTATTTAACCTTCCATTTTCAAAAGAAAGCCAGTTTCCTTACGGCAAGCCTCAAGAATGCAAGGAGGTGAGTGAGGTCTCCTAGTCGCTCCTGCATCAAGGGCTCCTTATTCCCCAGCGTTCATTGCTAGCTTGGCCTCAGTGCTATCATTTTATAAATGAGGAGATGTGCAAAATGTGAGCCCTTCGAGGAAAAACACAAAGTCATCAGAATTCTTTCAGTGTGTCTAGAGGTATGCTCCTTGACTGCTTATTTCCCTCAGAAATGCCAACTCTGCCTGTTCTTCTGAGGGAAAGGGGAAAAAACATCCTTAATGAAAGACAGCCAGTAAAATTATTACCTGGGAAGCCAAGAGGAGACAGAGCTCAGTGTTAGATCTCAGCCTGTCCAGGCAGGCAGGGTACGATTCATTTCAGCTATTTAGACTCTGTCCCTACTCTAGAAAGTTGTCTTTGATCAGCCCAGCCCAATTTAAACTGTCTTCATTAACCAATCTGCTTTTAAGTACCCAATTAGCGTTGAACTCTGAGTTGCATCGCATTAAAAATAACAGAAACATTGATACCTTTATACCTTTGAATGGGTAGTGTTTCAGAGTGGCGTTTCCCTCTTATAAAAGTTCTGTGAGGCAGGCTGGGTAGGAATTACCCTCCTTTTAATGTTCCACTCATTAACTCAACAAAAAGATTTTCAATCTTGAGT
>CM052898.1:126368314-126398465 GCA_028534135.1 Potos flavus
AAATAAAGTTGCGAGCAGTTGCATCCAAATCTTTGTATGAACATATGTTTTCATTTATTCGGGGTAAATATCTTGAAGTGAAATGACGAGGTCAGAAGGTAGGAGTATGTTTATTGCATCTTGGTTTCCAAATTTGTTATATTGTTTTGCATTCTTACAGCAGTATGTGAAAGTTCATTTCCCTATATCTTTGCCAATATTTGGTAGGTTCAATTTTTTAAATTTAGCTATTTTAACAGGTGCATAGTAATGTTACTGTAGGTTTAATTTGCATTTCCCTAATAACTAATGATGTTGAACTTTTTTTGTGTGCTTATTTGCCATTCATATGACTTCTTCAATAAAACGTCTATTTAAATAATTTGCCCGTTGAAAAAACTAGGTTGTTTGCTTTTCTTTTTTAAGTTTTTTTAAAGATTTTATTTATTTATTTATTTGACAGAGAGAGAGAGAGAGAGATCACAAGTAGGCAGAGGCAGGCAGAGAGAAGGGGGGAAGCAGGCTCCCTGCTGAGCAGAGAGCCCGATGTGGGGCTCGATTCCAGGACCCTGGGATCATGACCTGAGCCGAAGGCAGAGGCTTTAACCCACTGAGCCACCCAGGCGCCCCTATAACCTCCAGTTTTATTTCTTCTTTGAACCATGGGCTATTTGAAATTGTGTTTCCAAATATTTGGAGACTTTCCTGGAGTTTTATGTTATCAATTCCTCATTTCATTACAGTGCAACCAGAGAACATACATTCTTTTACTTAACACCCTTTATGTTTATTGAAACTTTGGTCATGGGCAAAGATATGGTGTGGTCTATTTTGGCAAATGCTTCATTTGCACCTAAGAAGAATGTGTATCCTACTATTTTTGGTGGCATATTCTGTAAATATCAATTAAGTCAAATTGATCAATTGTGTTTTCCGAGTCTTCTATATCTTTACTGATTTTTTTGTCTACTTGTTTTTGAAATTACTGAGAGAGGAATGTTCAGTCTTAAGCTATAATTGTGTATTTGTCTATTGTCAGTTTTTGGCTCTGTTACACACGTGTAAACATTTAAGATTATTAATTTAACTTGACAGGTCCATTTATTGTTATGAAATGATCCTTTTTGTTCTTGGTGATATATATTCTTTGCCCTGAAATATTCCTGGTCTTATATTAATCAATCCACTCCAGGATTTCCCCCCTCATTTAATGTTAGCATTGTACACTGTATGTTCACTATGCCAGGATTAAAAGAAAAAACTTAACAGAAAATAATGTTAGGATTGTACATTTTTTCCATGCTCTTACTTCTAACCTGTTTATATTTTTATATTTAAACTGGTTTCTTATATGCAGCATATAGCTGGGTCTTGCTTTTTTAATCCAATCTGACAATTTCTGCCTTTTCACTGGAGTGTTTCAATTGTTTACATTTAATATGATTATCAACATGGTGGAGTTTAACTCTACTCTCTTGCTATTTCAGTTCTACTTGTCCTTTCGGTTGTTCCCTTTCTCTTCTTTTCCTTCATTCTTTTGGACTACATGATTATTTTTTAGAAGATTTTGTTCTGTTTTATTTTTTGTTAGCAAATTAGCTATAATTCTTTGTTGTTTTATTTTAATGGCTGCTTTTGGGTTTATTGTATTCATCTTGAACTTTTTCCAGTCTATCTTTAGTTTCATTATACCACTGCACATCAAGTATTCTAATCTTATAAGAGTGTACCTCTCCTTCTTTTCTCTTGGCCTTTGTGTTATCATTGCCATACATTTAACTTCTACATATAATATAAACCTTAGAGCTTATTGTTATTATTTTTGCTTTAAAACATCAATTATCTTTACAGAGATTTAAGTATTAATAAAAATATTTTATATTTGTCCCTATTCTTACCATTTCCCCTGTTCAAACCCTGCCTGCTCAGCACCTCCTTCAAATCAGTCTTAGAAGGAGTGCAGTTTAAAAACTATAGCTAACACCTTCTCTTCTTGCTGTTGCCAAAGTTGGTTTATGTTACTTTGTCAGTGAAACTGGGAAGCAGCTGGCTACTAAAAGCTCGTTGAAGGTCGTCAATAAATCAGTATTGTGGAAGCAGTAATAGGACAACATCCTTTCTGAAAATTATTGAGCTCGTCATAATTTACTGAGTCCTTTTGGATCTCCTCTGTTTGCTGAAATACATGATGTTTGTAAAATGCAGCAATACAATTCCCGGAAAACTTCTGCTTTCCTTCAGTACTAGGGTGTTGGAACCTCAAAGAGAAGGTGACAAGATAATTTGGACACCCATCCACTCCTCAGCTCTTGACATTGCCACTACAATCTGGGGGTCCAAGATCTTGCAACCTCTGGATTTGGCTGTTTGAGCTGCAGGTGCTGTGGACAGACAGCCCAAAAGATGGCTATTATGAAACTGGCGCTGACAGATCAGCTTTTGGAGGGAGAGAATATATAGTGACTCTATTCTCAAGGTAGGCCTTGATGCAAAATGCGAAGCTGGCACAGAAAGCTGATCTAAATGGGCCAGGTGCCTGGTACCATCTTTTCCACATTTGCCAGCTGTTTTTTCTTGGCCGATGTCCCCAGAAAAACTAGCCTTGATCCCATAAGACACATGGTAGTGTGCAGACATGGTAAAGCTGTGGCACAAGTAACATACCTAGGCTGGTATAGCGGCATGGGTGTAGGTCAGGGTGCCCTTTCCTTGTCCTTCCTGCACAATGAAAGCCACCAGACTTCTGGCTGTCAATTCTGATACCATAGTTTCCAAAGAGGACACCTACAGCCATGTAGACACTGAGGGATATAGTTCAGGCTGCAGCTGGGGAAGAAGCTGTATCGAAACCAGTTGACATTTACTGATCGGCATAAAATATTGTGCCAGGAGCTAAGAGTAATTTAAAGAAGTATGATCCATGTCTTCATCCTCAAGGTCTTCAAACCAGATGGTGAGATAGGACATAAGTAGCAAAAGATGATCAAGAGATAAATGATAATAATAAAGTAATGACTTAATGAGACAACACATTCACTGCCAAATGAGAATTATAGATGGTGAATTTATGGAGATCAGAGCAAATGCAGACTAGCTATACCTTTGTGGTTTATAGAAGGCAGAGATGAGCCAATTTTTAAATGGTATAAAGTCTTCAGCAGTGGTCAGTTAGTATAGAAATAGTGAACCAATTCGAAGGAGATAAACTTATGTACTTAGGACCATGAACCAAGTGTTTAGGGCAGAAGGAGGCCAAGAAGGCAGCTTAGCATCACCATATTGGTTTTGGTCACTGAGACATTATTGGGGTATCACAGCTGTGAAAAACATGGGTTCCGAAGCTCTGTCATTACTGACTGATGTAACTTTGAGAGAACTATTTCCCTCAATAAATCTCAGATCCTTCATCTATAAAATAGGAAAATGATATTACTAAATTTCTTCAAAAAGTTGTATTAAGGATTAAATGAATGTATACATAGCAAGTAAGCGCATAACAGTGTCGGATACAGAGTAAATATTTTGTAAATATTAGCTAATAGTGGTAATTGTATCAGGAGTAGTAAAGTCTGTGGGGATCATATCTTAAAACAAAGCCTGTGAACTGCAAGGTATTAGCAGAATCTTCTTTTCACACGGGTACGTGAGGCTGAAAGATTATACAAATAGCTAGTGGTGGGGCCCGTGGGCAAACTCAGTTGTTCTGACTTCCGGTCTCATGCCTTCCTACTTACCACACTGTATCATAGCCTATAATTAAAAAGCCAGGAATGGTGGATGTGGCCAATTAAGGGCTGAATTGGGCAGATTTGAACTCAATTTCACCTTAATTTGTTATCACTCTTTTGATTCTGAGTAAACTGTGATATTTTGTTCGGGGTTCGTCATGCAGTCGCCTGCCAGCATCTGATAACCAGCTGGAGGGGCAGCAGTGAAAGTCTGGCATTTGACAGTGAAAACTGCCTAGTGCATCCCACAAGGTTCTGGCAGTCAGCCCACACCATGGCCTGCGCCAAGCACTCCCTGGCCAGGCTTCAGGTCAGCAGAAAGTGATTCATTTTTGTTATGCATTTGAAGAAAGCAGGAGAATCACAGGGCTCTAATGAGCATATATAATTGGGGCTTTTTCTCAGGAGACGAGAACATGTCCTCTTGATATCTGTCATATGAAGAGGCAAGATGAGAACCCTAATGACCTGAGCACAGCAGGGCTCCATTTCAACCACAGAAGACAGAGCTGTGGGGAAGCTCCGGGCTGTCAGGAAGAGACACTTCCAGTAGGAAGATTGCCTAAGAAAGAAGGGCTCTATCCTTACAAGAAACTGGAGAGGGAAACATGGTCAGGATAGCTTTCCTTGGAGCCAGGATGTATTACTTGTGTTTGAGGTTTTCCATGTGACCAAAAAAAACCATGGTGGAGGCCTCTTTTTTTTGTCTTTGGATGCTGCAACATTCTCAGCTTGGTCTGGTAAGCCTAAATCAAGAGAAACTTCAGATCTAATGCATTCAAATCTACTGATACTCACTGGATGTGTAGTCTACACAGAATAAGGAAAGTGTTTGAAAATACTTTATAAAGATGAAATTGCCATAGTCCCTGTCTTCCACGAACTCACAAACTACTTGGAGAGACACAAGTGAAATGCAATACACACCTCTTAGGGTAGCTTCTTGGCTCACACTCATTCCCCATTTTCCAGACGGAGCCCCTCATGTCCAGGGGAGGGAGGTCTCTAGCAGAGCTACACAATGGGTAAACTTCCAACTTGTACAATGGCATTGGTCCAAGGGTAGACACTGGACCTAAGCTGTACCCATCTATTCCCTCTCTGTCTCAGCCCAACTCTCTGTCTCTCATTTAAAACTAAGAATAAAAAAGACAGAGACTGGCTGCCATTGAAGTCACATTGCGTTAATGGCAGTGCTCTAGGCAGAAGGTCCGTAAACCCCAGAAGTTTCTTTCCTTTCCAAAGGCAAAACTTCTTTCAGTTCTAGAAGACACCTAGCAGTCTTTCAAATAATTACCCTTTGCCTTAATTAGTTCAAATTGGTTTTCTGCCACCTGCATTCAAAGAGGTCTTATTCAAACAAGTGATATGATTTAAGAGGGTGATCAGTAGAAAATCCGGAAAAAACTAGGAGAAAGGATAGCAAGCGTCTTTCTAAATGCTTCTAGCAAATATAAAAAGAGGCTACACATTCGCTTACCCTTACAGAAAAGAGCTCAGAAATGCCAAAGACATCACGCATTGATGAATTCCCTGGTATCTACTAGCAGTATCATAGAATAGGAGAAATTCTATTTTGGGAGTCAGAAGTCATTTTTTCGGTTCTGGTTCTTTTACTAAAATTCTGGATGACCTTGGTCATATTGCTCTCTCTCCCTAGGCCTTACTTTCAATATATGTAAAGTACAGATTAATCTCCAAGTCCCCTTCCAATTCTATGACCATTGACTGCTAGATATGATAGATTCTGCTATCCATCACATAAGCAATATAAAAATGGGTCCAACATCCCAAAGGATGTAGAAAAACCCCAAGTACTATGTTATACACAGGAGGTTATGAGCCAACCAGGACAGAGTTTCTGCTATCAATCGGAGGTTTTCTATTGTTCTCTCTCAGCGGGTTATTTTGTACATCTCCTTTCAGTGTATGTGTCTGACAGTTTTTCAATCGAAGAGAGCATTGCCAGAAATAATTGTTGATGGTACTATTAATATAACTAAATATTTTGAGTGCTTCCTGTCAGCCACTATACTAAGTGCTTGCCTCGCATGATCTCATTTAATCCTTTCAAAACTATAAAGTTGAAGCAATTATTTTCCACATTTTATGGATGAGGAAATTGAGGCTTAGAGAGTGATTTGCCCAATGTGACACTTTACCTTAGCCTTGACTGCCTTCAACATACATGGTTTTAATATCATACAGCAAACTACTGACGTGTGTAGTTTATTGTTTAGCAAGTATTTACTGTCTGTGAGGAGGTGGGTGAAGAGTTTATAAGTCAGTAACATTTTGGATTTAAACACTTCAGATATAAAATCCGAGAAGATGAGGGCGCCTGTGTGGCTCAGTCATTAAGCTTCTGCCTTCGGCTCAGGTCATGATCCCAGAGTCCTGGGATCGAGCCCCCCGCATCAGGTTCCCAGCTCAGTGGGAAGCCTGCTTCTCCCACTCGCCCTACTTGTGTTCCCTCTCTCACTGTCTCTCTCTGTCAAATAAATAAAAATTAAAAAAAAAATCTAAAAAATAAAAAATAAAATCTGAGAAAACGGATTTTAGACTCATGATTTTTTTTTTTTTTTAAGATTTATTTATTTGAGACAGAGAGAGAGAGCGAGAGTGAGAGCATGAGCAAGGGGGAAAGGCAGAGGAGAGGGAGAAGCAGACTCCCCAAGCAGCAGGGAGCCCAATGCTGGGCTTGATCCCAGGACCCCGAGGTCATGATCTGAGTCGAAGGTTGACACTTAACCAACCGAGCACCCGGATGCCCCTAGACTTGTGATTCTTAAGAACTCCCTAACCATTGGAGCTATCTAAAAATGAAAGGGATGGACTGGAGGTCATGAGTTGCCTGCCACTTAGATGTGTTCCCCTAAGCTGGATGATATTTAGAGAAGTTTTAAGAAAGAGTGAACCACTGTGCCGGATAAAGAGAGTTAATGTGCACAAGCTGTGAGATCTCTTGCATTCCTGGGCTCTTGTGGAAATGCTGAGGTTGGCTGTTTAAGATATGTCCTAGGGGAAAAAAATAACTCTTAGACCTATCATGAAACCTGTCAAGGAACATGGAGTATTACCAGGGCTAGTCATTCAATCACATGACTTTTATCTCGTACAGACTATAAATCAATAAAATTAATGTAATGAATTTGAGCCCAGCTTCTCACTGAGAGAAGAAAAGATGCAATTTATCACATGTGTGAATTGTGCAATGGATAGGCCTCCTGCAGCTCAAGTCAAGGGTTGATTTCTGCTCCTTTGCAATGTAAACCCCAGTTCTATCTTTTCTTTTGCAATATGATTTTCACTGAGTGTCGGATAAAATCCAGTCTTCAGTGTATTTCTTCAGCCAAGGAAAAGACTATAGCTTAAAACAGAAATAGTTGTTTGGTTTACTGAATTTCTACCACAGGTTTGCATGTTCCACCGGGAAGAGTAAATGTTACTCTTACTTAGTTTTTTTTCTCAGCCCCTGGCTTTTTCTCAGGTGGTAGGCGAGTGTGTGGCTAGCTATTTTCTTAACTTAAAAGGATATGAACGAGATTTTTGACATTAGTATTCTTGGGTTTGTATAATTTAAAATAGGCTCAAGCTTTGCATAGTTGAGCATGGGCCCTGTCTGAATGATCAAATGAGACTAAATTAGAACCCAAAAATTAATATTTAGTATTAATATTAGATAAGCGGCCATGTAGTCTTAGTATGTCAATGTAATCTCCAGGTCCAACTGCTTTGTATACAGACAGACAAAGAACAAGGGGAGGGAATGAGGGGAGGAAGTTACTCACATTTCCAAGATCCTATGAATGTAGCGGTAAGTCTAGGACTAGAGGGATGGACCGCGGAGCTTATAGTCACCCCGGGCTCTTTTCAGTGCTCTCCTCTTCCTTCATCAAATCCCGCTCCACTGTGCTGATGAAGTGTGGAGCCAGGCAATGACTCGCTTATGTGAACACTGAGATGGAACTGAGAGCCAGGTTTCTCAGCCCCAAGGCTCAGAGCTGGATGAAGTGTATGGTTAATTTGGGATGACTTCTCAGGGGCTTTGAGGCTCCATGCTTCTTCTCTGGCCAATCGGTACAGCATAGGCACAGCCCGAAGCAAAGTATCCCTGACGTAGGTAGAGTTCTTGTTTAAACGCTTTGGGGCCCCACTGAAGTGAGAGCAGGTTCTCTGAGCATGAATTTTCATGAGGGATTTTTCTTTCTTCTGAAACAGAACAAGGAAGTCGTTTACAAGGGACTCCAAGCAGAAGCTGGAGGAACTGTTTCCCTAACGTTCTCCAGGAGACAATGAACCTAAGCATCCCTCCTTTGAACCCATGTGATGTGATGTGAGGAAGTGAGACCGTTTCTTCAGTGTGCAGGAGGATCCTATGATCCCCTCAGATATCTGGCAGCTTTGGGACCCCTGACAGAAAGCTCTTAGGAGCCTTGGTCAAAGACGGAGGCAGCTGTGGCAGAGTGAGGTACCATGTGACCCTCAGGCTTTGTGGGCAAGAGACTGCATTTTTTAAAAATTCAATTAGCCAACATATAATACATCGTTAGTTTCAGATGTAGAGTTCAATAATTCATTGGTTGTGTATAACACCCAGTGCTCAAAGAGGCTACGTTGATATAGGGATGCTTAGGAATCACCTAAGATACCCATTTGGGAATGCTGATGGGGAAGGGAGAACATTGTAGAGGTGGGTGGGTCCCTGAATCACGTTGATGGAGTGCAAGAGCCCGAGAAATATGGATTATTTAGGTTGAGAGATAGTGACAATCATGAAATCACATAGGACAAGAGGCTCTTTGTACCTTTCTCAATTGCCCAATGCTACTCTTCAGGACATTCTTCTTTTCAAGACTGTCCTCGATGTCCATTGATTTTTAAATATGTAATTAAATGGCTATAAAGAGGAAAAGAACATGATATGATTTGCCATCAACCCTAAGCCTTTTGGTTTATGATCTGCTTGCTTTTAAACATTTTAAAATTGCATTTCCTTGCTATCTACCAACTGCAAGTCTCTATAATAGATGCCTGCAAAGCACACAGCCACGAATAAGATAAGGTCCCTGGGCTGCAGAGCTCACAACACTAGAGATGGGAGAGAAGACATATTCATAGCTGTTGCCGTAGAAGGCCGTTTGTGGGAACTGGCTTGAGTGATACAAAGAAAGTATTTCAGGAGTTGAGGCAGGAGGAAGCATATCTTGCAGGTGACAGCAAGCCAGACTCGATGGATGAGTTGACATTTTTCTAAGACTTAAAGTCATCCAGGCAGTAAGATTTATTTTCACTGCAATAAAAATATTTTAATTACATTAAGTGCACACGAATCTCCAATAATAACTGAATATTTATTTCTATAGTGACATGTGTTCAATAAATACTAAAAAATATGCTGATTTCCTTCCGATTTGAATACTTCTTGGTAGACTGGTGTCAGGCAGTGTGCCTCTACAAAGTCCCAAGTAAGTCATCAGTGCCAAAACCATTTTGACCAGAAGACTGTTTCCTGCCATTCCATGTGGAGTTGTTTGGGTTCGAGCAGGCCTGATAACCAGGCCCTCTTGTCCTTATGGGTTCTGAACCAAGGAGCGTGTAAGAATTTAGAGTAAGGCAGGTTGGTTATTATAAATGAAGCTGATGTTAGAGAATGTAGTTTCTATTTACAAACCAGTGGGTTAACTAATACTGACTCCCAGATGTAGAAAGACTTAGTCTACAAACCCTGCCCTGTTAGGAACATCTGCCTTTGTAAAACTCAGGACATGGTGAAACAGAGAAGAATGCATGCTTCCTTCAGAAAAGATCTCAGAGTAGAAAAGGAAAGATAAGGGGTAAAGATTATCCAGGTTCAATTTTTAGTCCTCATCCCTCAGTCATGTCACCTCTCCTCCACAGGCAGGAGTAAGAGAGGTGGAGAGGGGCAGGCTGCCATGGTGGTGGAAACTCCACCACATGGAAGGCTGGTGTGGGAGAAGCATGTTCACTGCCCAGTCCCCATAATGGTACCCCTGAGAAACAAGCCAGAATCAGTATAGCAGAAATAACAGCTTCTCTCCCTTGAAAGAACCAGCTGCTGCAGACTAGATGAAATGCAACGAGGGGGGAAAAAAAGGAGTCAGTACCACAGAGATGCACTCTTGTTCTCGGGTTCCTGTCTCTTCTTCTCTCTTAGATCACCCTTTGCCATCCTCATGCCCATCCAATCTTGACTTCAAACAATTCTGCCTCAGTTTATGACCTACTTCATTATGCCTTGAAATTGTCATTTAGCGAGTAGTATCATGCTGAGACATCATCCCTCAGGACGTGGTGGTGAGGCAAGTGTATCTGTGGAGACAGTTATTTTCTTAGGACATGTGGATAGTCCATCATTGTACCCCATACCATGAGATCCCTCTTCTACTTTGTGTGTGTGTATGTGTGCATGTGCGTGCACATGTGTTCCCAGGTCCCAAGGAGTCTCTCATGTTGCTCATAGAGTCCTCTCTGGCTTGCTCTAAATTCCTTGGGTCCATCCTTTCTTACTCCCACAGCTGGAGAGAAATACATATCCATTCTCTATATAGAGAATAATTGCATACATTTAATCCTCAAAATCCATACATTATTGCCAGATATATACTTAATAAATGAAATTTACATGCACAAATGCTAACAAAAGATACTAACATGTTGTTAATGGATGAATGTTTTTGCTCCCCTAAATTTAGATGTTGAAATTCTAAACTCCAATATGATGGTATCAGGAGGTGATGAGGTCATGAGGGTGGAGCCCTCATGAGTGAGATTCGTGTCCTTATAAAAGAGATGAGGCCTATCACTCTTTCTGCCAAGTGAGGATACAACTAGAAACTAGAAGTCTGCGATCTAGAAGAGAGTTCTTACTGGAAACTGACTATGCTAGCACACTGATCTTGGACTTCTAGAATTGTAAGAAATAAATTTCCTTTGTTTATAAGCTACCCAGTCTTGTGGTACTCTGTTATAGCAGCTCGAACTAAGACACCTGTCAACATCTCTAAGAGCCAAAGAGCCTCACCTACCAGGAAACCTGCATTCAGTCTCAATTAGCTATGAGATTTTGATAAGTTACTTCAACTTCTCTGGTCCTTGCTTCTCTCTTCTGTAAAATAAAGGAGTAGGATTCCATTGTTTTTGAGGTCAATGAAATTGACCTCAAAATGACTTACTGGTGTAAGTGTTTTTTAAGATATTAAAATTATACATTTTTCGGGACGCCTGGGTGGCTCAGTCGGTTAAGCGGCTGCCTTCGGCTCGGGTCATGATCCCAGGGTCCTGGGATCGAGTCCCGCATCGGGCTCCTTGCTCGGCAGGGAGCCTGCTTCTCCCTCTGCCTCTGCCTGCCACTCTGCCTGCTTGTGCACTCTCTCTCTCTCTGACAAATAAATAAATAAAATATTTAAAAAAAAATTATACATTTTTCTTATAAAAATTCCAACATTACTTGAGTAGATTAAAGAATCCAAGTCCTACTTCCCACTCACTCTTCTTCTCCTCCCCAGATTTAATTTTATGGAATCACATGTTTATGGATTTTCTTATATATGTATTTATCTTTGTATAATACTACTTTTCCCCATAAATGAGATATTATATGTAATTCTATAACTTCACTTTTTCTTTTTACTTAAAAATATAGCTTCTGATCTTCTCACTTCATAGTACTAGAATTCTCCATCGGCTACTGTCAGAGATTCTAGGTTATGGAGGTACTGTGTGATTTATGAGGCTGTGTGTGTGTGTGTGTGTGCGTGTGTGTGTGTGTGTGTGTGTGTGTGTGTGTGTGAATAGTTAGGTTGAACTTAATTTTTTGCTATCACAAATGATGCTACAATAAATGCCTTAGTACATGCCTCTTCGGACATATATGTCAGTATTTCTCAGAAGAGAGATTTCCAGAAGTAGAACTTTTGCTCCGAGGGGATAAATATTTAAATGTAGAGAGAAAACCAAAAGGGTGCGATTTCAGCAGTAGGATTGGAACTCGCTCTTACTTTATGTTTCCTTCTCATCAAAACTGCTGCTTAACATCTCCATTTGGATGTGTCACAGATGTCTCATTGTCCAAAATATGACTCCCATTTTTCTCCCCAAATCTGTTTCTTCCCCGGTCTTCCTTGCTTCATTGGATGGTGCCACCATCATCTCAGTGTTCAAGTCCCCAAGCCAGAAGTCGTTCTGTATTTTACCTTTCTCTTATCCTTCAAGATCAAGCCTTCTACAAAAGCTGTTGCTTCTGCCTTCAAAATGTAACTAGGATCCATTCACTTTCTTCAATCTCTACAATTACCATCTTATTCCAGGCCACCATGCTCCCTTATCTGGTCTATGGCAGTAACTTCCTAACAGACCTTGCTGTTTCTAACCCCCACCCCCAAATTAAAATGCTTTCTCCATACTGCGGTCAGAGCAATATTTTTAAAATATAAATTTGATCATCATATTCTTTTGCTCTAAGTTCTTCAATGACTTCCTATCTCCCTAGAAATGAAACACAAACTTCCTTCCATGGCCTTATAGAACCTACATGACCCTATGTAATCCCACCTCTCTGACCTCACTTGGAATCTCTTATATTCTGGCCATTCTTATTTCAAATCAATGGCCTGCGTGTATCAATTCCATTCCCACTGCAGAGCCTTCGCATTTTCTCTCCCCAATTCTGGGAAGCTCGTTTCCTGTACTTTGCAATGGTAGGCTTCCTTTTATTCCTCAGTTCTCATTTTAATGTGACATCTTCAGAGATGCCTTCCCCAATGCCCTGTGTAAGTAGCTCTGCCTCTTGGCCCCAGCTACTCTCTATTGCGTTGCTCTATCGGTTTCCTTCCCAGCTCTTAGTAGACTCCAAAATGATCTTGTTTTATTATCTGCTTGCTTGTTTTGTGTGTGTGTATCCCCCCCCCCCCCAACTGTTAAGCTCTATCAAGGCAGGAGCCCTGTGTATTTTTTCTCTGCCCTGGGCAGACAGCTGATGCTCAACAAAGAGATCTGACTGAGTGAGGAAGTCTTTCCAGTGGAGGTGATACCTGCCAGGAGAGGTACAGAGAAGGGAGAGCACTGCGTAAGACAGGTGGGAGGATGGAGGGTAATTGAGTGAGGAAAATTGGGCAAGAGATAACAAGAGAGAGGCTGGAAGGAGAGTGTCTGCCAAGTTGCAGAGGGTCCCCAGTGACAGAGTTGGTCCTCTGGGTCCTCTGAGCATTCTGGTTGGCTCCCTGTCACATCACATCACATTGCTGCCAGCCAGAGATGCATGCATGAGGGGGCAGCTCTGTGCATCCTGGCATCTGAAACATGGTGCAGGGTTTTATTTTTTGAAAGTAGCTCTTGGCACATCTGCTTTACATTTCACTTTCAGGAAGGCTCAGTATCTCTTTATATTCACCACTTGTTTTTCTAGATTCATTGTGCTTTGGCTTTATTTGAGCACTTTGAGTTGGAAGAACTTTATAGTTTTCAAATAACCTAGTGGAAAACTATCCATTTTTTCTAAGTCGTCAAAGGTACAGATTACCCTAACAATTAAAAAAAAGTCCACAGTGACTCTAGAACCATTAAGGTATGTGATAATCTCATTAAATTTCTTAGTATAATTAGCTACTTCTTTTTCCTTTAGGGGATATTCATAGTCTCTTCAATTAGAAGATATTTTTAGGTTTTTCTGAAGTATGTAATTTCCTTTGTAAAAGAAAAGGTCCTATTTCCTTTTTGTTGTTTGAACAAAACCCATTTATTCCTTTGAATAATTTTAGAGGAGTATTTCTTGTTTACTTAGAAATATAAATTATGCCATTTGAAGATCAAAGGATGATTTATTTGCAGCACTGATAGCTCACGGAGAAGGTGTTAAGGCCTTTGAGTTTCAGCATCTGCCTATTTTCTAAAACGTCAGTCATTGAGGGGAAGAGCAGGGAATACTTACCTCGGGCCCTGGTTCAGAATGAGGCCTGAGCCTGCTGTCAGTCCTTGGGGGGATCTTCTAAGCGCCCCACTTCTCACTGACAAGAACTGCTAGAACAAACATTTTTGTTGCTAACATGGAAGTCAAAGGAAAGATACGCCTTGCTTTATAGATAATTTCTCAAGAGCACTTAGCTACAGCAGAGGTGCCTATCTTTATTAGATACATTAGGCATGTTAGTATAGGAATTCTCTCCTTAGAGGACGGCTTTATTTTTGTTATATGAACAAATTTTAAGCAAAACATAAAATGTCAGTCTGTAATCAACTTTATAAATATATAAATATTCTGTTTTTAAAAAAGATTTTATTTATTTATTTGCCAGAGAGAGAGAGTGAGCACAAGCAGGGGGAGTGGCAGGCAGAGGGAGAAGCAGGCTCCCCGCTGAGCAAGGAGCCTGATGTGGGACTCTATCCCAGGACCCTGGGATCATGACCTGAGCTGAAGGCAGGCCTTTAACCGACCAATATCCTAAACTCTATAATTTAAACTGCATTTTCTTTCTCATCCCCAAAGTTTGTTCCTTGTTGTTAATATGTCACCATTAGATTAAAGGAGCTAAAGTGGTTGTAATTGAGATGTTATTTGGTTCTTATTTTAGCCCGAAGTTAGCATATTAATAAAATAGCATATGAGTATCCTGCTGTGTAAATTATAAACTACATTTTCAGAATGGGCTCGTAGCCAATAACTACTGAGACTTATTGGAACATCACTAACTTTTTTCTATCATTTAAGCCCTTTATTATTTTTTTCTTCCTTTCAATTGTTTGGAATAGTCTTAAAATGTATTCCTTAAGCAGTAATTTTGGAAAAGAGATTAGGAAGGGAGAAAAACAGAAGAAAAAGAGAAATGAAGGAAGGAGGAAAGGAGGGCAGGAAGGTAAGGAAAAGAGAAACAAAGAGAGAGTAAAAGAATAAAAGGAAATCGAAGAAATTTTTTGTCATTCTTTTCATGGTTCTAAACTGCCTTTCGAATCATGGTGATATTAGAATTGTGGGGTTTCCTTTGTGATGATCTACTGTACTTTATTATTTCATTAAAATATTTTGAAATAATGATAGATTTACTGGAAGTTCCAGTGCATTCTTTCCTCAGTTTTCCCCATGCTTACATCTTATGTAACTAGAGCATACTATCAAAACCGGGAAATTGACACTGGTGTGATAGAAGTGTATGGCTCTCTTCCTTTTTATCCCACATGGAGATTGATACCACCTCTGCAATCAAGAGACAGAACAGTCTATCACCACGATGATCTCCCTCTTTCTCACACCTCTCTCTTCTCTCCACCCTCCCGACCTTAACTCCCATGTATCTCGAATCTATTCTCTGGCTCTATAATTCTGTCATTTCATGTATGTTACATAAATGGTATCACTCAGTGTGTAGTGGTTTGAGTCTGCTCAGCACAATTCCCTTGAGATGTGTCCTTCTTGTGTGTTCATCGGCAGTTGGGGCCTTTTAGTTCTGAGTAGTATTTCAAGGATTGTGTTTAAATGGTTTGGTACATGCTGTTATGTTCTCTATTCAAGATGACAGTGTTCAGACGATTCTATGGTAATTCTGAGAAAGGTAGCAATGCTATGTACGATATGGCCAATTCCTTTCATTTAGGCCTCTTGTCCTCATGCACGTGACCCATCCTCTAGATGTTCCCTTCTCCCCATGGCTCCACATCAGATCTCACCTTCACAAAACCTCCTGCTGCATTTTGGAGTGTTCTGTTTTTTTCCCTCTTTCCTGTGTCCTGTCAAAGGAGAAATGACATACCTGTCTTTGTGTGCTCACGGCATCTTGTTCTTACCCTTATTAACTCTATGTTGCCATGTTTTCCTTCTTCACAAGACCGCATGCCTCTTGAGGGTAAGGAGCAATCTCCCTGCAGTTCCTGACACTAAATGGCCTGTTCTCAATAATTGTTGGTTATGGTGCTTTTGAGTTTAAGGGAATTAGGTTATGGGTTTTCACTTTGTTGGCACAAGAAAGTCCCCTGGGAAAATTTCTAAAAATATCTGATGGCTGGGTCTCACCCTCAGAGACTCTAACTTAACCGATCTGAAAGGCAGGAAGGACATTTTCAGAGCTCCTCGGTTCTGATGTGCTAATACCTAGAACCACTGCCAAGCCAACAGTAGACAGAATTTAATCTATGAAGGAGACATTGTATTAGGCTGTTCTTCTCTTACCAATCCATAATAGTTTTTTTGGGGGGGTCAAAAATAAGCATTTACTTGCATCTTGATGTTTAGATGCCTCCTGTATGTTAACAGAATGGTTTTGTATATGAATCAGAATACGATTTTGTAAATTTTGCCTGTCATGTTGATTCTATAGCATACCTTCCGCAAATAAGAAAAGTGTGTTCTCTACTCTCCATAAAATTTAAATCAATTTGAAACACATTTCTGAGGCTTCTAAAGTAGGCATTAACCAGCAGTTTTCAACCTTGGCTGCACATTAGAGTCAGCTAGGGAGTTTTAAAAATCCCAGTGCCTGGGCTGCACCCCACACGAATTAAATGAGATTCTCTGGGGATGAGACCCTGGCATCAGGACTTTGTACAGCTCCCCGGGTGATTCCAGTGGGCAGCCAAGGTTGAAGACCACCGCCGTCAACCAGTACAGTTCCTTTTGGGCATTCCTGATTTGTCTTTGTAAACATGTACCTTAACACATTTTGTTTACATGAATTAATTTTTATATTAATTGGGTGAAAAGTAGGAAGTATTTATCCTACCCTCATGCTTTAGAAAAATATTAGCTGTCATAAATGTGTGCATAGTGTTTTACTGTAGACAAAGTGCTTTCGTGTAACTTTCTTATGAGATAAAGCAAAACGAAAAGGCAAGGTAAAGAAGAGCAGTGATTATTAACTTTATATTCCAGTTTTGCAGACAAGAAAACCAAGGCATAGAAAGATAAAGGGATGGAGGGCCTACGATAAGGCAAACGAGGCACTTAGGGGTTGAAATTTCTGGAGGCCCTCGCTCGCAGGGCATGTGAGTGCGGACTGGGCCCTGAGCCTGAGTGCCACCTTACCTTATGCTCCCTGAAGGTCTCATCCCACCCTCGTCCTGGCTCTGAAGATAAGCTACCCCATCATACTGCCAGGTGGTGTAGGAGAGATGCTGAGACCAGAGTCTGGGCTCCCTGTGCTTTCTTCATCCTTCCATCTTTCTAGGTCAGGAAATACACACCTATATTAGAAAATGCAGAAATATACACCTATATTAGAAAATGCCTCCCTCCACTTCAAATCTACATCCGAATCCTTGAAACCCGTGAACATGTCGTCTTAATTGGAACAAGGGACCTTGCAGATATGGTTAAGAAACTTGAGATAAGGGGGTTGGCCTGGATGATCCCATTGGGCCTCATGTAATCACAAGAGGTAGAATTTAAAGAGGTGGAGCTGGGGAGATGATGAGATAGACTTACGCTGTGAACCACTAAGACTTAGAACGAGGGCCAGAGGGTGGCAATTGAAGGCGTACACTCATTCTGTGTAAGAACTTCCCAACAGTCCAAGAATTTCAAAAATAAAAGCAAAATTTTTTGGAGATAATGCTCTCCCCAGTACCCTGAGTATTCAAGCAGAGATTGGGCAACTATAATGTGGGGAAGAGATGAGAGCATCGAATAGAAGATGTGAGGGGTTTTAGACACTTTCATACTGAAATTCTCCACTATGAGATTTACACTGCTTCATTTCCCAAGATTTGGTTTTCTCTTTCCAGAGATAAAGTGGCCACAAGTAAAAGAATACTTGTAATTCTCTCACATCTCATTCTCCTGGTAAGATTTGATCTCCGTAGGAATTCCAAAATGCCATAGCACAATGCTTCTTCTCATGGAAGATACAATGCCTTGTTAAATAAGTTTTTCCATAGTAGGAAGTTTAATACCAGATGTTTTTTGCCAGCCCATCCAATGGAGTTTTTTGTAAATTCCACCAAAATCCCCTTGTTTGTGAGGTCTTAATTTGAATACATGGAATGCTAAGGAAAGTGTGACAGGGAGATTTTTGAAGTAGTCCCTATTTCTTTCCTTTATAAAGTAGGTACCACAACATTTTCCAACCACTGGGTTTTGTGTTTAAGGGACCGTGAAGGAGAAACCTTCTCTAGAGCCCTTCTGGGGCTGGCTGCCATCCACGTCTGCCAGGGTCCTGCCATGTGTAAATTACACACCCAAATACGTCCAGATTGAGCCTATCCATCACATGCTGACGGTGACATGGGCTGAGCTGTCTGTAAATCTGGTGAAAATAGTGTATTTGTGCTGTGAGATGACATCCCATAATGAGATTGTGATATCCTATAGCATGTAATTTGCTATTTGTGACAAAGATGAATTTCACAGTAAGCACAGCTGCTGAGTCTATGGGGCCTGGTGGACACGGGGAAAGGAGCGGTCCCTCTCAGGCCATCCGGTCACAGCTCTTCTCTACTGGAAATAATTTCCCGGGACTGCCAAGAACAAGTTTCCAAATTGAATTTTCTCTGAAGAGTAGCTGAATATTTAGGCAAAGCAAAATCTCTAAAGGCAAGAAAATGTATAGAAGACATTCCTCGGTATTCTTTGATTGCATTTGTGGTTTATGGTAACACAATCCAACAGTCCACAATTGAGATTACGTGACAGACTCTTGTGCCCTTGGTGCATGCAATCAGTGCAACGCAAAAACTGCCTTTATGTTCAAGATAGAATAAACACTCTGAGATATTCTGATTCTTACTCCCAGAGTCACATATGGAAGCCTTGTAGATATTCCTCACTTTCAAGGGTCCTAAGTGGTCTTGAATGCCTGCCACATAAATTATGGTCCCTAAAACAGTGCTTTTGGCATCACCTGGGATCTCATTAAAAAAGCAAACTCTTGGGTCCCTTCCCAGACTTACTGAATTAGAATCTGCATTTTAACAAGTTTTCCAGGTGGTTCTTGTATACGTTAAATAGGCTCATTAGCACCATAATAATGATGATAATAATATAACACAAATAATTCCAAATACGTGTACATAATTTTTTGCATTTTATGAAGCACTTTCATAATCATTACCAAACTTGAGCTTTCCAATAATCTTGTGAAGTAGGCGGCAGTCATTATCCTCATCTTACTGTTGAAGCAATTGAGTTCATTGCGATCAATAGTTTTGTCCAAGCTACTTGCAGGTGAATAGAGAGCCTACGTTCAAATGTCTTTTCTCCCAAACCCAGGACCCCTTGTTCACCATTGGTAGAGCATGTGCTCTGGGTTCCTTCTGTCCCCAAAAGTTAGGGGAAACTCTATAAAGCCACTCATATACTCTTCCCCTTCATGAATGAGAACAGACACCTGTAAATGACCAGCTGAACCTAGGGTTTCTGTGAGTGTCCGAGTCAGTTACAGAGCTTGGGTGATTCCAGTAGAGTCAAACCTGACCTCTAGCATATTAATTCTAAATTCTGATCGGTCCAGCCTCAGCCACTCTGTGTTATGACTTGATTTAGGATTGATCACACAGGTCAACCTGGTGATACCTAGGCCTATGACAACCTATTAACTCTACAATTCCTTGAAGGACCCTACTTCTCCAGAAAAGATTTCCCAGCCCAGCCACTGAAACATAGACTAATACTGCAAGCATTCTCTGGGATATACTGCCTCTGGCAAGAGATGCTCAGGAATGCTTTTGATGATGATGGGGTGACCTCTTAGCCACTAAGTGTGGTGTACAATGTAACATTGCTCTGGGGACTTTTATACACCGGCCCTAGCATTCATGGGGACCTTGCGGCAGGATGAAGCCAAGAATCAGGGCTGCTGAGACACAGGCTGCCAGAGTTGTCCAGCCTTTCTTGGAACCCAGTGCTCTGAGGAGCCTGAGGCTGTTCAGAACCTCCTGGGCTTGAGCACACGGGGCATGGAACGAGGAAGAAACGTTTCAGGGCGGAGGGGTCAAGGACAGGCTAAGCATATCAGACACAGGTCTTTTGTTCTAGTGCATAAGAGCTTGATATGAAATTTTAAATCAAGTAGGCTTTGTGCCAAAGAGAAGAAAGTGATATACGCATTCGGAGGATTTTTTTTAATTTAATTTTTTCAGTGTTCCAAGATTCATTGTTTATGCACCACACCCAGTGCTCCATGCAATACGTGCCCTCCTCAATACCCACCACCAGGCTCACCCAACCCCCCACCCCTCTCCCCTCCAAAAACCTCAGTTTGTTTCTCAGAGTCCACAGTCTCTCGGGGGATTTTGAGCAGAAAAGTTAAGTCATTGAGCTTCTCTTCTCATTTAGTATTCTCAGTTAACATTTTTGAAAATTAATCAACTTACCTGTATAATGGACTAGATAGGCCCTTAAAGGAGATTTTAAAGTTCAAAAAGGAGCTGAGGACAACGGTGAATTTTATTTCCCCCAAACTGAGTGAGGAGTAGATGTCGTAGAATACAGGAGAACAGTCCTGGAAAAGGCGAACTGATGCTAACGCAGAACTTAACCTATGTTCTTATGGATCAGTGATTTAGATTTTGGAAGATTCAGTTCCAACATGCATAATTCATGTAAGGTACTTTTGTAATTGTATGCAATCGTATGGGTTTTTCTGCCCCTAAAGAATTCCCTTGGGATATTGAACACGACTTCTTATGCTCTACTGGCTCACCACTTCTTTCCTGTAATTCCGAGATGATAAAAATCAGATTCTGACTGCATTTCTATCGCCTTCCTTCTTCTTTCTCTAAAAGCCTAATCATGCCTAAACCCACCGGCACAACCTCTCTGGTTTGTGGAATCACATTTGGTAATGATGTTATTTATGCCTGCATCCTTGTTAAAATATTAAACATGGTTACTGACTTCTGTCTCACCTGCAGCCACGCTGAGGGAAAGGTCTGCCTTCTTATCTGAAAATGATTTTTTTCTTTGGAGGCTGACTTGCCTTACAGATTCTCATTTATCTTTTTTCCCCCATGTTTTTCACGGAGAAGAGAAAGGGCCCAATCTGTAGCAAATCAGAAAGAAAAGTAATGCTGTGGAAGCTCCTTTCTAGTGATCTTTGACCAGTCCCCTGCTCAATGAAATGTGTGTTTTTCTGGCCCAGATTCTTTTTTTTTTTTTTAAATTTTATTTATTTATTTTGACAGAGAGAGTGAGATCACAAGTAGGGAGAGAGGCAGGCAGAGAGAGAAGAGGAAGCAGGCTCCCCGCCGAGCAGAGAGCCTGATGCGGGGCTCAATCCCAGGACCCTGAGACCATGACCTGAGCCGAAGGCAGAGGCCCCAACCCACTGAGCCACCCAGGTGCCCCTCTGGCCCAGATTCTAAAACACACTTGGTCCATTAACATTTTATCACATGGCATCTCAGTGAAAAGAGGCCCATAAAGATATTATTCGCATAAAAATAGTAATGCTTTTCATGATAGAAAATTGGAAAACATGGTGTTTTCCTATAGAAGAAAAAATTATCCAAATTTCAGAGTAGACCAGAAGAGGTAAGAAGGCTCTTGTAGGGCCTTTTGGTTTTCTGGTTAAGATGTTACCATAAGTCAGGGTGCCTGAGTGGCTCAGTCTGTTAAGCGTCTGCCTTTGCCTCAGGTCATGATCCCGAGGTTCTGGGACCAAGCCCCACTTCGGGCTCCCTGCTCAGCGGGGAGTCTGCTTCTCCCTCTGCCTCTGCTCCTCTCCCCTGCTCATGCTTTCTCTTCTCTCTCTCTCTCTCTCTCTCAAATAAATAAATAAATAAATAATCTTTAAAAAAAAGATGTTACCACAAGTCAGGTGTTTTTATTAGCCCATCTTTAGAGACAAGGAAATGGAAACTCAGGGAGGTTGGGTTACTTGCCCCAGGTCACACAGCTAGCTAGGGGCAGAGCTGGGACTTAAACACACTATGTTCTAGTGCCACTCATATGAGACTCTGGGTGAAATGTGCTTTGTCAGCTCTAAATTTGCACAGTGCAAATAGGGCATTGGCAGACTTCTGTCCCCTTCATGTTTATGCTCCCGTTCCTTTCCTCATTGCTTTTCCTCCATTCTGGAATGCCTTTGCTACCTGTCTCCATCCGTTAAAAAGCACCTCCCCATTTTTCAAAGGGCTTCTCTAAGAAATTCCTCGCCCTCATCCTTTCTTCATTTTCCTCATTGGTATTACTATCTCTTGAATATATATTGCTAGAAGAAATTCTGAGAATACAGGAAAAGCTAAATCCCTTCTTGTGCTCAGTCCCAACCTTTTCCCTTAGGTAACCACATTAATTTTTGTGGGGCATTTACTTTCATTCATGTACATAGAAATGCACAGTTTTTTTCCCTTTCGTATTATTCTGCAATTTTTTTTAAATGTCTTGAAGGTGTTCACATGCCAACATGTCACCCAGAATTGCTTATTTACAAGGAGTCTCCATTTATCCAGGTCTTCGTTTATGCATTTTAATAAATCATATAGTCTTCACATTTATAGGAATTTTATAGTTTGGGTTGCTATTGTGATTGCCATTTTTATTTTATACTTTCTGATTGGTATATTTAAGAAAGCTATTGATATTAAATAAAGCAATATTAAATATTAATGTAATAAAATGTTAAATATGTCTTAATCTTTATAATTTTAAAAATTGATTCTCATGGATTTCTAGATAGACGATCGTATTATCTGCAAATAATGAGACTTTTTTTTTTTTTACTTCTTTTCCTATAGCTAATGGATTTGTTTGTTCCTTTATTTTGTCTTATGTCATTGGGTAACATGTCTGAGAGGGTTACTATGGTGTACACTTCTAACTTGTATTTAACTGGCGAAATTTCTAATGTTATGAATGACATTTATCTCAGGTTCCTGGAATATGGCATCTTTCTAATTTGGAAAGATTTTTAGGGGTATTTTTCTGTTGGCTTTTATTGGCAGATAGCCATTTTAATCCCGTACTGGTTTCTTGTCCTTTGAGATTTTCTTCTGGTTTAACTTATTTTCTCTGTTGCTGCAGTGACTTATATAGACATTGTCTCTGCTCATGCCATTTTGTACTCTTCTCATAAACTTATCAGTTTTAGTCTTTTTTTACATTACTCTTTTTGCGTGCCAGCCACATTCTTGTTTCCCTGGAGGGTCCTTAAAAACTGTATCGCTTTCCTACTGTGAATTCTCAATTAATGTTGAATGATGCCTCTTCATAAAAGTTCGCATCTATTATGTCACCTGATGAACACAGTAGCTAACACAGTCAGCTGTAATTCTTATATTTCAAATTTGTGTAAAGTGAAACTCAGGTCCTAGGACTCAAGTCAGTATCAGGACCAGAGCTAGGTCTCAAATTTAAGCTCTCTTACTCTAGAGCAAGTGTTCTTTTTGCTGATCCATCAATGATAATTGCCCTAGGTTGGTGATGTTCATCATTTGAGGCAGCATTCATGTTTTCCACATTTGTTGGAGGACCTAGGCAGCTCTGAAGGGAAGTTTTCACTACCTGAATGGTGCTTCCAAACCGGAAGGGGAGGGGGTTGCTCTGGTGGACGAGTTTACATGTGAAGCCCCATTATTGATCAGGGGCCAGTCAACCAGCCTGTTCAGGTACTGATACAAATATACACAGTGAAAAGAATTGCATTAGAAAGACCCTTCTTACTTATAGGAAGGAGCCCAATACTGAATCCTGGTCAGCTACCAGAACTTGACGTCTCTCAGAATCACAGAAGGTTGAGGCTGACAGGCACCTCAGAGACAATCTATGCCATCTTCTTCTTTTACAGATGGGTAAAATGAGATTCAGGAAAGAGATATGACTTTCACAGATCAATCTGTGTGTTAGTAAATGTCTCCTGTGGTCTAGAATTACCTCTTTTGATATGGATTGAGTATTTGTTTAATCTCACAGACAAAAGAAACACCTGGCTAGATAAATCTTTGCTTATTCTGTGATAGCAGGCCACTTCAGTTGGATCTTAGGCAAAAATCAGATAGATTTTAAACAAATTTGGAAATGAAAAGTATGGCGGTGGTAACTATAAGTGTTATGGGCTGCAGGAAAAATTGTAGAGACCTGGATACTTTCTAGTTCCTATCATTGAGGCACAACGATCACAGAGATTGAATCATGAGTGAGGTCCTGGGCTCTTTCCTAATGAAACCCAATCTGATGTACTGTCAATTTTGGATTCATAGGCCAGGCTTTGTACGTCTTGGCACTCTGTAAATAGTTCCTGAAATTAAAAAAAAAACTTCTTTCATTGTTTCCACATTGGACAAAACCAAAGGATAAGCCTCAATTGGATGGTACTTCATAGTCAACTTGGATTTCATCATCATACCTGCATATTGTGCTACCATCATTCTCAAGACGGGAAGCAAAACCAAGTCAAGGGAATACTGGTTATCCAAGTAAAGAACTGAAAGCAATTTTTAAAAATTGTTAAAAATGATTAAAGAGGTTCCTAGGTTTGATATATATATTCCATCTCTACATTATCAACAAAACTACTTGCCACAAGCTATTTAGTTTTACTAGACACACTACAGAGATATTTAGATCGATGTCATAGTCCCAGTTCTCCAGAGCCTTAGTTTTACAGTATATCCAGATAACTGTCTTATATCATTATAAGAAATGATGAGAAATAATATATTTTAACGAAGTCCAAAGAGAACATTATCCTAAGAAGATACGTACACATAAATAGAGCACCATGGGGAATGGCGGTGTGTGGGGTATGCTGGGTCTACTTTGGGGACGTGTGCAGTGGAAGAGGTTGTGAAATGTCACAAAAAAATGTTTTGATTTGAAGTAACAGGTACAGTACATTCCTCCAAAAATGTATCACCACCTGTCTTACTCAGACATGAATAAGACATGGACACTGTCTTACTCGGACCATTTCTGTATTTCGTAGGGCCTCCACTATTCAGCCGGTAGCTCCTTTGTTCCTGTTGATATATCATTTCATAACTGTTTTCAAACCCTTTCATGCTTGGTCTTCCCAACAAAACTGGCTGTAAAATCCTGAAGGATATGACTATTTTTGGAATTTTCTTCAAATCATCTCTATAGCCAGAAGTGTTCATGAATGCATGCGAATACGCTGATGTAGATTAACTTGTAGACAATCAGATAAAAGCATTCATCAGATCCATAAAACCAAAGCACAAGCCCCCGCTTCAAACACCGGGCAACACTGAAGGCATTTTAAGAAGCCACAAAAAAAGTGGGGCCTTGACTGTCACAGACCCTGCATGCTCCTTAATTGAGCTTCTAAGAAGACTTGGCTTCCAGCAAATTTTCTCTATATTAATCCCTCTATAGTCTGAAACAAGACAGAGTAAGATAGAATAGAAGAATCAGGGTCTTCAAGCTCATATGCCTTCCCATGAGAGTCTCATGGTTGCTTGAAGAAGTCTCCAAAAACTACCTCCTAGATTTAAAAAAGAGAGGGTGTGCCTAGCAAACAACATGCTGCCACCTTCTGGTAAGATGGTACAGAATATTTTCTCTGTCATTCCCATCAAATAGAAATCAGAAATACAGAATTATTATAACAACAATAACGTCTGTACTACGCTTTATAGCTAGCAAACCCCCTCACGTGCATTATCTCATTTAATGCTTGCAAGATCCTTATGAGGTCTATAATTATGTCCCACGTTAGACAAAGGAGAAAACTGAAGTTCAGAGAGGTTCTGCAACTCTCTGAAAGCCATGTCAAGATTGGCAGATGCAAGCTGAAGGTTTGTAAATAAAGGTGCGTTATGCATTGACACAAGTGAAGACTGAACCATTTTTTTCCATGCCTTGACAAATATGAAACGTATCTGCCAGGCAGCCAGAAGAAATGTGTGGAATCTTTGGTCTGATTGCCTTGTATCACTGTCTTGTAGGGTATGACTGACACATAACTCTGCTTTCTGGCTCTGCAAAGGGCAACAGCATCTTCCCGAACTGAACTGTGGAAGGTGGGGTGAAGTGGGGTGGGGAGCAAATTTTTCTCCTCTGTCACTCTTGAACCAGGCACAGTATATTTTCTTCTACTCTTTTTATCCCTTACAATTTTCTCAGTAATCTTGAAATACAAATTGAATAAAAAAACTCTTGGTGGCTCCTTAGTTATCCCAAACCCATTGTACTGTATTCGTGTCTCCCACACCCGGGTGCACCCCCTCATCACACATCCTCTGTACCGTACCTCTCTGGCCCCCAGACATTCCCTCCAGATGTGAGGTATTTTTAGCAGCTTTCCATCTGACTCTGCCTAGCAAAACCCTATTTGTCCCTTAATGCCACCTCCTCTATTATTGATGCCCTAATCTCTTTAATGCTTAGTCAGTACTATTCTAGCTCCCAACGGGTTTATTTCCTTCAATCTTCATGAGAGCTTGTTGTTTTCCTATTAGTCTGCCTCACTAGTTTGTCCACCTAGCGGGTAGGAACTCATCCTTATTAATTTCTGTAACCTCTAACAAAATTTTGTATACATTAGGTGCTTAGCAAATATTTGTCATTAATTGAATTATCTCACTCCCAGAAAATCCCAGGGAGTACCATCCTGATTATAAGAGCCAGGATAAATCTTTTCATAATATGGGGGACATAGGGAGACAAGTATCTATGGCCATTGTTCCTAAAATTAAGGAAGAAACTACCAAAGGCTGTGATCCCGCCTCCACTCCTACATTTGCTCTTCTCAGTGCAGGAGCAATAATTTTTAGAAAGATACTTTCTGTGGAGCATCCTTTCCTTCCATCCCTTTTGTGCACCACATGGTCAAATTCCTACTAACAGAAAGCATTTATGTTAGCGTTTCTGTTTGATTGATGGTATTTGTAATCAGAATATTGATCTCCAAGCAGGCTTGTCTGGTCTTGTACCTAAATAATAATGGCTGCAGATAATACTTGTATAAATATTCTAGACATATTCTATCCTTGTTATGGGCTTCCTCTCTCTCTTTTTCTCTCTTTAACTTTCATTTTAAAATATTTTTTAACTCAGAACAGATGCCAAAATAGTACAAAGAATCCCCACAGTTTAGTCCCATTAATTTATACTACAGTTGTTTTGGAGAGCATTTTGCACCAAAAAAAATGTTTACAAATATATAAGAATATTAGAAGCATTATTTGTTATGACAGAAACTGGGAAGGACCTAAGTAATTAGAATAGAGGATTCATTACATAATTATATCAAAAGAATGCATCCATGGACATGAAAAATAAAATTCTTTAAGAATATTTACAGAGAGGGGCGCCTGGGTGACTCAGTGGGTTAAAGCCTCTGCCTTCGGCTCAGGTCATGATCTCGGGGTCCTGGGATCGAGCCCTGCATCGGGCTCTCTGCTCGGCGGGGAGCCTGTTTCCCCCTCTCTCTCTGCCTGCCTCTCTGCCTACTTGTGATCTCTCTCCCTCTCCCCGACAAATAAATAAATAAAATCTTTAAATAAAAAAAAAAAAAGAATATTTAAAGAGAAATGCTCCATGTATCAGTTTGCTGGAGCTGCCGTAACAAAACACCACAAACGTGTAGCTTAAACAACAGAAATTTATTTCTCATGTTTCTGGCCTTGACTTGCAGATGGACACCTTCTCCCTGTAACTTCACAAAGCCATTTTTCTGTGTGCACACATCCCGGGTGTCTCTTCCTCTTCTTATAAAAGACGTAAGTCATTTGGGATTAAGCCCCCACCCTTATGACCTCATTTGACCTTATCTACCCCTGACAGAGCTTATCTCCAAATACAGTGACATTGTGGATTAGAGCCTCAACATGCGAATTTCAGGGAAACACACCTCAGCCCATCACACTCAAGATATCTTTTTTTTTTAAAGATTTTATTTATTTGACAAAGACACAGCGAGAGAAGGAACACAAGCAAGGGGAGTGGGAGAGGGAGAATCAGGCTTCCAGCCGAGCCGGGAGCCCGATGCGAGACTCGATCCCAGGACCCTGGGATCATGACCTGAGCCGAAGGCAGACGCTTAATGACTGAGCCACCCAGGCGCCCCAAAGCTCAAGATATCTTAAGCGAGAAAAGTACATCACAGAACCGTGCTTCTAGACTTCAATTTTTAAAACACATTCATGTGCACACACAGAGAGCAAAAACAGCGTGGAAGTTCACATGTCAAAATTGTAACAGGAGATACTTTTGAATTGTGAGATCATGAGTTACATTAACTGACTTCATACTTCATTACATTTTGCAGTTTTCCATAATAAACTACCATTACTTTTATAACCATAAAAAATGTATTACAAGTAATACTGCAAAACTTTAATAGCTTGCAGGTTCTTTCATGTACATTAAAGTATTTGATCTAAGTACGCTTTGAGGCAGGAATTATTTTTTCTTTTTTTTTTTTTAAGGATTTTATTTATTTATTTGATGGAGAGGAGAGAGACCACAACTAGGCAGAGAGGCAGGCAGAGAAAGAGGAGGAAGCAGGCTCCCTGCCGAGCAGAGAGTCAGATGTGGGGCTCGATCCCAGGACCCTGAGATCATGACCTGAGCAGAAGGCAGAGGCTTAACCCATTGAGCCACCCAGGTGCCCCAGGAATTATTTTTTCAATTTATAGATGACACAATTGAAGTCACATGGCCAAACACTCAGTCTGATAATACGAATAGTTTTTTTTTTTTACTATTAATCTAATGTTCTTTTCTACTGCACCACAGTTCTCCAAAATACCTTCCTTTGATAATACCTTTCTCTGATAAAGAAAAGCCTAACAATACTCCATGATTATCCCTAATTTGCTAATGATACTTATGAAAGTAGAAGGAATGAGAAAACAGCAAGAGCAGCAATATCAGAGCAAGGGTGGAGTGGGGATCGTCCGAGCTGACTTTGTCTCCCATAGAAAGATCTGTGAGGGCCACCTGGGTGGCTCAGTTGGATAAGCCACTGCCTTTGGCTCAGGTCATGAGCCCGAAGTCCCAGGATTGAGTCCCGTGTCGGGCTCCTGGCTCCACGAGGAGTCAGGTTCTCCCTCTGACTTTTTCCCCCTCTCATGCTCTCTCTCTCTCTCAAATAAATAAATAAAATCTTTAAAAAAAAAAGAAAGAAAGATTTGGGATACAAATGCATATCAATAAATAGTAACTTGGGTTGAAAATTGTCACCGGCCTGCTTTTTTTCCACACCCTATCTTCAGGATTGTTGTACATTAATGAAAATGAAGCATAATTGTAGGAACAGAGAATCCAGCAGGCATTTCAACGGACACTACTACCTGTAAGAATACACACATACATAAGTAAATCCAGTGGGCCAGAAGCTCCTGACCTGTGAGAAACTTGGAGAAGTTGGAGGGAGAATTTGGGGGAATTTAGGACAAGAATTCTAGAGATCTGTGAGTATATAAAGGTTTTGCCATCCCATGAACACTAAAAGAATGACCACAGTTATGGTTGGAGAGGTTCCGGAGTAGGAGGTGTCCTTTCACTGGAAAAGTTGTGAATTACTGCTCTGTGTCAATAATGGTTAAAAAATTTCATTTATAATCTACTCTTTCCCAGGGTGCCTGGGTGGCTCAGTCAGTTGAGCGTCTGCCTTCGGCTAAGGTCATGATCTCGGGATTCTGGGATTGAGTCCCGCATCGGGCTCCCTGCTCAGTGAGGAGCTTGCTTCCCCCTCTGCAGGCCACTCCCCCTGCTTGTGTACTCTTTCTCTCTCTCTCTCTGACAAATAAATAAAATCTTTAAAAAAAAGAGAGAAAAAAAAAGCACTGGGCATCACTCTGGGAAGTGGACATGGTGGGGAATGAAGAACTCTATTGAAATGTGGTAGGGAACCTCTTCAAGAAGTGATGCTTTTCTAGCACCTACCATGGAATCAGGATCAGAGGTGGTGAAATCCTTTTACATGTGGCCTGTGGACAGAGCTTTGGGGCCAGACACCAGACCTGTTTTAATGGCCACTGCCTCCTTGTTCTGTGCCAACCAAATGTCATCCAGAAGTTGTGGATCTCTGTTGGTTTGTGGAATGACAGACAACTGGGGTAAAAGGGATGACGAAATGTATTTCAAGACATTCAAAAAGGTTCTATCTCTTGGTGCTGATGGCCTAGAGACAAGTGGCCAGGCATTCCCTTCCAGGGAGGCTCCCGAACAGCTGTCAGCCCTAATCTGGGTGAGAGATGAAAGAGTGACCCAGGGGTTAAAGGCTCTACAGTCTGCTGCAAATCCCCTGAGTTATCTAATCTGTCCAGCAGTGCAGGCTTTCAGCAAAGGAAGCGTTATTTTACAGCTGACCCTTTAACAAAGGGGAAATAGCAACTATTAGAAAATGCAGTAAGTAATGGCCTGAGATCATGCTGCCAGGATCAATCCTGTAGCAAATTTCTTTTTAACTTTGAAAGGACAGATAAACATCTGGAAAGCCCACACAGACTATGCACAAGAGGCACTGCATTACAATGGGGAGTAATGGCTGGGTTGCTAAGGGGACACACACACACACACACACACACACACACAC
>CM052898.1:126398965-126412002 GCA_028534135.1 Potos flavus
GTAAATCTGTTCTTTGCTGACTCATTTGTTGGAAAAATAGTGAGGAATGGAGTCTGGATGTCCTTTGACACAAAAGTTTAATCTCTGGTTAAATTATGAAAGGGAAACTGAGGCAGGATAGGCACCCCTTGCAATAATTTGCGCCTCCAGACAACGGCTGGGCTTTAGTCTAACTGCTCGGCCCCCCAGACATCGGCTCTCGGCTCATCCCACCAACACTGCCCCACAGCACGCCCCACACCTGCTGCCAGAACGATCTTCCTACAGCACTGATTCCATCTCGTTGTTCTGCTGCAAAAGCTCCAGTGACTCCTCAGGGGAGAAGGTCAGTCGCTCCAGCAATCAAAACCATTTTATAGTGTGCCTCCCACCTTGTATCTCCACATTTTCTCCTGCTATGCTGACAACGAACCCTGCCAGAGTCAAAACAGGTTTGTCCATTGTTTCTACTTTCATTCACATTGCAACATATTTTCAAATCGCCTATTCAAATTCCATCTACCCTAAAATGTTCACCTCAGACCGCCGATTCCTTAAGAAATGGTTCTTGTGACCCCACGACGTGTGGGGCACTGGAGAGTCTTGGGTGAATAATTCAGATACGATTTGTACTTCACCGTCTGGTGGAAAAGCTTGACCTTGAATGACTAATTTCTAATGATGTGAAGAGTGTTCCAAGAAGGAGAACAGGTGTCAGTCAGGGAAGCGTTTACCAGAAAGAAATGACTTCAGCCATGAGGCCCTCCCTCCGAGCAAGTTTGACCTCAGCATCTTCTGGAGCCTTTTCTGCCCTTGGTATCTACACATTTTTGTATGTAGATACATGTCTATCTGCTATTTAGGTAATTTGGGTATTTATTTGGTTCTCCAGGTAGACTAAAACCTCATGTATGACAGTGTTATATCTTTAGTGCTTTCTGTACTCCCTTAGGTATGAATGTAGCCTAAATCATGAGACAAGCATATGCTTAGGAAAGTCAGGGTTTCATTATGGTTTCTGACTAAAATGTTTTCACTTCCATTGTTTTACTTGATTCTGCCAATAACCCTATGAATTCGGTATCATGATCACTGACTTACAGTCAGAAAACTGAAGCTCAGGGAATCTGAGTGACTTGTTGAAGGCCAAGCAGCTAAAATGTCTGGAGTCCGAACAAGAATCTAGATTCTTCCATTCTTATTTTAAACCTTTTCCAGTGTAACATGGAAGCAAGTGAATAAATGAATGAGTCCCTTACCATTTCTTACCATTCTTTTTTCTCTTTCCTTTTTCTCTGTCCTGTTTATACGCCCATCTATATGTTTCAGATTCGCTTTGCCCTCTATAATGCTTCCCGCTTGTCCAGGGCAACCCATCTCACTACTGGGCTGTGATCAGTTGTTTTTTCAAGAGTTTCGGGGGAAAAGGGATTACTGGCCTCATCGTGCTGGCATACTATAGGCAGTTGTCTTCGGGTGGGCTCCCCAGAAGAGACCCTGAGACCAGGACTTCCGTGTGAGTTAGAAAGTACTCCCAGAAAAAACCCAGGGAGTTAGCCAGGGAAATAAGATGTGGAAAGGGATGAAGCCGAGCAATGTCTGGCAAAACTCCAACTCTATCCTGTTCACAGGCACACCGGAGTATAAAGCACCCATCAGACTGTCCCCACTGGGGACAACGGAGCCGGCTTCCAGATATTACCATTCTGTCATTGGCCAAGGGCCACCCCAAGGGCATGTAAATTCCAGGTATTCAGCTTTCTGTCTGAGTGAGCAACGAGTCTCTGAAAAGTCACAGGTGTGGGCCTTTCCAAGCAAAAGCAGTATGGAATGGGGGGAAGAGTGTGCTTGAAAATAGCAAAAAGAATCTGAGGGAATCTGGCCAGAACAATAGCGGGGTATGCTATGGCAGGTCAAGCTCTATAATGTAAGGGGGTTTTACATTTTAGGGTGCCACAAACCTCCTTGAGGATTGAATGCACAAATTAGACTCTCACCTTCCAAAAGATGTAAATGCTTACAGTGGCCCGCACTCGTAGGTCCCCAGACCGAGGGGCGTGTGTTAAACATAGCAAGTCTAGTAGATCTGAGAGGCTTCAGTGAGGCTGTTCTAACTAAAGACTAACTTCCTAGGCTTCCATTCCTATGATTCTGCTCTCCAAGGAAATGCCATATGCTGAGCTGCATAACCTTACATTATTTCATTACTCAAGTAGTTACAGAGCAGAAGGAGAAGGCAGTTTTCCAGCCGGCCTCATTCAAAGATGGAGCAGCACGGCCATGTGACCTCAAGGAAACCTCAGTCCTATTAGCTAGAATGACATGAGGATAATGAATAAGAGCCTCCATTAGCTGAGAAGCATCCCTTGGGAGAGAAGGCACACAGGCTCGAGCCCTGCAGAATATGGAGAGCAGGTCTCCTTGGATAATAGGGTGTAAACACAGAAAATCAAAACCAAGCATGTGGGGCCCGCTCGCACATATGTAGCAGCTTTTCAGCGGTTGCCTCTTTGCGGCTCACTTATGGACTCCCCGGACTCACATCTATTTAATTAACACAAAAGGCAACTTCTTCCTTCCTCACTGTGGAGAACTCCACGGAGCCCTGTCTTGACGGATCAGGCGCAAAATGACAGATGGGGCTCAAGTCCCCTTCCCCCACACCATCAGAATTCCTCTCTTGCCCTTCCTCCTGACCTTGGAGGACACAGCCTTATTACCAGGCTGCTGCATTTAGGAACTGTGGAGCTCCACCTGATCAGAATCTTGATGGCAATCAAGGAAAAGATCATACCTTGTTCTTTGTATTTGAACCTCCAGGATTATTTGCATTTAAATTGATTATTTATTGTTTATTGCTCAAAGATTTTTATAAACTTACATTGTTTCCACTGTCAAAAACTACTGATATTAAAGCTAAAAAAGATAGAAAACAGAATGCAGAACATGGTTCCATTTATGGAGAAATGTGTGTAGGTATGCTTTATATGCATTGAAATCTGGAAGTTTTCCAGCATTCCGCTAAAAGTCTGCTAAATCTTACTCCCTGGGGAGAGAGATTATGTAGGGATTTTTATATTTTCTGTGTGGTGCGGGTTTTTGGCAACAATAAGAAAAAGTACCATGATATATTCATTAGAAAAAGAATTTATGATTAAATCAGTTTCACAAGGAATTATGTCTTTATTCCTTTTGGTTAAACAACTATTTTCACCATTCCTTGGCCTATTTTAGATCTTTCCATGTGTAACCATTATAGTAATTACAGAGTCTATGTAATAATTTTTACTTGACTTTTCCACTTAATGTTATTTCATTTGCACTTTCCTGAGAACAGAGTCTGCATATTTTTATTAATGGATGCTTAATTGTCCATTGATTTGATGCCTATTTTTATGGCATAGCTCCCTTTGGAAATTGTACAGTAACTTTTTGCCAATAAAATGTGAAAAGGGTGGTTGATGGGAGAGAAAGTCTCAAATCCCTAGCGAGGCCCCTGAATTTTTATCACCAAAAAAGAGGTGCTAGATCATTTGGAAAACTGCCCTTGGCTTTGAAACCTGTAACCAATGAGTTAACGGACGAATAACGGCAGCAGCAGCTTTTATCCAGACCTCTTCTCCTTTGTCTTTCAATTTTCCTGGCTCTCACTCCTGTTGAGGGTTGTGGATTTGAGGCTTGCCCTACCATCTCCTTGTTTGGCCACCTCTCGAATAAACCCTTTCCATGTTACACACTGGATGTCTCAATGATGGTCTTCGCCATGCATTGGACAGACGACTTCGGGTTCTGTTACAGTCTGTTTCAAGCACCTCTTTCCTGACTTCCAGCAGATATTTACTGGATCCCTACTATGCACCCATGTTGCACTCCGTACTTCATCTACATTTCTTGGATTGTAGCATCATGGAAATCTCACAGAGAAATAGAGTGGGTGGAGGTCATCTGAGTCCAGGCAGCCTACCAACCAGCTCCCCCCACAACCAAATAGCCCGAATTTGAAGACCAGATTCTGACCCTTTTACCATGCAAGTCAAAGGAAAGGTAAAAATTACAGATCCCCAGAGGGTGGGAGCAAGAAGGACATCAAGCATTATCTTCTCATGGCTATGGACAGGTTCTTCCCAGAACCATGAATTTCTCTGGGCATGTAGAAGACATTCTATCCTCTCTCAGCTCACTTCCTCTGCAACAGTCACTCAAGACTCTTAACAATTCTCTCTTTCTTCCCCTGGATTGCTTCTCCCTTCGGCAACCAATCAGAATCTGAACACAGAGCCGTGGAATGTGGTTCATGTTTGTCCTACAAGCCACACTCTTCAATTTATAGGTAAGGAGATAGGGTCAGAGAGAGAATATAATTTGCTCCAGAGCACACAGCATCAGCTAGCCCTGTATATGATGAGGCTGGGGAAACTTCTAAGATGGATGGCTAGGTAAGTTATCCATATGCCCCTGTTAGTATGTATTTCTACTTTTACATTTTCATATCTGGGTATATCTGGCCTGTATTCTAAGATTCTCTGATCTTCCCAGCTGCCAGTTAATTCTCTACCCAAAAAAACCTCGTCTGTACTTCTTTGGTGATACTTACCACTTTTTTGTTGTTTTATGATTACTTTTTGTGTCTGTAATCTCTATCCCCAGATTCTGAATTCCTTGAGGAAGGGGGATCCATGTCTTAGGTGTACCTTCCCTAAAGAGCCTCATAAAACAGCCTAGTTAATGTTGATCGAAGGCAAGTACATATAGCTTTTCTTCTTGAAAGCCTCACAAAATATTTTTGTACAACAAAATAATATAGAGGTTTAGGACATTGGCTCATCATATTACATCAATTAAGGCATTGAAGTCCTTGGCTTCTATACTGAGATGACAGTTCCATGTGTAGTTGCCATACTGTGTCTGGCAAACTATTTTACTCTCTACCTCGATGATCTAATCTGAACATTAGAGGAAGTAATCCCTGCCTTACAGCTGTTTCACTGTTCTAGATGCAGTAATCCATGTAAAACAATCAGCACAGTTGTTTGCAGATGGTATTTGTTTATTAAATGATATTTCTCATTATTGGGGAGTGATGGTATGAGGAATGTGGTTTACAGGCAAAGACCGTTAAGCTCAAATGATTAAAACACAGAAAAAAGAAAGAAAGCGAATGGCTCCTATTTTAACTTGCCTACTCTTCCCTATACTGGCCAATCCCTTTGATTCCCATCCCACTCTAGAAATTAACACCTTAACACTGATGATAGATAGCAGTGCTAGAACCAAGGGATAGATTGGCCACTTGATAGGAAGGACAGCTATCTCTCTTTTCTCCTCCCCTCCCCTCCCCTCCTCTCCTCTCCTCTTTTTTCTAGCGCCTAAAAGGAGTGCCACCTGGAATTTGCTACCATGGACAGAGATCCAAACTGCTGGCAAATTCCAAGTCAAGTTGGACAGCAGAGTTTTTTCCTTTCTCTCTCTCTTTTTAAGTGTAAGAAAACAGACTGGCTGCTTAATGATAAATGAGCAGGCCCCTCCTCACTCCACTGTGAGAAAATATACGTTTAATCCTAAAAATACAGGCAAAATTACCAAAGTGAAATGTATTCCCTGGAGGAATAGAGATAAGAATGCTGATGCTTACTAAAGTGCCATTGCTTGTGGGTTTGTGAGGCTGATGGAATACTGATATTTACATTAAGAACAGCTTGCAATTGTATGGGAAACAAATGCTTACCCTTGCATTACTGAAACGAAGACACATGCAGCAAAAATGTTCTGCATAGGAACATACAGACACATAACAATTATCGTCACTGTGAGAGTTTAACTGCATGATTATGAAATTCTAAGTTTTAATAGACAATGAGAGTAGGAAGCATTGTCATTATTTAAATTGCAATAAGCAATAATAATAGATACTAAAACATGAGAGTAAAAAGATCCCAATTTAGCTAGCGTAAATGCTACAAAATCTTCTATTATAAAACAATATTTTTCAAAGCAATACTGATATTTATATACAAAATCTAAAGCCATCCTAACAACTTATGATGGAAGACAGGAAATGGCCAGAAACCCAGGATCCTCAAATCCTGAACTCCTCTCCCTCATCTTTTCCATTCTCTCTGAAGAGGTTCCTCAGGGATCTACAGGCAGAAAACAGTCACATGGCTTATTACCAGGAGTGTTTTATTTCAAGCCCAGTGTAATTCCTTGTGATTTCATTTATCCAGATTTGAAGTAGAATGTCTTTTTAATATTAGCATCAGCAAGCTTTTTATGGGTGCTGGGGCATACATAGTGCTCCATAAACATCTTAAGGTAAATATGATATAAAGATATTTACAACTTAATTATTATTGTTTTGTATCAGTATAATGGATGATACAGTTTTCCATCTTTCACCAAAGTACTAGTACATGGGTGCCTGGCTCTATGATGAATATGCCTTGAGCTGCCAGTCATGTTTCACATCTACTTGGCTTATGTTCTCGATTTTTGGACAAATTAAAACAGAAAATCTTAATTTACAACTATAGGTCAGCGGAAATGGGAGCAAGTGTTTGGTGACTCTGTCAGATAATTATGGATATCAGGATCAGTGACGAGCCTGGCAAGATGGGGAGAGAGTTCACTGACCGTTACTTTCAAATTTCTGGCACATACTGGCATGGAATATCATGTCCCAAACTGAAAATTTAAATGTTTTAACTTGAGAAACAGCAGGAAGTAGATTAATAATCCACTCTCTGGTTGCTTTAATTCTTTTTTAAATTATTAAATATTATCTATATTTCTAAGCTTTAGAAACCTAATGTCATGAATTGCAACTTTTCACAGGACCTTAAGTTTGGGCAAGGGTTAAAGATTGATAGATTAAGAAATTGACCTCTAGTTTGGTAGATAAGATTAGATAGAGGAGATTAGACAGATAAGCTAATCCCGTTCTTCATGTGCATTCTGTGGCTGCATTAATTCTTTTTTTTTTTGGATTGCATTAATTCTTAATGGTATTTATAGTCTTCTGCTCTGGCATTTGGATGTGTTTTTTTAAAAATGCTCAATTATATATTTTATTGATTTGTTTTTCTGCTGGGAGAAAAAGAATAATCAAATTTTGGGAAAGGTCCAAATTCCTGATGACAAAGCTGGCTTCACCATAATTCAGTCTTCTTAATAAAGGTGATATATTTTCCTACACATCAAAAATTGTATTTTATCTCCCGGATGATAGATTCAAGGTATTCAGCTATTGACTAGAACGTTGAAACATTCCATTTGAGCAAGTCACTTAAAGTTGTAGTGATGGTCTTTGCTGATTTGAACAGTGCCATGAGAAAAAAAGTTGTATTTCATACCATATTCAACCACTCAGGTGTAAGCACCTTTCCTCTCGAGAGTCAGCAAACTTATGTAACCAGAGTCCTGTACTTGCTGCTTCCTTCTTTGAACAGCAGGCTGAAGAGACATATCCTCAGGGTTTACAATCAAATCACAGTCACTGAAGGAAGATCGGGAGGTATACTGTTGATTGCCACCTGTTCTCTCAGTAAGCTGGCGTGTGGACTGGCATCCAGGAGCAGTCTCTTCTATCCTTTTGGTAAAGCCCTTTCTTGTGGCCTGCGTAGCTGGCCAATTCAATTCTGATCCCAACGTGCCATTTCCCGTCTACCTCATAACTCGCAAAAACAGGTGTTATCTATGAGAAATCTCTCTCCTGTAGTGTGTGTTTTTAGAGAAAAGCATAATAAGAAAATATTGGGTAATTTTCTTCATTTAAAGTACCTTTGCCAAAAGCGGATCTATATTCTGCTCAAAATAATGTTTCCATCTCCCTGTAAAGTACAGCATCCCTTAGCATGCCTGGGGGATGCCGACTGCTCAATCACATCATATGCCTTTGACAATATGTAACATCTAAAAGGTGTTATTTAATAAGTTTACCAAGAACTCATTCTGTTTCTTCTCCAAACAAAACATTGTTAATGATGGTTTGTCTTCGGTTTTATATTCTTGGAAATAGAGGGACATACCTATTTTTGCTAAAGGTACTGAAAATTACTCATTTTGACACCTGAGTAATTTAGATGCATGAGTGATATCATCTCATGTCTAACTTTAATGACAAAATTAATCAGTTTTCTATTCCAAAGCATTGTTTTGTGCTCATTTTGAGAAAATGTCATTTGTTTACCAAAGTGGCTGCTGTTCTGTTTTAGAATGATGTGAAAATCTTATGGCCTCATGCCACTAAATGACAGTTTCAGAGACAACAAAACTTTGTACAGGCAGTAAATGGGTCATCTGTCCAATAATTACTGATTTTCAGATATCTACTCTTTACTTCCTCTGTAGATTTTTCTTTTTCCAGATGCTTGTATATAATTAACACACCTTCAGATTCATTAAAGTTGTAGTTGCATTACTTTTTCAATGACTACCTTAAGGCTTTCTACGACCCATTTTGAGCCACTTTTGAAAGACGTAATGTAACACGGCAAAAATAATTAAAACTGTAAATTTTATTAAAATAAACATGGAGACAATGGGAAATATTCTTTAAACAAACTGTGCACTGTTAATCAAGATGAACAACCAACTTCGCCCTTTTAGAGTACATTGTGCAGAGGCTGGGAATATAATTTGAAGGATGTTAACATGATTTCTGAGAAAAATAATTGCTGACACATGAAAAGTATATCGTTTCATTTGTTTTCCTTTGAAACTGCCAACTTGATAGATCTAAATAACTAGAGGCCACCGGTGGTCCAAGGGTCATATTTTGTGCTGCTTTAAGTCTAACCTGCTTACTATACCTCCATGGGGAGGAAAGGTAAGGAAAGCCAGCCAAGGGCAGGAAATTCTAAGTTCCGGAGCAGAGTTGGCTGGAGGCGTACCAGGGACTGGGCCAGGCAACTGTCAGTGTGCTCCTTCCAGGTCAGGAGGAATATTTGGTACAGACATTGCTTAGAGTTGCTGGTGTGTGTTGGTAATAAACAGATTTTAAGTGGTTCTATTATTGCCTTCAAATTCTCTCCATGGGATGTGCACCTGTGTGTGCCGCAGAGCACTCTCAACTCCAGCACTCGGGAAAGCCACTCGGGCTAGCCGAATAGAAGCACAGCAGATGAAGTAGGATGGGGAGAACACTAAGACAGGAGGAATCCTAGGTCTGTCTTACTTTGGTAGACTTGTAAATGGAGAGAGAGAGAGAGAGAGACTACCAAGGGGGAAAACACACACGCTTACATATGTAAGTACATACATACATTCATCTGTGTCTTAATTTCTGCACTATTTCTGCTTTTTGAGCAGCGGGATGGGGCATCAGGGCCTGAAGCATCCAGGAGAAGAGAGAAAGCAGAGAGGACCCTGGAGAGTTTCTGCAAGACAGCTGGAGGAAGTCCTGTGTACTCTGAATTCAACATGATTCCTAAACAAAGTGTAACCACTGATTCATTTTTCACATGATTTTAGAGATGCAATGCCAACTTTGCTAAAGTTTATGGTGGTGAGGATGTGCTTAGTCAACAGAGTGTATCAAAATCCTGAGCTTAGATGAAACGGGAAGTCAGAATGCCAGTGTTGAAGCATGGGGGCAAGGCTGTGTATCTAGGAAAAGTAGCCATTTTAAACATGAGTGCATAGAATCACAGATATACCCCACCTGTTTTATCACGTTACCCCTTGTACCTAACACCGTGAATCTGGCCAGCACAATCAGTGGACTGCTTACAATGCACTACAAATCCTACTCGTAGAATTCTCATTTTTTAAAAAAAGATTTACTTATTTATTTGAGAGAGAGAGAGAGAGAGAGCAAGCGAGCGCACAGAGGGAGAGAGAGAAGCAGGCTCCCCACCAAAAAGGAAGCCTGACTACGGGCTCGGTTCTAAGACCCTGGGATCATGACCTGAGCCCAAGGCAGATGCTTAGCTGACTGAGCCACCCAGGCGCCCCTAGAGTTCTCATTTTTAAAAAGTTTTTTATATCCAGCCATTCCACATTAGGTTTTCCTAAAGTGAGGCACATTCATACACTCAGAGCACTCGCCAGTAAGTGAAGCTAAAACAACCTGCATTTTTTGTATTTTCTTGGGGAAAACCGATGACCTGGGCAGTTGCTCAGTGATTAATGGGCAGGCGTTCTGCCTCCTCTGTGGAAATGCTCCAACCCTGTGGTGAGCAGACATTAAATCAGAGCTTTTGAATATCAAGTATCATCTCCCCACCAGTGCTCTGTTTTAGTTAAGGAAATTCAACTAATTCAATAAAGATTCACTGAGTGCCAATTATGAGCCAAACACTAGGCTAGGAACTGGAATTATGAAAATATATTGCAGTCTTTGTGATAGATGTATACAACTCGCCATATTAGAAGGCAAAAATCTACCAGTGTAAGGAGAAAGGATAAACAAAAGCTACTAGAGGGAGTTCTGGTAGGAGAGGTTGCGTCACTTTCTAGCTTGGGCCAATTCGATGAGCAACCTGTGACCACCTTTATAAATATGCAGGGAAGTTTAACAACTTTTATGAGGCTTTTAAATAAGAGAATAGTGGTTGGGAGTCACAGGATCTTAATGAATTACTTTCCCTCCCTCCTCCTTTCTCCTATACTATAAACATATTGGAGGCAGGGACTGAGTCTCACCATCGCTGTGGTCTGTGTATCTACCCTAGTGCTTTGCCTCAATTATGTTCAATAAATATAAACGTGGATGGACTAGTTCACTAACTGTGCTTAGGGAAGGGCCAAAAATGACCAAAAAATAAAAAAAATAAAAAAATAAAAAGCTGACCCAAGCACTGTTGGCAAAAGACAAGTAATCAGGTACACAGCCCCACTGAAGGCACTTAAGCAGATGGAAAAAGATGAATTCAACAGAAGTACAAGACAACTGTAAGTTATCAGCATGAGTTAGAATTATCCACTCTTCTGTCTGTGTTTGGTCAGCTGGTACTACTGAGAGCACACTAATAATGTGTAATCAAAAATGACATTTTACAGCAGCTCTCCAATTTGAAGCGTGCACTCTGCCACATTTATCAGTGATAGTCTCTACCTCTCTTAATCCCAGTCTCCTTCCCTTGAGGTTCTAAGTGAGTCTCAGTCATTTAGAGTGAGATTTCTTAATGTCACCAGGTTATCCAAATAGAAGAATTTGCAAAAGTTAGAAAGGGAAAGTTTTAGCTCAACAGTCATTTTTATCATTTTTTTTTTTTTTAAATCTATGTGACCAAATAGTAAATCTGGTCAATTTTACCTCCAGAATAAACTCATTACAGGACAAGTATTTACAGACCAGATTTTTTCAGTGTTGTTTCAGTGTTGTTTAAGAGTCTTCACTGACCTAGTCTAAGAGGATATTATCTTTCCCCTTGGCAAATATGACAACCACCCCAAAACCACACCCTCCTGGAATCCTTATGAAAAACCCATCAATGCAACTCCAAATAGAAAGGCAAACTGTAGTTAATCTCTCTTTCATTAGACTAGTATCCTAATTTTTTTGAACCAAGATTTAACTCTTTCAAGTTGCATTTTGTACAAAGCTATATAAGCTGTTCAAAAAATTTGTACTAACAAGAACAGGGCCTGAAATCTACTGCTTTCTGGGGCAGCATTCAGCATGTATTTGGTCTGCAATCCTGTCCCAAACCTGTATAGACTCTCTAACACTCGCCAGATCACCAGGCTAGAATCTTGGAATAACATCCTTGCTTCCCCCCTACCCCCCCAACACACACACCTTGACTCCAGTTCTGACCTTGACAGTGCTCAGTTCCCTTGGCCAAACATTCAGCACTCCCCTTGCCCAGTTGCCTTGAATTATTTATGTATTTGTATTCCTGACCAGAATGTAAGTTCTTTGGAGGGCAGAGACCATGTCTCATTCACCTTTATATTCCCTAATTACCCTTACACAGAGATTTTGAAATATGATAAGCATTTGCTAAATAAATATTCAATAAAGTAGGTCAAATCATTTACTGTGAGTGAACATCAGATTCCCAATTATACAGCCAAGTGTTCGTTGTCAACTATTTTGCCTAATTAATCCTAATTCAAGTTGGTATTATGGTTTGAAAAATATTCTGTATAAAATCTAACCTGAGACTATACGTACATATATATATGTTCAAATTGACTTCAAAAGAAAAATATTTTTAAAGAATTTGGCATTTGCAATCTGTACTAACAAGATAACCTTAAACTGCTATAAGCAAATTTCATTAGGTAGAAGTAAATCCCTAATTATTTCAACACTGTAACATGTTAAACAAATTATAATATTTATATTGTCAGGTAATACCATACTGAAGAAAAATTACCCATGTTATCTAGATAAAAGTATAGCATATATTATTCAACTTCAGATATTCAAGATATGAGAGCTGAAATATTCCTTAGCATTAAACTAGCACAGGAATAAAAAATTCACATGCCTACAGAGGCCAGGCCGGAAACCTAAATGCTTCTCAGTGGGTCCATGGGGTGTGAGGGGAGAAGCAGGGCCTCCTTCTCTAAAGGGGAGAGCTGTTAGCAGCTCCAGATTATGGTTGGAGATAAGGGCTCAGCATTGTCCTAAAAGAAGAGAGGTTGCAAGCTTACACATTTGTGGGAAACATCTTGAGTTTTTGGTTGCTTCACATTGGTGGGGAGCAGGGTTAAAAACTAAATGGAGGTTAAAGAAAACCCATCTATAGGCCAGACTTAATTCTTTCGTTTTCTTTTTTATATATTTTTATTTATTTTTATTTTTTAAGTTAACATATAATGTATTATTTGTTTCAGGGGTACAGGTCTGTGAATCATCAGTCTTACACAATTCACAGCACTCACCATAGCACATACCCTTTCCAATGTCCATCACCCAGCCACCCCATTCTTCCTACACCCCCTTCCCTCCAGCAACCCGAGTTTGTTTCCTGAGACCAAGAGTCTCTTAGGGTTTGTCTCCCTCTCTGGTTTTGTCTTGTTTCATTTTTCCCTCCCTTCCCCTATGATCCTGTGTCTTGTTTCTCAAATTCCTCATATCAGTGAGATCATACGATAATTGTCTTTTG
>CM052898.1:126412102-126507984 GCA_028534135.1 Potos flavus
CCCTTGAAATGGTATCCCTTATATTATTTAGCACTCACATGGTCTTTGGATTTCTGTCAGAGATGTCACACTTAATGGGCATGCACCTGAAGAAGAAGTCTGGTGGCTTTGACCCAAGAATCATTCATTTGTTGGGACTCATTTGCCTCTCCACACCTACATTGATAACACTATATCTAAAATCAAATGTCAAAGACCAATTGATGACTTTTAAATGCAGTTATATTCTAAAGCCCCCCCCTAACATCTTACCACTTGGATAACTGTTACTCTTTGAACATATATGTAAAGTAATAGCAAGTGTTTTCTCTGACATCTTGGGAAGTTCATATGCCAGAATCTGGAAAGAACGTCTGAGGCTAGAGCTGATAGCATGAATTAGCTTGAGTGTTATGAATGATTTGACTAGTCGAGTCGGCTTCGAAAATAGCTAGATGTCAAAAATGTCTTCGGTCTTCCTTCAAATTCTTCAAATCATGCTTCCTGACATCTCTCTTACAATACAGCAGCCTGTCATAGCATCCCTACGCTTTCCATACCTTCCACGGAATCAGTGTGATTCAGGAACTACATAATTCAGCATTTGCAGTCAACAGTCCCTGGGGACCTACTGGCAGAAGGCTCTGCACTAGGCACTGAGGAGAATGAACTGGATATGACATCTGTCTTCCTGTGTCTCAGACAGCGATGGGAGATTTCTGGAATGCAACATAAGGCCCTTGACGGCTTCACCCTTCTTCATTCAAGATGCCTACCATGTGCTTGACTGTGGTGAAGACAGTCATGCCTTTGCCTTTATAGGACATAAAATGTCTCAAAAATTTAAACAAGTAATAAATTCCAGTACACATGAAACTAAACAAATCACAGAGTCCTTATCAGTTCTATAAAGACTTACAAGGAAAGGCCTCATCTCCTGTCATTACCCCTTTAAATTTTATGTTCTGTCAAACCAGAACTTCAGATCAGTCTCTGAACACAACCCATTTTTTCGTGTCTTGGTTTCTTTCCATATGTTAGTCTCACTACTAGGAGTCCCCTGACCTGCCACTTGTCTGCTTGGCAACTCTTATGCATCTTTTCAAAGCCATCTGAGTCAGCATCTCTTGGCCACACACCCCCACCTCTCAGCCCCCCACCGTCGTCTCTCCTGTCAGCTGCAGCAGTGGCCCTGCAGGCTTTGACCCGCTTCGTGCAGGTGCGACCTGCCAGTGTCTTGCCTCGAGTCCCTACTTGCACCTCTCGCTTCCAAGCGCAATGTCCACATATGCAGGATCCAGAAATGCCACATATGCGGATCAAACCCTGGGTGATCCTGAAACACTTTGCCCAGCTCCTCGGGGGATCTTCTGAGGAAAAAAGAAAGGAGATGAAAAAGAGAGGGGAGAAGGGAGGCAGAGGGGGAAAAGGGGAGGAGGAAAGAGATATGCACACAAATAACAGTAAGCCAAGGTGCCTGGATGTACACTGAGCATTGAGAAAAGAAATCAAAGTGCGATAATATGCATCCAATGTGATAACAGTTGTCAACCAAACACCACAGTAAAATAAAAGTGACAATTAGTAATTAGTAAATGTTATTGACCAGCTACAAATTCTTGTTCTAAGAGAAAAGCTATCATCCTATTGGGAACGCATCTAGTATGATGGAAGGGTCAGTGAACGGGGTGAGGGGTATAAAGATGATCAGTTTTGGGATTTGCACAAAGTGGAAAAACTCCTAGTTCTGCTTCCTTGGGAGCTGTTGCAGAGATGGTATTGTGGCAGAAGGTATGAGCCAGGGATGAAGCATGGAGATTAGCAGGGGTTACTTAAGACTTAATCTCAAGTGAGATCGCAGTGCTGTAAACTGGGACATGCACTTCATAATAGGCAGTAATTCAATATGAATTCAGATGTTTTTACTCTCTCGATTAAAAAAAATTTCTTCTCCTTGTATTTTTCAGATTTTGATTTTTTTTACATTTAAAAAAATAACTTGACTGTTTTAGCTCTGAGCATCTACAGTGAGTGAAAAAGCTGTGAATTTTGAAAGTAATAAATGTCCAACATATGGAGGAGCCTCTGGCAGTGATTCTCAAACATTATTGACACAATAAACGCCAACGAGCTTGTGAACATTCTGATTTCTGGGCCCTAGACTTTTCTTTCTGAATCAGGATTTCTGGGAGTATGAGTGAGGAATTTGTATTGTTAATGTGTACTGCATATTGTGATGGTACAATCTGAATCTTTGAAATTTTGAAAAACATTGACTTAAGCGAGAAAATTAGTGTTAATCAAAAGTATACCTGTGTGTTGGTGTGTGCACGTTAGTCTGCTAAAAGTAAACGAGTAAAGACCAACAGCTGATAACTTTTACTGTTTGGTATAATTAGTCAAGGAAAGCAAAATACCTCTCATTCCAAAGAAGGGAAATAATCTCCTTTGACTAACATTAAAAAATAGCTATTTGTTTTAAAATATTAGTCTAATCCAAAGGGATGTAAATCTGAAAAAAATCTTTAACTTTAAAATAAAAATTGATCAGTGTGTTGCAAGAGAAAACAGTTGAAGTTATAAAAACTTCTAAAAGCATCATGAAAAAGAATGATATGCATAGAGTAAGCTTTTTTCTTTTATTCTGTAATTTGCTGTTTTAACTGTGAAAGCTTTTGTATTATGTTCTTTAAATGTTGTAGAATTCTCCAGTCTGTGAGGTCCCAAATCAGGTTATCGAAGGTCTCTATTACATCTGCCAAAAGGCCAGACTTGAAGAAACCTGCCCTTCCCAAGGCATTCTGAAAACCCCTAGGGAGTGCTTAGGTGTTCCCACTCCAATTAGGTTGTTGTCTGCCACTCCAGTCACCAGTCACCTGTCACCTGTTCTTACTTGGGAGCCCTGCTTCTTACAGTCCCGAGAATACTTTGCTCAGTTGTTCAGACCATTGCTGCTCTCCTAGCACCACTTGAGCCAGACCAACGAGAGCTGAGACCACACTAGAGCAATTAGAGAACTTTACTAAAGTCTTGTCGATAACCGGGGAAATTACATCACAGATAGTTTATACATCAATATGCTGCTCTTAGAGACTGCAGTCCTAAGACCCTCATTACTGATCCCCTACTATGCAACTTCTTGTTTAGCTGTCTGTGGTCTTGCTGTTTTAAAGGTCAGCCAGGCTATTTAATCTCTGGATTGTAGCTGTGATAGGAGGCAGCCTGCTTTCCCCAATGGGAATCTCCACAATCTTATTCCCTTCTCCAGAATCCTAGCCCCATTTCCTTGAATTCCAGAAAGAAAATACTTTTCCCCCCCTCCCTCAACCTAATCCCATCACCCAGTCATTCTTCCCTCATCTAGAATGACTGTCATTGGGGAAGTAATTTCCCTTGAGAGGGAAACCCAACTTTATGTACACTTCCCATGCCCTTAGCCCTTTTGACCCCAAATAAATCAGACCATAACTTATCTTGCAATTCCTGTAATTTTTATCAATATGTGTCTCGAATACACTTATTCACCATCAGTATAATTCTCAAAGTGTAGTTTATTTAATCTTGAACATCACCATCTGTCTTTAGTCCTTCAATTAGGCTCAGTAACAGAATACTTCCATTTCATGACTGCTTTCCAGTATGATGCTATGACCAGGCCCACACAACCTTCTAAGTCTTTTGAGATTTTAACATGGTCTCCTGTGAGCAACAATTTGAATAATAGCATCACATCTACCAAGACCAGCAATAATACAGGAGCAAAACCAAATTTACATAATTTAGAATGATAAAGATCTATTAAAATTAATCTTATTTATATTACTAACCAAAATCTTAATTTGTTGATCTGAAGCATCAGTATTTGGGTTACTCAACTACACATGAAAAATCTTACCCCATAATAATGCAAAATAATTCCTGTCCTGTCTAGTTGTGGGTTCTTAACATACCCCCTCCCCACAACTAAGGAGATCCTCTCCAGGGAAGTTCAAGCCTCCATCCTTTACAAAGCAGAAATACTCTGCATCTTAAAAATAACATTTTTTTCAAGCCCCTCTTTGTCAGATATTTTTTTAAAAAAAGGTCTGTATATATTTTTAAAAGATGCATGTTTTGTTTGTTTATTTACTTCGTTGGGTGGTTTGGTTTGCTAATTCAGTTTAGCTTTGGCCTAGAAAGTGCATCCAAGAGGTGGGATGATTATCCAGACAAATTTCTTCTTTAAGTTACTGTGCTAATTCTGCTCTACAGAGTTAGTCTTTCTTTGTCTCCTTTTTCCCAATTGTTAAATGAGAACAAGATAATACTTGCCAAGTGCGGATTAATCCATGTAAAGCATTAGTCAAGTGCTAAGTAGTTTTGCTCTTGCTACTTATCTTTAATAAGAAATTATCTTAATGCTGTGTAGGTGACGGTAATTTGTTGAAGTTTAGTGAGAAATAGCATAGTAACACATGAAACTGACGTGTAACAGTAATAAAACATAATGGTCCATTTCTTACAGGTTGCATATTGGGACTGGATATACATTTTGGAACTCTCTGATATTATGCTGAGGGTGGTTTGACATTTAAATTAATGAGATTATTAGCTAGCTAAAAAAGACATTATCTTCAAAATTTTGTAAATTTCCATACTTAGTGAGTTAATGAGTTGAAATTTGAAATATCCTTTTTATAGTTCAGTTCATATCTCTTTTTATATTTTATCTATTTCTCTCTCTCTCTCTCTCTCAGTGTAGAGTCCTGATTTTGCAGAAACAGGAAAATGCCAATGTGGAAAAAAGACTCTAAACTCTAATGTGGTCTTGGTACTCAACAACTGATGTATTTCGTTTTTTCCTTACTTCATAGTGACGATATGATGTGAGTGTATCTTTCGCATTGTAGTTTAAATTTATTTTCAACCCCCTTTTTCTATCTACAGGACATTCAGTAAAATAGAATTATGAATAAATGTATAGTTTGGATAAGTAGAATTTTACTAATCAAATAGTTTCCAAATGAAATTAAATTAAAAGCGAATGAGAAAGGAATCAACATTATCTACTTCTGAATTCCTAGAGAATACAGAGAAACTCCGCTAATCATGTAATCTTATTCCCAAGAAGAATGTCTTCGTTGAATTTGTATATTCTTTCTCACCCATGCAATTCAGAAAACAGTGTACTACTGCTTACAGATAAAAAGGAGTGGTTTCTATCAGACTAAAATATACAGTTGTTTCCTGCTTAAAACAACTGTAAAAACTGAATAAAATACACAACAGATGTTGCAAAGCACCAGGGAGCAATAAAAGCAACTATGATATGAGGGGTCATCGTGATGGAGAAAAAGAAACTTTGGAGAAGCCCAACACATAGTCCCAGCGAGGCAAGTTGTGCATGTGTGGGGAGACCAACCACAAAGCAGCTGCTCAAAGACTAAAATGCTAACCAGAGTGTCTGGCAGCTTTGTTGGACTGGGGCACATTATGGACTCAATGTTTGTGTTCCCTCAAAATTCGTATGTCCAACCCCTAACACCCAATGTATTGGTATTAGAAAAAGGATCCTTTGGGAGGTAATTAGGGTTAGAATAGGTCATCAGAATAGGGTCTTCATGATGAGATTAGCAATCTCATAAAAAGAGAGAGAGAGAGAAAATCTTTTTCTCTCTTCTCATCACGCACAGAGGAAAGACCATATAAAGACACAGCAGAAAGGCAGGTGTCTGCAAGCCAAGAAGAAAGCCCTCACCTCAATCCGGCCGTGCTGGCAACCTAATCTCAGACTTCCAGCCTTCAAAACAATAAGAAAATAAATTTCTGTTTAAGCCACGTAGTCCATGGTATTTTATTATGGCAGCCTGAGCTGACTAAGAAAGAAAAAAAAAAATTGGGAGTTTAGAGTCTGTCATGAATGAGACCTGGAATATATCCAAGGCTTTTAGTTGGGATAACTGAAGAGTAATAATGTCCTAGATATAAAGACAGACTAAGAATAGACAAGCTATCAAAAAGCCTGAAACACAACCTCAAAATATCTCAAACCCCAGCTAGACTACAATGATCTACTTGTTTACATTATGTATCTGCCCGACAGAAGAAAAGGAAACTTTCCCTGGAGAACGATAACATTATGCAGACATGCAGAGGTTTTGTATTTTTCTTATATAAGATATTCAACATTCACTAGTATAAAGCAGACATATCAAGACACAAAACCATCAAACCAAAAAGTCAAAGTCAAAGGTGGGTCAGGGGTGGGGAGAGATCAACCGACCCTTAGGCTATCTAGATGTTGAAGTTAAGAGGAAAAGACCTCATTATTTATTGCTATGGAATAAAATAGAGGTAAAAATGGATAAATTAAATGAAAAGATGAATAATTTCTTTGAAACACAGAGGAAAGGGGCACCTGGGTGGCTCAGTGGGTTAAAGCCTCTGCCTTTGGCTCAGGTCATGATCTCAGGGTCTTGGGATCGAGCCCCGCATCAGGCTCTCTGTTCAGCAGGGAGCCTGCTTCCCCCTCTCTCTCTGCCTGCCTCTCTGCCTATTTGTGATCTCTCTCTGTCAAATAAATAAATAAAATCTTAAAAAAAAAAAAAAAACACAGAAGAAAAAAGAAGAATGGAAAATAAGGAAAAGACTATAAGAGAAATGTGGGACACAGTCACAAAGTATGACCAACATGTAATTGCTATCCCAGGAAAAAAGGAGAGAATGGGGCAAATAATATTTGAAGAGATAATAGATAATGTCAAACATTTTTTAAAAAATTGATGAAAGATATTGATCCACAGATTGAAGATAATCTACAGATTCCAAACAGGATTAAAAAAAAAGCCTACACTCCTCTCTCCCCGCCCCCAGCACCTATCTGCACACATCATAGTAAAACTGAGGAAAACAAATAATAATGAAAAAAAGAAGATTTTAAAGGGAGGCAGAGAAAAGAGAAATATCACTTAAAAGAGCAACAAAAAGATTGGCAACTGACCTCTCAACAGAAATCTAAAAAAGAATGGTATAACGATTTTAATATATCTAAAGAAAATACTTAGCCATCTATAATTCTGAGCTTGCAAATTTTTTCTTCAAAAGTTAAAGATAAATATATATATATATTTTTTAAGATTTTATTTATTTATTCGACAGAGAGAGAGAAAGATCACAAGTAGGCAGAGAGGCAGGCAGAGAGAGAGGGGGAAGCAGGCTCCCCGCCGAGCAGAGAGCCCGATGCGGGGCTCGATCCCAGGACCCCAAGATCATGTCCCGAGCGGAAGGCAGAGGCTTTAACCCACTGAGCCACCCAGGCACCCCAAGATAAATATATTTTAAGAGAAAAAGAGAGACAAATTTATCACCAGTGGTCTCCACTAAGAGAAATAATGTGGAAATACAGAAGGAAACAAGAGTAATGGAAAGAGAAAATGTGTGGCTAGATTCAAATGAATATTTTTTTAAAGATTTTATTTATTTATTTGAGAGAGAAAGAGTGTGCCTGCCTGCAAGTGGGGGAAGGGGTAGAGGGGGAGGGAGAGGGAAAGATCCTCAGGTAGACTCCCTGTTGAGCATTGAATCCTGAGTCAGGGCTCCATCTCATGACCCTGAGATCATGACCTGAGCCAAAATTAAGAGTCTGATGCTTAACTGACTAAGCTATCCAGGAGCCCCAGATTCAAATGAATATTAACTTCACAAAAATAGTTATCTTTAGTGGGGATTAAAAATACGTATGTAGGATTAAAATTCATAAAAGAGTATTGTAAAAGGCAAGAGGAGGAGAAATGAAGTTGTGGTTCTAAGGTTCTACCTATACTGGAGAAGTAATAAAAACTAATAAATTGTATTAGATTATCATAAGAAAGTATGCTGTGATCTTTAAAAGAATAAGAAAGACATATACGACTAACCACTAATTGGGGAAATAATGTTATAATAAAAATTTTTGATTAATTAAAAAATGGCAAGAAAATGAAAAAGGAAACCAAAATGAGTCAAATAGAAAATGGAATAATTGTGGAATAAGCCTAAATACATTAACATATTTAATTTTATTAAATACATTAATTACATCAAATATAAATAGATTAAATGCTGCAAAAAAAAAAGACAGTGTTCTTAGAGTCAAATTAAAAAACCATGACAGTATTCTACTTACAAGACGAATACCTTAAAGACAAATACACAGATAGGTTCAAAGTGAAAGAATGGGAAAAGATATACTATGTAAACACCAACCAAAAAAGCTAGTATGGAAATACTAATGTTAGAGAAAGGAGATTTTTAATGGACAAAAGCATTACTAGAGACAATGACATTTCATAATGAGGAAAAGGTCAATTTGCCAATAAGTTATAACAATTCAAATTTTCATATATCTGATACTATGGCATAAATACAGAAAACAAAAGTGGACAGAATTAAAATAAGAACTAAACAGATTTATAATCATAAATGAGACTTTAACACATTTCACTCCCTTAATAGAACAAGCAAGCAAAGGTAAACTCAGTAAGGGTATTGGATATTTAAAAACAATTAGAAACTTGACGAAATAAACACAGAGAGAACACTGCACACCAGAAGGACAGAATACGCATTCAAGTATACTTTGGCACATTTACCAAAAATGATCATATTTTAGGTCGTAAGGTAAATTTTGAGAAATTTCAAAGGTTTGAAATCATTCAAAAAATTTCTCTGACCACAGTTACACTAAGCCATAATTCAATCCCAGAAAGAGAGCTAGAAATCATCAGCTGTTTGGAAATTACGCAGCACACTTTAAAATAATATGAGGGATAAAAAGGAAATAGAAATGAAATACGGACATTTTTAACTGAAAGATAATGAAGGCATGTCATATAAAAAGTTAAGAGACATATCTAAAGTAGTGCTCACAATGGGGATGCTTATAGGGGTAAATATATATGTTAAAGAAAAGCTAAAAAATCAATGTTCCAGGCTTCTAACTTAAGAAGCTTGAAAATAAAACAGCAAATTTAACAAAAAGAAAGTAGAAGGAAAAAAGTCATAAAGATACGACCAGAAATCAATGAAGTACAAAACATATGTATAACAGAGAAAGTCATTATATCAATAATTTGATTATTTGCAAAGATTAATACCATTAATAATTCACTAATGAGACTGATCAAGAAAAAACAAGAGAACACACAAAGACACCACTTTAGATGCTAGAGGTATTTAAAATGATGCTAAAAGGATATTATAAACAACATTATGTCAATATTTGACAATTTAGATGAAATAGGCAAATTTCTTGATAAATACAACTTGTTAAATCTAATCAAGAAAAAATAATATACCTAAATACTCCCGTATCTAATAAATAAATTGAATCTATTTTTAAACCCTCCCCAAAAGAAAACTTCCAGGTCCAGATAGCTTCATTGGTGAATTCTTCCAAGTGTTTGGAGAAGAAAATGCAATCTTATAAAATTCTTCTAGGGGTTTAAAAATTGGTGCATTCTCTACTGGGTATTTACCCCAAAGATACAGATGTAGTGAAAAGAAGGGCCATCTGCACCCCAATGTTCATAGCAGCAATGGCCACAATCGCCAAACTGTGGAAAGAGCCAAGATGCTCTTCAACAGATCAATGGACAAAGAAGATATGGTCCATATATACAATGGAATATTACACCTCCATCAGAAAGGATGAATACCCAACTTTTGTATCAACATGGACGGGACTGGAGGAGATTATGCTGAGTGAAATAAGTCAAGCAGAGAAAGTCAATTATCATATGGTTTCACTTACTTGTGGAGCATAAGGAGTAACATGGAGTACATTAGGAGAAGGAAAGGAAAAGTGAATTGGGGTAAATCGGAGGGGGAGACGAAGCATGAGAGACTGGACTCTGAGAAACAAACTGAGGGTTTTGGAGGGGAGGGTGGTAGGAGGATAGATGAGCCTGGTGGTGGATATTAAGGAGGGCACGTATTGCATGGAGCACTGGGTGTGGTGCATAAACAATGAATCTTGGAATGCTGAAAAAATAAAAAATAAATAAAAATTGGTGCATTCTTTTTTATTTTTTATGGACCAGCATAATGTTGATTCAAAAACCCGACAAGAATATTACCAGATTGGAAAAATACACACCATAGACAAAAATCTTGAAAACAAAAATACAGAATATAGGCAAATCCTAAAGAAAATATTAGCAAGTGAAACTAAGCACTATATAAAATGGTATACATCATTATCAAGTAGAGTTTATTCTAGATATTTAGGGTAACGTGACTTAAAAGTCAATGAATAGGGGTGCCTGGGTGGCTCAGTGGGTTAAAGCCTCTGCCTTCAGCTCAGGTCCTGATCTCAGGGTCCTGGGATCGAGCCCCGCATCGGGCTCTCTGCTCAGCAGGGAGTCTGCTTCCCCCTCTCTCTCTGCCTGCCTCTCTGCCTACTTGTGATCTTTCTCCTCTCTGTCAAATAAATAAATAAAATCTTTAAAAAAAAGTCAATGAATATAATTTTATGCGCTAATAAAAACCCAAAAATTATATGATTTTATAAGGTACATAAAATTATTTGATAAAACTTATCTTCCACTCATGGTAAAAACAAAATAAAACCCAACTATTGGCAAAATAGAAAAAGAAGAGAACTTCTTTAACTGACAAAGAATATTTTATAAAATGCCTATAGCAAATATCAAATTTAATGGTGAAATACTAAAAACTTTCCACTTGAGATATAAAACAAGACCAAAATGCTGCTATCACTTCCACTTAACATGGTACCAAAAGTTTTATCCAGGGAAAGACAAGAAAAAGTAAAAATTTTTATATACCTAGTAACATAACTTTGAAATATAAAAAAGATACTTGATACTACTAGAGGGAAAAGTGGAAGATAGTTGGTACTTTTAACATATTTTAATTAGCAACTAATAGAAAAAGCAGATAAAAAATAAGAAAAATAGAAAAGATTTGAACAACATGGTTATTTAATTTGACAAAATTGACATTTATAGAAATTGCACCCATCGACTGAAAAATACATATTATTTTTCCAGGTGCATGTGCAGTCTTACCAAAAAGGGACCATATGTTACTCAATAAGGCAAGTCTCAATAAGATACAAAAGTTTAAAATTAAATAGAGTATATTTTTAGACAACAGTAGAATTAAGTTATATATAAGTAACAGAAAATATTTCCCAATTACTTGGAAATTAGGTCATATACATTTAAGTAATTCATATTTTAAAGATAACATTTCAATGGAAATTAGAAAATGTTTTTAAATGAGTTATAATGAAAATATGATATATCAAAACTTGTGTGACAAAGTTAAAACAATGTTTAAAGAGAACTTTATGGTTCTTGATGCATATATTAGAAAAAGATTAAAAATAATTTTTTAACTTGATAAGCTGGAAAAAGAATAGCAAATCGTACCCAAACAAAATAGAAGAAAATAATAAAGATAACAGAGGTAATTAATGAAATAGAAAGCAGAGGCACAATAGGAAAAATAAAAGCCAAAAGTTATCTGAAACAAGAATGCAATTGATAAACTTCTAGTAAGACTGATCAAGAGAAAGACAAAAATGCAGGTTACTGATATTAGGATTAAAAAATAAGGGCATAGCTATAAATCCTACAGATATCAAAAAATAGTAAAAATATTATGAACAGCTTTATGTTAGTTTGACTATGCCATTGAAATAGACAAATTCCTTGAAAAATAGAACTTATCAAAACTGACCCAAGAAAAAGGAGAACATCTGAATTCTCATATGGATCAATGAAACTAAATCCATTTTCAAAAGGCTTGCCACAAAGAAAACTACTAACCCTAATGGTATCTTTGATAAATCTGCCAAACATTAAAGACAAAAATAACAATCCAACTCAACATCTTCCAGAGAACTGAAAAAGAGGGGACATTTCCTAACTCCTTTTATTGTAAGGAAATTACAATAAAGGGAATGTGTAGGCTAATCTCTCTTATAAATATAGAAACAAAAATCTTAAGTAAATCCTTAGCGAATTGAATAAAAAAGATAATTATAACCTAGTAGGATTTATTTCAGGAATGCAAGGGTAGTTTAATAGAAAATCAATCAGTGCAATTTACTACATTAATACAATCACAGAAGGAGATTTTAATACATTTTCAGAAATTGATAGCTCATGAGGAAAAAAAAATAGAACATTGTAGTAATGTGAATTATGCATTTAATTAGCTTTATCCAGTACCTATATAGAACTTAACATCAAATAGAGGACCTAAATTATTTTCAAGCATACACAAAAAACATTTTCCTAAATGAACCTTCAATAATAGCTCAATGGGACTCCCAACAGACTGCAGACAACTGGTATCAAACAGAGCATGTTCAGTTACCAAAAACAATTAAATAAGATTTTTGACAAGATTTAAAAAATAAATTTATTTGAAAGCAAGGGAACACTTAACAGCTTGTAAGTTAAAGAGGTAATCATCATTGAAAATATGAAATATTTTGTTTTGAAGAAAACAAAGGAATTACATGTAAAATTGTATGATGTTGCATTTATTTAAACAGAATAATGAAAACAAATGGGATAAGGTTTCAAGTCAAGAGTTAGAACAGAAAAAATCAGAGCAAACAGAAGGAATATAGGAAAAGGATGCATCAGGAATTAGTGAAACAAAGAATAAAAGAGAAATTATCAAAAGTAAAACTCTCATTATTTGAATAATAATATAACTATAATGAAAATAATTGAGAAAAGGAAGAAAATCACAAATAAATAGTGAAAGGAATAGGAAAGAGAAAATATTACAAATAGTGTTGAATTTTTAAGATACACCAAAAGAATACTATGAACAATTTTTGCCATTAAACCAAAAAATCTGAATAAGGTGGAAACCATAAGTAAAAAAAAAAACCCAAACCCCAAAACTAAAGAAGATGCTTAAAAACTAACAGAATGAAAACTTAAAACAAAATGGATTAATAGTAAAAAGTTATGACAACAGAAGACAGTTTTGCAGGTGAATTTCTCCAAAACTAAATGGAAATAAATCATCTCTTTAATATGCAAGTTGTTTCCGAGAATAGAAAAAAGAGGTAAGTTACCTAACTTTATTTAAGACTATAATTATAGTTTAATATTACTAATAAACATAAATGCACAAGTTATAGATGATATCATACAAATAATTTAGTCCAGTACTACGCACACATATATATTTGAACAAATAAGATTTATTCCGAGGAACAACAATTCAGCATTAAGATTTTATTAATGCAATTTATAAGGTAACAAGTTTAGTGGGGCTGTAGGGAGTTGTGGGTAAAAAGAGAAATTCAGCTTTAGAAATAATATTTTGTTTTTAAAAGGTTTGAAGCAACTATGACAAAATGTTACTCCATCGAGGTGATGAGCGTATGTGACTTTTTTTATGTTTTCCTCCACACTTTTCTGATTTTGGAGTTTTTCACTTAATTCTCTACTAGATTCCAGCCAAGTTTTTCTATATGAGCAATAGATAAAACTATTTCTTACTGAAAAAAAGCCCCTAAAAACCAACCTCCTGCTCCTTTGATTTATTCAATTACAGTGGAGCTTTTGCCTTTGCTTATAAAAAAAATAAAAGCCCTCTGTGTTGCTGTAAGAAAATCAGATAAACCTCAAAGGTCATGATCGACGTTCTCTAAGGTTTCTTTGTTCTTAACTTAGTTCAGGGATCTGAACTGATGCCTTTCTGGCGGAAGAGCTTATTTTCCTCTGGGAAAGTGCTGCTTTATGTGGCGGGAAGAAATAGCAGAGCAGAGACCCTCCAGGTATTGGGAGGTGAGGCGCCCCAGCCTCGTCGCGGGCCAACTCCCTGATGCGGTCTCTTTTAGTGCAAGTATTTGATTCCATTCGAGGCCACCGGCCTCAGAGAAAGCTGCTTGTGAGCTTGTATCAGAGATTCATCTCCCCGTGATCTCCTTTCGTCTGACACACCATCTGTCTCTCTCCTTAGAGGGACACAGAGGAGAAACAGAGGTGGAATTTAATCACCGAGGTCTCTAGGCTCCTGAACTCCCAACTTGGGAGCTTCAGCTAAGCTCCCGAATCCCTTTGCTGTGGGGAGGGGGAAGAAAAGAGTCATTTCTGCACTTAACTGAAAATGTGCTTTTTAAAAACGATCAAGTCTCCTTTCCGTCATTGGCATCGTTGTCATCGTCCACTTAAACTACAATGGTGCTGTGGATGATAATGCTGATGTCAGCCGACAGGAAAGTGCTAGACTCCTCCACAGGGGCGGGCTCCCCGGCTTTGTCCCCCGAGAGTTTCTACCCTTGACAGGAGTCGGCCTGAGAGGCCAGAATCCGGCAACATGTGTGGACGCCTTAGCTCAGTGCCTGACTCAGCGTAGGTGTTTAGTACACAGCCCCTACCCTGGCCCCATTCGGATCCTCTCTGATCAGGAGGAAACCACAAAGGGTAGGAGAGAGGGGTTCTTCCAGGGTCAGGGAGGGATTCCGGAGGAGGCAAGTAGACTTTGAATTGTCTCCACCGTAGTTTTAGAAGGATCTGCTTGATACCGCCCTTCCATCCAAGTGAGAAGAAACCCAGCCTTGGGCCTGAGAGGAGGGATAGGCAAAGCTTTTTTGTAAAGGGCAAGATAGTGAATATTTGGGGCTTTGTGGGCCATCTAGAGTCTCTATTACATACTCTTTGTTTTTTTTTTGCAACCCTTTAAAAACATGAAAACCATTCTTAGCTGATTTGACCAGATAGTTCACTCATCTGGGCCACCAACCTGTGTGAGATTCTCTAGGGCGGAGGAGTGGCCAGAGGATGTTGTGTGAGGGGAGGGGTGAGCGCAGAGCTGGGTATGATGGCTGATGTTCGCATAAATGTTCCCGAAGCCACTGTGGTGGAAGGTGGACACAGGATGGGAAGAGGTGGGGTGGGCTGCAGCCCACTCTCCACATGCTAGGTTATTCAGGTCCAGAGCTCCAAAGTATCTAAGAATTTTACATTGAAAACTGGACTTCATGTAATGTGGGTACATTTGTCAGTGAAGTATAGAATCCTATCTTGTTGAATAGTCTGTTAGCTTAAGTTGGGAACTTCTAAAAATTTAGGCAGAGGGTACATGGGCCTTTATTTGCACTCTTACTCAAGGCCCCACAAATGTGGAGAACAAATCTATCCTGGAATATCCAGTGCTCTCTCTTTGAAAAAAAACAACAACAACAACGAAAAAGCAAAACAGAAAAATACCGATTCCTAAGTATGTCCCTAATAGCGCTGTTGTCGATATGTAGTCCAAAAGTTTTCCTATGCATAAATCACAGCCAACCAGAAAGGCTAAGAACTGAGCCAGTCTCCAGGCTGTCTCACAAGTCCCACCGTGACACAGACAGCTTATGGAGTCAGTAATCCCTGACCCCCTACCTCAGCGCACAAACTCAAATGCCTACAACAACGGTCTGGGTAGTTGAAATGAACGAGGTAGATAAAGTGCCAGAAAAAAACTACACACTAAATACAGGAAGGAAAGGCCCCTCTAAACAGGATAGCCCCACTCACCTGCAGTGACTGCTGCCAGAGAAGAATGCTGGCGCAGTGTGGCCAAAGTTCCAATTTTCAAAAAAAAAAGGCAGGAAATCCAAATTTACAGATAAAATCTCCAAATTTTAAAAATTTGAAAATTAATTTTGTCTTTTAAAAATCTGTGTTGGCCAAGAAGACTGGTCTGCAGGACTGCATTTAGTCCACGGAAGGGCAGTTTGCCACTTCTCCCCTAATTCTTTCTAACTCAATATGCGGTGTCCTCGGAGTGGAAACCCCTCTCTTACCCGTATTTCTCCAGTGTCATCTCCACGTGCATGCTCTGGGCACTATACAAATAACAAAAAGAGCACCTGATCGTGAGTCAGGAGACGTGGCCTCTGCGTCCTGAATTGCCTTCCCTATTCTGTGAGATTTGGAGCGAGCTGATTATCACAGTCCTTTGTTCCCTCAGCTGGGAGAATTAGCTAGATGATATTTTAGTTCCCTTCCAACTTGCATATTTTAGTTTTCTTTTCTTTTTTTTTTTTTTTTCATTTGTAATCAGAGATGTGACCTAAGTAAAATTTAAACATGCTAAGCTTGGTTTCATTGTATTGTACCACTACAAAAGTTATTACAAACTTGTAATCTGTTTATCATATTTTCTCAGATCTATATATGGCAACAGAAATTTATTATAACCGTGAGTTTCTGAGTCATTTGCAACACAGGATTATTTAAACCGAGTGTCAATAGGAAATATCACCTTTATGTTCTCATTTCACACATATGAAATATTCTTTAATATAAACAGTCTTTAAGGCTCAGAAAACATTATCATTATCCTTTTTTTACCCTCCCCCGTGGGAAAATGCCCCAAGGATACACAAGGGGTAAATTATGACAGCATGGCTTACATTTCGTTTCCCGTATTTTGTCTTTGAAAGTAACCCATGCACAACGCCTCCTGCTTTCTCTGCTTCTAGAATAGATTGTTTAGTTTCAAGCAATCCTGCAAGTGTAATGGGGTTGATTATATTTACAAAAATGTGGTAATGTGTCACAGGGGATGTTGCCACACTTCTATCAACAAAAGAGGACACACAAAGTACATTTTTAAAATCCTGAGCTAAGTGCCAGGAGATGCCAGAGAACAGCTTTGGGGGTAAGAGATTTTGGCAGACATAGGCAAGGCCAGTCTCCCATCAGTTATGAGTAATGTCACGAGCCAGTTTTTTTCCCAAGTAATCTTTTCTTTAAAAGCAAGTTATTGAGATATAATTTATATAGCATAAAATTATCCCATTTTAAATGTACGCTTTAATAAATTTTAGTATATTTATGGAGTTGTAGAACCATCACCAAAACCTAATTTTAAAACACTTCCAGCAGCCTAAAGAAAACCTCATGCCCATTTACAGTCATTCCCATTCCCACCCCCAGTCCCAGGGCACCCACTAATCTATTTCCCGTCACTATATATTTGCTTTTTTCTTGACATGTTATATAAATGAAATCATGTAATATATGTTCTTTTGTGTCTGGCTTCTTTCACTTAGCATAATGTTTTTTGAGAGTCAGCCATTTGTACTACTTTGTTTCTCTTTCTTGCTGAATAGTATTCATGGATATATTACCACATGCTGTTTATCCATTTATCAGTCAGTGGACAGTTGGGGGCTTTCCACTCGTTGGCTCTTGAGAATAACGATGCTATGAACATACGTGTCCAAATCTTTGTGTGAGAGAAGTCGTTCTTGACTTGATAAAGAATTAAGTTGGGCAGCCAAGTTGCTTTTGTCATCATAAAATATGTTTGAGGGAAATCGGCATACATCCATGTACTATCCCTCTCACTCACTGGCATCCTGTTTGGCAAAAATCAGATTTAGAGTAGCCTTGCAGGCGGTCAAGGGAGTTTGCATGGCGGTCATGGCTAGAGTAGCCTTGTGGGCGGTCATGGGAGTTTTCGGGGCATGTGAACATCATTCGTCAAGGGTGCTGTAGAAGGGAAAGGCTGAGTGACCCTCTAGTCTATCACTAACTCGGCTGCACCCATTTCTGCTGGGTTTGTTTCTGAATGGATGAGAGGATTTTTCAGTGGGCCTACAAGGGAAAGGCCTTGGGATGAGTTTCCTGAGCCACTTCTTTGTTTCATTCAAGGTCAGCTTTTTCTAAGAGCTACATTTTCTCTTTCTGCATGCGCAAGGGAGCTAGCATTCTGTTCTCTTTCCACAGAGGCTACCTGGAGATTTCTCTCTCAATCCTCCGCCCCCTCCATCCCCCCAGATGGTAGTGGAACAGTATGCAGAGCTTTCCTCCCTCTACCCATGACTTCAGGGCTCTATGACTAACCCCAAGGAGTGAACAGAACGAAAAATAAACAAAGCAACATCAGACAGTCACGAAGTTTCCTCAGACCTCACAGCATCATCATAGTTATTCCTTGATCTATAGTGAAGTATAGGGAATCCACTTTCTGTGCTATTCGGAAGTATCCTTGGGGGCTCAGACGATCTCACTTCCTTAGGGAATGTACAGCCAGTGCTCTCATTCTTAATCTCTCTTCCTGGAAGAGGAACATTCCCCTTTCCTCCTGTTGTTCTCACCGCCTTTCACTTCTTAATAATTCCTCTCTTTTAGCACCCGAGACTGAAGAAGATAGATAGGGCAGATGTGTGAATGAGTCTGAGATTTCTCAGCTCAAATGGATTATTAGGATCTCAGGCGAACTCCACTCCTCTGGCTTGTTTGTTCCCTCTGCCCATCTCTGCTACCTGTCTGGTGAAATGTTGGAAAAATAAAATAGGGTCCTTCTTTCACTGCAGCACAAACATCTTTGCCCATCCAGTTGGGAACCTATATTTTGAATATTGCTCGAGGTTACCAGTGATATACATGTATTTTTAACAGTGGTTTTAAAAGCTCAGACTCTCCCCTCCAAAGTCCTTTATTAAGAAGGCTTTGGGCAAATACCAATTACAGCCCTAGTGATACTCCATGGGGTCATTGCCTGTAGTTTCTACCCTGTGCTCCAAGTCATTCTAAGCATGACACACAGATCAGAGATTTTGTCTTTGCCTTGAAGAGTAGCAGCCTGCAAACTTTCCAGAATATTAATGGTCATAATGACATATTTAATAGGGACAGAGAAGCCAGTTAACTAAGAATATTTGACATGGCAGATTAAATTTCTTTTAAATCTAAACCCAGACTGTGGGAAGAGATTTTATGGTACTATTATCTTATCATGACAATGACATCAGCAGAGAGGTTTTATGGTCACTTCTCTGTTTTTCTTATTCATTTAATTATAGTTCTTTGGTTCTCTTTTCAATCAGATCTGAGTTTGAATCTCGGCTCTACTTTGCTATGTAACATCTCTAAGATTCATTTATAGCCAGGGTGGCCAATGGTTCCAATTTGCTCAGGACTGAGGGTTTTACTGGGACATGGAATTTTTCATGCTAAAAGTGGGAGTGCCAGGCAAGACAGAATGAGTTGTTCACTTTATTAATAACATGAGACTTAAATAACACCTACCCGAAGGTTGCCATGAGGGATCTGAGCTAACGGAGAGGCTAAGCAAAATAAATTTTAAACAAAGGAAAAATGTTTTTATGCCACTCATTTCAGTAGTCTTCTTACCTGGCTTTATCTCCACTTGACATCAGCTTCGTTCTTTTTTTTAAGATTTAATTTATTTATTTGTCAGAGAGAGAGAGAGAGAGAGGGCACAAGCTGGGCAGTGGCAGGCAGAGGGAGAGGGAGAAGCAAGCTCCCAACCAAGCACGGAGCCCAATGTGGGACTCGATTCCAGGACTCTGGGATCATGACTTGAGCTGAAGGCAGCTGCTTAATGGGCTGAGTCTCCCAGGCGTCCTGACATCTGCTTCATTCTTGAATTGGACCTTCCAGAAAAACAGAATCAAATCGGTATGGATTTGTACTCCTCCTTCCTCTTTTTTTTTTTAAGTGAAGTTTTTTTTTTTTTTAAAGCTTTTTATTTATTTATTTAACAGAGAGAGAGAGAGAGAGAGAGAGAGAGAGACAAAGCACACAAGCAGGGGGAGCTGCAGGCAGAGGGAGAGGGAGAAGCAGGCTCCCTGCTGAGCAGGGAGCCCTATGTAGTTCTCGATCCCAGGACTTCGGGATCATGACCTGAGCCAAAGTCAGACACTTAATCGATGGAGTCACCCAGGCTCCCCTTAAGTGAAGTTTCTTTTTTAATATGTTGAAATATACATAACATGAAATTTACCATCTTAACCAGTTTAAGTGTATAGTTCAGTAAGTTGAGGACATTCACATTGTTGTATAACTAATCTCCAGAACTCTTTTCATTTTAAAACTGAAGTTCCCTCTTCTTTATTCCGTCTTCTTTCTGACCCCTGGAAACCACCATTCTACTTTTTGTCTCTATGAATTTGATTCTAGGTACTTCATATAAGTATAAGGTATTTGTGTTCTTATAATGGCTTCTTTTACTTAACATAATGTCCTCAAGTCTCATCCATATTGTAGAATGTGTGAGAATTTCCCTCCTTTTAAAGACTGAATAATGTTCCATTTTATGCGTATGCCACATTTTGTTTATCCATTCTTCCATTAATGGATACTTGAGTTATTTCCACTTTCTGGCTATTGTGAATAAAACTGCTATGAACATGGGTGTACGAATACCTCTTTGAGGCCCTGTTTTTAATTCTTCTGGGCATACACTCAGAAGTAGAATTATTGGGTAAATTAGTACTTCTTAAACTTTAATGCACTCAAATAATCTTGGAATCTTGTTGAGATACAGATTCTTAAACAGTAGGTCTGGAGAAAGGCCTGAGATTCTGTAGGTCATGTCAGTGCTGCTGGTGGGCAGACCATTTTGAAGTGCAAAGGCACAGAAAAAGTGAACTAGCTTAGATGTGAGGTATGATTGTGGGTAAGTTACTTAACTCTCTGGACCTGTTGGTCCATTCACAAAATGAAGGGGTTGGGCTAGATGACCTCTAAGATCATTTCCTTCTTGATATTCTGTATTATCAAGTCTACTTAGGGTGAGTGTATTTTCTTTTACACTGCTTGTAATAAACTATATGGAAAACAATAACTCCTGTGTTGTAGAACTGGGAGGATTGCTGTTAGGTTTGGAGAGCCATGAAAATTAGACCAGTAAATCTAAGAGATCAATAGAACTAGAAATTATCAGACCAATGAGCAAATGAGAGTAAACAGACTTGCATAGAAAGTGGATCCTTCTCCTCTAGTCTCTTCATTCCTATTTATGAAAGTATTCATCAACTATTATGGCAGCGATAGCACTAGTCTTTTAAATTTCTACTTAAAAAAAGAGGAAGCAGAGAAATATCATTTCTCTGAGAACAATATCATTCCTCTGAAAAACTTTGAGATGATATTAAAAGTGGAGTGGCCTTAGTTATGTATAATTTGATTCAAGGACAAGCAAGGTGGAAGGGAAATGAACTGAAGACTAGAGCATTCGTGTGCTGGAAAAGGTTCACAATCACCTGGGGAGGGACACACTGATTTGTAGTATTTACCAATGTGTAAATGCTCCCATGTGACTACTTTCAGTCTACCAATGAGACACTAATTGGCTAGCAAAATTTCTGAAATTTCAACAATCAGTTTTCATGAGCTCATATAACCCAGCTCTAGTACACCATAGAAGAGTGAGTTTCCCATAATTGAGTTCTTGGGATTAGATGAACAAAGCTGTTTTAATATTCTCATCTTTCCATCTATTGCAGTGGTTTTTAGCTCTAGCTGAATATTAAAATCATCATAGCAACATTTCCAAAACCACCAATGGTCAGGCTTCCCAACTCAATTAAATCAGAAATTCTTGGGCACCTCGGAGGTTTAAATGGGGAGCCAGGGACGAAAGCAACAATGTCCTACTATCAATGCCACACCATCAAATGATCTCATTAAATTCAACATCTCAGGTTCTTCCTCCTGCCAAGAGAGTATTAACAGAGCCAAAGAGTAAAATCTGTAGAAGTGAATGATGCTTTCCCAATCTATCAACTAAACTTTGTGTGGGCTGTGGGAATTTCAAACCCACTGAAGAATATAATATCTTTATTAAGACATGGCTGATCGAGTGTGCTTGGCCAGACTATAGGCCTTATTCTAAGGGTGTGCAACCAATAAGAACCCACAGGTCAAAAAAGGTAAAAACCAATGGCAGTTATGTCCATTGAATTCCCATTGAATGTCTGTTGAAATTCTACCTTTATAACTAGGCCTGGAAGAACTTTATGAAAGTAGGGAAATTGGGATTGGCAAGTGGGAGGTCAGGAAGAAATGGAGTTGTGATTAAAGGGGTGAAATTTAGAATTAAAACTTGAAGAAAACAGTTGTATTTGGGAAGTGATTTGGAGCTAGCTGGAATTGAGTGTGGGCTGCTAGGGAATAGAGTGAAGGCTCGAGAGTGAGAGGGTCATCCAAGGCCCGAGAAGTTGATGGAACAAATGATGTATGAGTGATGGGAACTCACCCCTGGATAATGGCGGGCAATGGGTGGAGCAAGGAAATGGGTGAGAAAGAGAATGACAATATAACTTGCAATATTGATGGCGCATCTACCATGTAGCAGGTACATTAGCAGCTACTCTGTATTTCTCATTCAATTCTCAAATCCATCTAATGAGGTAGTGACTATTATGATCATTTCTATTTTATAATCAAGAGATCAGGGCTTAGAAGGTTACATGTCCTACTCAAACACAGATTGTATGTTATAATTATAAATTCTTTTCAAAAATCAAGCCTTCCAATTCCAGAATCTCCTCTTTGAACCTCTACATTACTGCCATTTATTACCCATCTCCCATGACTTGCCATTGTGCTAGGTGAATTATCTCATTGAATTCCTACAAAAACTCCAAAATTTTGTTGTCCTCATTTACCAGAGAGAGAACTGAGACAGCAGTGAAGGGACTTCCAATGACTAAAGCAAGTAGAAACAGGGTTGATAATTCAAAATTAATCATGGGTTCAAAGACTGTGTTGAATCCAAAAGTCTTGGTGACAAATATCTGGAGGATTTGGGAGAATGACATGAAGGTCAGTAGATGATTGTGTTAAAAATGGGAAAATATCAGGTAACTGGATACTGATGATTTTCAAACAGGGGAACTGTCATATGGATACACCATCATTTGTGTGTTCACCCCACAATTTCACTGTTCAGTATGCAACTAAAGACTCTTAGGACACTTTCTGAAAATCTTTAAATTCTCTTTCTCTGTAGTGCTCTCCTCTCTAGTACTCTGCTTTATAGATTCTAACCACCTTAGCCTCCCTAGAATCCCAGCCCAGAAAATTAATGGGACCCTAACTGGGTTTACCCACCTGTGCTGCAGCCTGGAAACTCTCTCCAGGTTGTAAGATGGGGCCATCACAGGACTCACCTAATTTTTTCCTATTCTCAAGAATCACTGTCCTTGGTTGCCTGATGTCCAAATTACTTTAAAACCATTGCTTCACTGCAACTGTTAGTTGTGTGTAATACCCAATGTTCATTACATTTTGTCTTTTTTTTTTTTTTTCTTTTCTTTTCTAGGAGATAGAATAAACTGGTTTCTATTATTTCATCTTGGATATTAGTAAAGGTGCTCTCAGTATGTACTGGATCAGAATTGTATCTTCTCTGACTGTCCAACTAAGTCTCAGTTAAGCAACCAAAGATGGCATTTTCATCCCTGGGGCCTTTCCAAACCTTACAGTTTGGTTGAAAGGTATTTTGTCCTACAAGCCCCCTGTTCTGATTTAAGTATGCATTGTTTGTGAAGCCTCTTTGTTCTGACTGCTCACATTTGCTTGTAAGTGGTTATGCTCTCTGCCATTGTCCAGCACTCTCCCACTTGGCGCCATGATCTACTCAGCGTCAGGTTGGGAGTACACAGTCACAGACTCCAGTTCCGGTCCTGCCTTTAATAAACAATCTGACCTTACACACTTTCCTTCGCCTCTCTCAACCTCAAATTTCCCATTTATAAAATGGTTTCGGGGTGGGTGGAGTAAATGTACTTGAATCTCTTTCCAAGGCTAAGATTCCTTATTTCTAATGTGTGTCATGTCTCAATCATTTTGATGTAGCTTCTGAAAAATTAGGACCCCAGTCATCTCAATATTCTTATCTGCTGTGAGCCCAGCCTGAGAGTTTTTGAAGGACGCTGGGTGAGTCAATTCATCCTTGTTTCCTGCACTCTCTTCTGCTGTCTGCAAGGGATTGTGGTTTATGGCAGCTTTTACCTTCATGGTCCTCCAGGGACAGAAACAGGAGAGGCCATAGTTAGCAGGAAGGATCTCTTTTGTGGCCTGCTTCATTAAGAGTGATTGGCTCTTCATTTGTCTTTGTCGAAAGAACCAATCAGCGGGCTTAGGACCCTAGGTTCTCTTGCATTCATTCTTGGCTGATCGGTGATTCAGAGTCCATTAAAATGCCTGGATGACCAAGACCTCAATTTTCCCAGATGAAGCCTGTTTGGCAGTGAAGAGGCTATTTCTCCCCCTTAGCAACCACTGAAGAGTCAGCATTTGTAGCCTTGGGGGAAGCACATCTCAGCACACTATATTAACTTCTCTGGCACTGCCTAGTGGCCCTGGTCCCGCAGCTAGCCAGCCAGCGTTAGGGTTTCCGACTGCTCAGGCATTGATAAGTGGCCATGCTGACGGTGCAGCGGTGCTCAGGAAGGGAGCTTATTACTTCTAGGCTCTGTAAGAGAACATGCGAGAGCTATTTATTGAGTCATTTTCCCACAGGTTAGAAATCTGGGCAATTATATGCTTTCCTTTTCTAATATATGGTTAGAAATATAGTGAGGTGATTTCGAAAACATGAAGGTTACAAATTTTTGTGTCAGCGGGGTTTTCAGGTTTTTCCACTTTCTAAACAGTGAGGCTGTAGGCATTATATGGGCTTGGGGATGGGTCTACTTCACCCTAAATTTATAGTTGTGATTGTGCTATGAAACTGTAAAGTCCTCATGTGAGAGGTTAGTGTTATTTCTGACTTCCCTCTTTTGCTATATTCCCTAGTTTCTGATTCTGCTAAGGAAGAATTTTCTTTTTACTATCTTTCTCCGTCGCCCATAGCCATACTCAACTCCATGCTTCTTTTTTTTTTCGTATATAAAAAGTTTTTTTAAAAAGATTTATTTTATTTTATTATTTTTAAAATTTTTTATTTAGATCCAGTTAACCAACATAGAGTATATTGTTAGTTTCAGACGTACTGTTCAATAATCCATTAGTTGCATATAACACCCCATGCTCATTATACCACGTGTCCTCCTTAATGCCCATCACCCAATTACTCCATCCTCCCACCCACCTCCCCTCCAGCAACCCTCAGCTAGTTTCCTATAGTTAAGAGTCTCTTATGGTTTGTCTCCCTCTCTGATGACTTCCCATTCAGTTTTCCCTCCCTTTCCCCATGATCCTCTGCGCTGTTTCTTACATTCCACATACGTTCAACTCTATTCTTGAAGTTGATTTGATTTTCCTCTCTACTCTGACATTTCTACCCCTGTCACCTCAGAGATTCTGCTCCAGCCTCTCCCCTCTTCCTCTTCTCTGCCTCCACTTGGACAACTTCGCCCACCAGCAGAGAGGTGGCTTCTGAGAGCGCTCCTCTATAGTGTTCTCTCTTACGCTTAGCTCTCACTAGTATAAGAACACCATTTTCAGGTCTGTCACTGCTGGCTTGTCACAGCTCAATTCTAGCCAGGTATTAACAACAGCAACAGTAGCAGCTACTATTCCCTGAACACCTACCATGGACCAGATCTGTGTGTACATTCCCTCTAAACCTTACAGAAACACAATGGGATAGGTACTCTGATTATAGTCATTGCATAAACCAGGAAACCAAAGCGCAGAGAACTTAAAGTAAATTTCCTCGGGACACAGAGTTAATAAACAGCAGAGCTCAAATTCAAATCAGAATCCATTAGCCTCCAGAGCTTGTTGGACTTCCAAAGTGTTTCTCTTGAAGGTGATCTTGCAGATTACTAATCGAATCTCTACACCGTGGTACGTAAGAGTAGGCCAGGGAGAAGGAATTGTGACTGAGAAATATCTTCATAATGAAGGTAAACCTATTTTCTGAGCAAAGATAGGCAGGCACAAGGAGAATTTTCCTGTATAGTGAAGATAAACTGGGATTTACTTCACTTATTTTCAGTATAGTTCTCACCTATTTAAATGTAAAGTTAACCTTAATGGAATGTTACTAGCGTCTGTGAGCGAGACACTGTAATAGAAACTCTCACATAGGAGACAGTATAATAAAGAAACATGTACACAATTAGAGAGAAATACTGTTATATATGGGACACACAATATGATTCAATAAGGGTTACTAATTCAGTCCTATTTCAGCAGAAGGCACAGAACATTTTGGGTTAAAATTCACAAATACAGGTAAGTTTTCATCATTTAAGTAACAGTCACTAAGTGACTTGGCCAAGACACTTAAACACTGTGACTTTGATGACGTGTTGTTTTCTCTTCAGTAATTCAAGTAGACCTTAACCTCTAGTCTAAATTTTGCATACATGAAGTGTCTCAAAAATATGCTATTAATAGAGCAAGGGCAATGATAATGAAATCTACATAACTATATTTTTATGGCACCTTTCACAAAGGCATTTTTGTTTTCTTAGAGGAGTGATTATTCAGACTATTTTGGGATAGGTCAAACTCTCTTGACTAAAGGGCTTTCAGAGGTGAACTCCTCAGGGGAAAGTTCTGATAAATCTGTGACTTCCTTTTTGACATAAATTTGACATTATTTTATAACCTTGAATCCTAACTCACAGGACAAACTTTGCTGGGGAAGGTAAGGATGTTTACTTATTTGAAGGGTGCATAGTATCTAATGACATAAAGTATTTGCTTTTTCTGTTACTATTGTCCAAGGGACATTTCTAGAAAGTCAACAGTAACATTCAAAGAGCCCTTTTCTACCATTCTGTGTAGAATAAACGTCTTCGGTTTTGCTACCCTATGCATTGCTTCGGTCCTGGATATAGAGCCTAAACAAATACATTTTTCTTTAACATTAACTTACCAGCTTCTTAATTAATCAAGTACAATGGTAATATCCAAATCAGATTTTCAGAAAACTTTAATGACTTCATAATTTCTTGTCTTTCTCAAAGCCATTCCAAAATGGATTTAAAATTCTAGTAAAAATAGTGTGTCTGCTATGCAAATTCAACATCAAGACCAAGACTAAAAAGCCATTTTGTTATGATATAAATTCCAGAAGTGTTACCAGTCAATCATCTCAGATGTACTTATGATGCTTTTGAAAAGATTATTAACATTAATTTAGTAATGATATAGTCTTCATTTATAATCAATATGTCTAGAGATGGAAGCAACAAGAGCAGTCTATAATTCAAAACCAAAATATTCAATGTAATAAGGTAGAAGTTTTAAATCATCATCATATACACCTTACTCTAGGATTCAAAGCTCTCCACAACCGACCCCAATCTGGTTGCCTAGCAACATCATCCATATTATCATACATCCCACACTCCAGCCATCTAGATGAACTCATTGGTCTACAAATAGAACCTATGCCTCTTGACCTCTCAGCTTTCATCATTTCTGTTCCTTCCACCTTTTTAAAATTATGTTATGTTAGTCACCATACAGCACATCATTTGTTTTTGATGTAGTGTTCCATGATTCGTTATTTGCATAGAACACCCAGTGCTCGTCGCAACACATGCCCTCCTTAATAGCCATCTCTGGGCTACCCTATTCCCCCAGAAACCCTCAGATTGTTTCCCAGACTCCAGAGTCTCTCATAGTTTGTCTCCCCCTCTGACTTCCCCCCCTTCAGTTTTCCCTTCCTTCCCCTAATGTCCTCCTTGCTATTTCTTATGTTACACATGAGTGAAACCATATGATAATTGTCTTTCTCTGCTTGACTTATTTCACTTAGCATAATCCCCTGAAGTTCCATCCATGTCAATGCAAATGGTAGGTTATTCACCCTTTCTGATGGCTGAGTAATGTTCCTTCTACCTTTAATATCATTTCATTCTCATCTTCCATTGACACAAGTTGAACTCTTACCAGTTTTCAGGCTCAGGTCCAAATCTACATAAAATAGCACCCAAGCGCCACCCCTGTGTCCCATCCCTCACCCGCAGTCTGTTGAAATTAAATGCCTCCTTTCTTGGATTTCAGTTTTATTTGTTTGTAACTTATTAATTTCCTTAGGAGCCATTAATGTGAATTATTTCAGAATATTTCTACCTTTGTCATTAGTTAACAAGTTCATTGAGGACAAGGCGACTGTCTTGAGAAATCTCTTTATCCCCACTCCTACCCCAGTCTTGAAGTCTGCTGGTTAAACTGAGTTGAATTGGTGATACAACTTCTAGTGGGAACAAATTCTGTAAGAAGCACTCACAGATAATAGCACAGAAGTATAAGAACTTGACAGATTATCCTGGGTGTGTTAGTCTCTTTTATTTATGTAAACCACAAAATCTGTGAAGTCAGTTTGCTTCGTTTGAAAATTCCATAGTAGATATGATAATTAGATAACCCAATTGGCCCATCATTGAAAAGGTCACTTCCAGAAAGCAAACCCTTATCGTAATTAGCCTTTTTTTGGTCTTTTTATTTTTTTATTTATTTTTTTAATTTAATTTAATTTTTTCAGTGTTCCAAGATTCATTGTTCATGCATCACACCCATAATTAGCCTTAATGAGGCTTTATTGCCTTCTCCTGATTTGCTATTTCTTTAATTTGTATTATTATTTAACTACTAAAAATGCTTAGAGTTTTAGTTCTGCTGGTCTTTTATAGACAAAAGCCTTTTATTGGCAATACCACTCCTTAACCTAGTTAGAGCTAAAAGGGATTTTATTTCTTTTTCTTCTAGGTGGGGCTGTGGACCCCATTGTCAGTTTATTTTCCACTCTCCTTTTGATATTCTTTTTATTTGTCAGTTTATTTTCCACTCTCCTTTTGATATTCTTTTTACGTTTTAATCATTATTCTTTCTTGATTCTCTTGGATATTTCCTCTAGTTCAGGAGTTTGCCAAGTGGGAGCGATTTTGCCTGGGTTTTGTTATCTCTAGGATTTGTTCCAGCCTCTCCTTTTCTTCCTCTTCCTGCCTCCATTTTGACAACTCCATCCATCTACCCATTAGATGGGTGGCTTCCATGAGTTCTCCACTCTGAGTAATCTCAGGCAATATTTGAAGACCATTTTGATGGTCATGATGAAGGGATGTTCCTATTGGTATCTCAAGCATAAAGTCCACAGCTAAGCACCCTGAAGTGTACAGAACAGCCTTCCACAACAAAGAATTATCCAGTCCCCAAATTCAATAATCTTGCTCTAATTGCACCTTCTATGATGACAGGAACCATTCAGTCCTTTCTGTAAACTTCTATTATAGTAACTATTTTATGGTGACTATTAGTGTCTATCTTCCTGTCCACGTGTTTAATATTCTTATGAGAATGTCAAATAAAGATGGCAGCTCCTCATAATTCCTACCTGAAAGTTATGGCTTTGGTCCTATTCTTAATACTTGTAACTTTTTCTTTTTATAAGTGTTGAATTTTCCTTGTAATGGGTTCCATAAACATTAAAGTAGCAAGTCCATCACCTGTCACTTAAATAAATGTACTTCCTACCTAAAGGGAATTTGTTATAGCAAGAATAACATGTGGCTAGGCTGATAGGTTCTTGTTGTTGTCCTTCAGACTTACTGGACTTCCAAAGAAATCCCTCTTTTTCTGCATTTGGGAGACTATGGCCTGTCCTGCTTTAAGTAACCCCAGTGATGCAATGGGAAATATGTAGCAGGACAAGAATTTCCTTATGTGATAGTAGGTATATTCAGTCCCAGTGCTGCCCTTCCTGTCTAAGCAAAAGAAAAATATCCTCATACATTGATGGGCAGGCTTGGGTGCCGAGGTGATTCTCCCTCAGCCCAAAGGGGGAGAGCCAGATCTTTGAGCAAATCTTGTCCAGCAGATTTCATGTTCTGCATTGGCTGCACTGATCACTGAACTTGCATGAAAACTAGCGAAGCAATGGGAAGCTACATCCACTCACATGAATTCACATTTGATCTTCATTTATTACTCGGCTTGTTGTTGGTTCATAGTAAACTGAAACAAATACAATCTCAAACCAAGACTAGGTCATCATCTGCTAGATTTTGGGTCCCAGGCCAGGTTTTGTGTTCTGTCCTAGACCAGGGGCTCTGCATAGACAACTTGGATTCTGCATCTAAGCTCTAGAGCACAGCCAAAAAAGACATTCAGATTTCTAGCACTTTCTTTATTTGTGTGAACCAATTTTATAAATTCTGCAGAATTAGTAGTTGACACTCCACAGGATCCTAGGATACTTTCTTAATGCTATCTGTTTAATACCAGAAACAAGAGTCATTTTCCTCATTATTAAGACTCAGCTAATAGTATAAAGGCCATGGGAGAGATGCCTGCTGGGATTCATGAAGGGCAATGCTACCTTTGTGTATGTTATGTGTCTGGGTGTGGATGCTTTTGGAGAAAGATTTGGGATAATGTGACTTCTTTTCTCAGGATTACAATAAAGAACTTTAATTTTCTCCCAAGTCCTCTTAATTAGATCTTTTTACCCACCTGTGCCTTGTTCATAATAATCAGCTACCAGAGAATTACAACAGAATACCCGCAATGTTTTCCTTGAATCCAATTATCTTTTATTTTTCTTGATGGGTAGGTAGAGTAGACCTGTATGATGAAGTTCTAACCTCTGAGTCCAAGGGTAAATCCTATATAATTGAAACTCGATTTTCCTAAAAACTAGTTACTTGTTCTATAATCTTATTTGCTAATTTTATTTTTGTCTTAAGGTATGCCTGTGATTGAGCCAAAGAATTTTGCTTTCATTTGAGAAAGAAGCAATGATTCATTGGCATATAAGAGAAAGAAGAATAACTAAGAAATTCTATAAATTTAACTCAATCCTTGGTTTCTTCATCATGGCACTTCCCTGTCCAAGTTCAAAGAACCCACAGAGACATTATCCATGCTTTTAATTCTACAGACTAATCTTGTTTTAACTTTCTGTACACAGAATTATGTAGTATGTATTTATTTGTGCCTGACATCTCTGACTCAGAAGTGAAATGGAAGAGTTATTCACGTTCTTGTTGCATATAACTGTAGTTCGTTTCTTTTCATTGGGTATAATATTCCATGAAATAATTTACCACAGTATATTTAGTCACACTATTGTAAATGGACCTTTGTTTTGTTTCCAGTTTTTGTTTCCAGCTATTATGAATAAAGCTACTATGGTAACAAAGTGGAAGACAGTTATGCTAAGTGAAATAAGTCAGTCAGTCATATAGAAGGACAAATACTGCATGATTCTTCATCTATGAGGCATCCAAAATATTCAAAGTTACAGAGATAGACAATAAAATGGTGGCTACCAGAGGATGGGGGAGGGAGATATAGGGAGTTGTTATTCAATGGATACAACATTAAAAAAGAAAAAGTGAGGGGTGCCTGGGTGGCTTAGTCATTAAGCATCTTCCTCTCAGGTCATGATCCTGGGGTCCTGGGAACGAGCCCTGAATCTGGCTCCCTGGTTGGCAAAAAGTGTGCTTCTCCTTCTCCTCCCAGCTTGTGCTCTCTCTTGCTATCTCTGTCTGTCTCTCTCAAATAAATAAATAAAATCTTAAAAAAAAAAAAGAAAAAGTGAAATATTAAAACGATGTGAAGAGAAAACAAACAGTTATGTTAGTTGATGGATATGTTAATTAGCCTGATTGTGGTGATCATTTCATAATGTGTACGTATATCAAAGCATCAAGTTGCATACCTTAAATATGTACGATTTCCATTTGTCAGTTATATCTCAATGAAGCTACAGAAAAATGCCAAAAAATTATTTTCACAGATAAAAATAACCATTTTTAAAGGGCTTTTTAAAAAAAGTTGCCATGAACATTATCATACATGTTTTTTGAGGAACATGTGTACTTTTCTGTTGAATATAAACCTAGGGGTAGAATTTCTGGGTCAAATGGTATGTGTACTTTCAACTTAACACTGATTTTCAACTTTAAAGAATGTTGCCAAATGGTTTTCTAAAGTAGCTGTACAAATTTAAACTAACAGTATCTGAAGACTTCTATTGCTCCTCATTCTCACCAATACTTGGGAGTGTCAGTCTTTTTAGTTTTAGTCATTTGTATTGGTATGGAGTGGTATTCTATTAAGTTTTTCTTTTTATTTTGGAAACCTTTAGATTTATAGACAAGATTCCAAGATTAAGTAAAGAGTTCCTGTATGCTCATCACTCATCGCCCCACCCCCCAGTATTACAATATTTCATAAACGAGACACAATTTTCAAAACAGAGAAATTAATGTTGGTCTATTACATGAAAAAACTCCAGACTTCATTTGGATTTCATGTTTCTTCACTATTGTAGTTTGTCTCTTCTACGATTTGATCTAGGATATAACACTGCATTTGATCCTATTTCCTTAGTCTCCTCTGGTCTGTGATATTTTCTCACTCTATCCTTGTCTATTAAGACCTTGGAAGTTTTGAAGAGTACAGGATAGATACTTAGTAAAATGTCCCTTAATATTTTTTTACGTTTTTCTCATGATTATTGGGGTTATGAGTTTTCAGGAAGGATACCCCAGAGGTGAATTACCTCTCCTCATATCATAATACTGGAGTACAATATATCAAGACCCATCAGTGGTAATGTTAATCTGGATCACTTAATTAAGGCAGGGTTTCCTTTTGATTTTCAGCTTTTTTTTTTTTTTAAGATTTTATTTATTTATTTGAGAAAGAGCAAGAGAGAGCATGAGCAGAGGGGAGGGGCAGAGGGAGAGGGAGAAGAAGACTCCTTGCTGAGCAGGTTGCCCAACATGGGGCTCCATCCCAGGACCCTGGGATCATGACCTGAGATGAAGGCAGATGCTTAACCGACTAGGCCACCCAGGTGCCCCTTGGCTTTACTTTAATGTATGTATGTTTAATTTATATTGTATTTAACTCGATTGGGTTTCTTAGTGCTTTTTAATCTATGATATGGTGTTTATATCAATTTTAAAAATTCTCATTCACTATCTCATCAAATACCTTCTTTGTCTCATTCTTGCTCCTTTTCTTCTGGGATTCTTTTCTTCCCCTCAGCATTTGATAAAGCATTTTTTTCTAGTTTTGTTGAGAAGTAATTGACATGCTTCACTGTATAAACTTAAGGTGTACAATGTGATGATTTGATTTACTTATCTTATGAAATGATTACCACAATAGGTTTAATTAACAGCCATCATCTCATATAGATACAATAAAAAGAAAAGAAAAAAAAATCTTGTGATGAGAACTGTTAGGATCTACTCTCTTAAAAACTTCCTGTATATCATTCAGCAATATTAGCTAATTCATCATATAGTGCATTACATCCCTAGTGCTCATTTATCTTGTAATTGCAAGTTTGTACTTTTTGACCATCTCCCTCCAATCTCCCCTAACCATACCCCCACCTCCAGTAACCACAAATCTGATCTTTTTTTCTATGAGTTTGGTGTGTTTTTGTTTTTGTTGTTTTAGATTCCACATACATCATGCAGTATTTGTCTTTCTCTGTCTAGCTTATTTTACTCAGTATAATGCTTTCAAGGTCCATCCATGGAATGGACGGATGGATGGTCCATCCATCAAATGGTAGGATTTTCTCATTTTTTATAGCTGAGTAATATTTCATTGTATATATAATATACCACAATTTCTTTATCCACCAATCCACTAATGAATACTTGGCTTGTTTCCATGTCTTGGCTGTTGTAAATAATGCTGTCAATAATTACTTTTTGATTTAGTGTTTTCATTTCCTTTGGATATATTCTCAGAAGTGGAATTGCTCAATCATATGTTAGTTTTATTTTTAATTTCTTTAGAAACCTCCATACTGTTTTCCATAGTGGTTGTGCCAATCTACAGTCTCACTAATAGTGCACAGTTTCCCTTTTCTCCACATCCATGTCAACATTTGCTATTTCTTTGATTACTCATAAGAGACATTTACCTCTCACATCTCCAAACAGACAAACTTACTTATTGCTTCCTTGGACTGGTACAAGAAGATATTTTAGTTCTCATTTCACTGAGAAAGAAGCCATTGATGGTGCTATCTCACTCTCAATTCCAGCTTCCCATCTTATGCAAGTTGTGTTGCTTTCTTGATAATGAGCATTAAAAAAACCTATTCTAAAGCAATTACAACTAAAATCAAGCTCCAACTTGGAGTTACAGCTCACAAGCTTACTTTCGACAATGTTGAACTTCACCTGAACCTTGTGCTCATGAAAAATAGCCATGGTAAAGAAATCCCCACCCTTTTGTTTCCTGAGAGATGGCTAATCCACAAAGGACACCCAGATCTCCCATAGTTCAAGATTAGACCCAACTCCAGCTTTTCTCAGGGACTCAGATAAGACCCATCTTCATTCTCCCTCATCATTCTCATAAGACTCATGGATGACTCCTTTGGAAACCTGCATCTTCCCAGGCCCCCTTTATTTTCTTTGAGATGATTCTTATTAGTAAAAATTCTATCAATTACAATAGCCTGATTAAGATCATCTCCTTAAATGTCAGGTACATTTTGTCTTTATTAGTTTAGCACTGAGACTCAGATAGGGTTGAATCTCACCTTTAGATCCCTGTTTACTCCATCCTTGCGATGGGTTCTCTCAGAGATCTACGCATTCTGTTCCTGACTCATGATCTGGGTATTCAGTGGTGTTCTGATTTCTGACCCAGTGCTCTGGATTCTTGTCTATTTGTATCATACCAAGGATTTGATTTTGATTATTGTACATTTACTCACTTGATTTTGGTCCCACTTGTTTTGATTTCATGGCCAGACCACTTGGTGCTTTCTGGAAATGGATTGATGGTTCATAGAGATCTTTTTTCTGTTGGGTGAAAGACAATAGAAAATCTAGTTCGTTAATCTCTTTTATTTGTTTGTTTATTTGTCTATTTGTAATTTTGACCTTAAGTCAATTAAGAATTCATATCCACTAGGAAAGAGAGAGCTTGTTGATATAAAGTCATGAACTTTTTCTGTGTTTATTCTCGATCCAGGACTGAAAGTTTAGAATCGAAGCATATGCACTTCATCTGTATATGTCTGTATATCTATGTCTGAAATTCAGTAATGTCATTACCTCTCATTGTGTAGTTGTGTAATATTTTTCTATCTGTGGATAGTATTAATTAATGAATACCCCCTGTTAAAGGAGCTCTATTCTGATTGACTTAAAGATAAGCAAGTACCTGTATAAGTTGAATATGCCTAAACTTCCCAGAAATTAAGAAAACTGAACTTACAATGTTTTTAATGTGCTAAAAAATTCTTATAGAAACTAACTCGAATGTTTTAAGAAATCAAGATCAAATAACTTTGGAAAATATTTGGCAAATAAAACTACTTTAATAATTTTGGTTTAATAAAAAGAACTATGTCTCTTCTGATTTATCAATGTTAAATATAATATACACATATATTTTATTCTACTTGGCTATGTTTTTCCTAAACTTATACAAATTTAGTGGTCAAATAAAATAACTTCTACTTAGTGCTTAAAATTATGCAAAATGTAAGTTTGTGCTTAACCAAATGGAAACATTATTCTAACAAATTTTATTTCAATAGTAATTATGTTTTGTAGCATGTAGCTTAAAGATAAGTTCCCAAATCTTTAGATAATTTAAAATCTTGGACAGAAACTAAACTAAATTAATTTATTGATATTCATTAGATACTTAGATCATTTCTAAATAAGATAGAATACTTACTTAGATATATATTAACTCTTAAGTGTAATTTTAAGCTTATACTTTCTGTTTCTTATTTTTATATGGTGCAGAGAGGACATAAATACTTGCATTTCTTAACGAAAGTGTTCATTTTTACCACCCTGAGAAATTGTTCTGTAAGGGATGTGTATGGATATAGAAAGTAGTAGTACGTTCGTGGAAAGTATAGTTAAAGCTAAAGTTTGATGAGTTCATTTGTAATATTTTTTTTAAAAAGCTATAATAGCAAATATTATACTGACGCATTACTAGAGTTTGGTTTTCTCTCTCTTGAAGTGACCTTTTCCTGGAGTATTGGTCTACTCTTACTAAAGGGTTATAAAAAATTATTTTCTTATTTTCTGTAAAATCTGCCTAGATAGCAAAGATTTTTTGTTTGACTAGAATCACCTCTATGGTCTGTATTGACTTTGTTCTTGATTATTTAAGAAAGCAAAAATTTCCCACACGTGAAAAAGCTAAAATTCTTTACAATCACATTACCTCCTGGGTTTACTTTTAAAACATTTTATTATCACTTTGTTCAATAGGTAGTTAAGTATTATTTCTCAATCATGCATGATTCTTTCTAACTTTAAAGTTATTGAATTTTTAAATTTCATTTTTGTAAGACCGATGATCTTATCTTCATCAAGCTCAAATATGCTGACAAACTTGATGTTTTGCCTTACCAAAATTGAATTCTAACTAATATTTTTTAGACCTAAAACTGTCTTTGATAGTTCCCAAAAGGTCCTTGGAAAATCACAAAGATTTGTTCTTCTGCCTTATGAAAAGAGATGTGTTAGAAATAATTAGGCTTATTTGATATATTACTATTGAATCTAGCATCTTCCAGTCCAGGGGTGTTCAACTGAAGTTCATGAACTTATCTTAATATAAAGATACTTAAGAATCACTCCAGACTTACAGAATCTCTTTATTTGAAATTCTTGGTATATTCTAATTATAATTTTGGTATATTGACTTGGTATATTCATTGTATATTATTTCTCAGGATTAGTTTATGTTATCCCTGAATCTGTTTTTCTCTGTAAAAGACTATATGAATCCATTTTTATAAATTAGATGCAATATTCACTCCTCTGTAGAAATAAGGTTAATCATCATGTGTAGAAATATTTTGTCCAAAATTTTTTATTGATTTTGTTATCTTATTTACATGCCACAGAAACCACCAATTTTCCTTGCCAGATACGTTATTCTTGAAATGAACACTCATCAGATCTTCCACATTTGAAAAGTATTGGTAATAAACACGACTCTTTTACATCTCTTGTCATCTGTAGGCAGTTTTTTGCTTTATTCTGACAGTTCCCTGAAAGCACTTACAACCAGCTACAGACCAGAGGGCTTTATCTTCAGTGGAAAAGGACTTTGTCAGAGCTCTGTGGACAAAGACTGTGTCAAATACTTCTGAGTCCAGGCTTCTGGTGATATCCTCTCACTTAAACAACTTTGGGACCATATACTAGTGGACTGAGTCAGGATTTCTAGAACTTCAGTCAAGAAGCAAGTGGGTTCACAAGACTGCTAACCCAAGATCAAGCAGAACAAAAACTTAATTTAAGTGATGAAGGATGACTGTGGGTTTTGTCTGAAATACTACTCTTATGTTAATGTTTTATTTCCTGGATATATAAGGCATCCTTTCAATCTCTTCAGTTACCTATAATTTATAACAATTCAGTAGACTATGCTTTTGTAAACTGAAAGAAATATTTATAAATGTTATCTTTTCCTCCCTGTTTGATACCTCCAGAATTTGGAAGCTCTTATTCAGTATTTTTTTTTTCATGGTCAATATAATTATTTGCATAAGTTCCACAGGAATCTGCTCTCCTTATTGGCAAGTATTGGAAATGTTGGTTTTGCCACCAAGGCCTTGACTGAAATATCATAGTTGAGAATCATGCTCCTTTAGCCAGATATGACCAATTACTTGGGAACTAAAGTTGACAGTGTGGAATCAATGCATACAAACACTCCCTTGGAAAAACTGGACTGGTACCTGACTCACAGAATTTCTTGATTTATGGATGAGTAAGGTAGGCCATTTCCTTGAAGGCTCAGGAAACTTAGTTTATTTGGCAGACTTCAAGAAGAGAGGTATTTATCCCAATTTATAGGTACCAAAAATGAAATCTGTTCATGACTTGATTTCCTAATCTCAACTGGCATTTAAAATTTCAATTTGAGATTACTATATAGACATTTCCAGCAATACCAACTTAAGAAGGTCTATATGGTAAATTACCATTTTTGCTGCACTTATGTAAACAGTGAAGCTGAATGAAATGAGGCTAGTCTTATTTTGTGATCAAGAATAATCTTTTTTTTTTGACATTATTTTTTATCAGAAGAGGGGTGGCTATGGAGAAGATTTGTATTTCTACAGGAAGTTTTCATTTACAGCATTGTTTATAGCACAGTCTTTTGGGTTGTCAAATTCTAGCTCTGTTCATTCTCTGATTATTTTTTACAGCCTTTTAAAAATTATGGTAACCAATGGATATGTAAACTCTGTCTTGTTATCTTTACTAATAAAAATTTATGCCCCTTTCCTCACCATGGAAAAACAAATTTTGGATTCTATGTGTAAATTAGACTGCATGCAAATTGTTCAATTGTTAATCCTTACCACATTTTCAATTCTTCCAGTTTCCTTCAGTATCTGATCACAATCCTCCAAGAATACATTTCTAATTTCTCCCCCTCCTGCTAGACCCTGTGTCACAGAGAACAAAGACTAAAACATGACTTAGATCCTTCTTGAGACTCTAGGTTGTCTTGATGCTGGCCCTTTTCGCCAGGATCTGAAGAGTCACTGTGAACTGAAGCCTGAGAACTTGACAGGAACCTCACTCTCGTAGCAGACCATGCATGGGCTGGATGTTCCCTTGAACAAGCAACTGTCTTAGCCACAAAGGAAGTCCTGTGAAATGTCTGGGGCATGCAGGCCCTTATGTGAGAGGAACATGGTCACTGTCAGAGAGAGAGCATGGACCTCCTAGCTTGAGAGAGTCAGGAAACTCAGTGAGTGGGTGTTGCTGAAAGATTTTTCTTCACTGACTTCTTGGAATCCACTGTACCAGTTACCCTCCGGGTTGAACTCCTAGCTTTCACTTTGAAACAACCTTTTATGATAATATTTCCCCTTTCCATTGTGGACATCCCTCTTTTAAGATGCCTGATCAGCAGGACTCTGAAACAACTGACCTTTGCCACCACCTCGAAACAGCTATTTCAACTGATTTGCAGGAACGATGCCAACAGCCAGAGACCATTTGTTAGATACTTCTACATGCAATCAGAAGGTTTCTGATTGCCTCTGAGTTGTTTGGAAAGGGAGTGCTGACAAGGTTGAACTTTACCTCAGCCCTGCGCTCCCAGAAAATAATTACAGTTAAGAAATCCTCCCAACCCTTTTATGTTCTGAGAGAAAGGTTAACTCTAACCAGCCAGCCACAAAAGACTAGCAGTAGGTGCTGGCATATTTCAAGATTAAACCCACCTCCATCTTTCCTCAGTGACTCAGGTCAGAGCAGACCCCCATAACACTTAGGAATACCTCTGTTTATATGCCTCTATAAATCTCTGGATGTCTTTCCTTTTTTTTTTTTTTTTTTTGAGCTGTTTCCCATTAATGAAACTTATCCTTATCACAATAACCTGAACAAAATTCTCTTCTTAGTTGTCTGGTACATTTTTTAAGACTTTATTTATTTATTTGAGAGAGAGCAAGAGCAGAAGCAGGGGGAGGGGCAGAGGTAGAGAGAGAAACAGACTCCCCACTGAGCAAGGAGTGTGATGTGGGGCTTGACCCCAGGACCCTGGGATCATGACCTGATCTGAAGGCAGACGCTTAACTGACTAAGGTACCCAGGCACCCCACATTTTGTTTTCGATACCTCTCTTATTTTAAGTTCCATTTTGGTTTCTGAATGTTGAAAAGTACAGTTTCTTTTTTATCAAGGTCAGCTAGATATTAATTTTTTTAAAAAATTATATAACATTTTTATATACTTTTAGCAGGAGAGAGATCCTCAATAACCTAGTCCTTCTTGTGATAGGAAACTGATGTCACCTCTATTCTTTCTTCAGTCTTTTGTTGGTAGATATATCTTGTGCTCAGCTCCATTAAGGCTTTGCCTTTTGATTTACAAACCTTTCTCTTTCCCTTTAATATATAAAGCATCAAGCTTTGGCTTTCATAATTATTGCCTGTAAAGTAGGCATCAAGAACCTCACTTGGAACTCAAAATCTGAGCACCAACTCTCTTTGTATTTGTGTTACAATTATGTTAATCTTCCCCCAAAATAATGATGTCTCTGGGGAATAAAGGGAAAGTTTTGTTTGAGGAAATACAAAAGAAAAAGCACCTGGATTCATTTCAAGAAGTTATCTCAATATAGTCTCAATCATTCATACCTGCTATCCAGCAGAATATGTTCCCTGAAGCTGTTGCTACAGAACAGGGGCTCTGCCGCAGACACAGTCTTTCACAAGTCCCAAACTTCTTGAACTGACCCTTATGATGTTTTTCTTAAGAGTTTGTTAACTTTGCTACTTCCATTAAGCATTTGCCTTGTTTGACTTACTCTGTTGCCCCCTGGGTTACAATTTTGATTTCTCCCTTATGTTATCCATCTTTAGACAACACAAACAAGATCAATCTTTGTTGTCCCAACCCTAGAACAAACATCCAAATATTCCCACCAAATTCACCTAATAGAATCTGGACACCTGGGGGCGACTGGGTGGCTCAGTGGGTTAAGCCTCTGCCTTCGGCTCAGGTCATGATCCCAGGGTCCTGGGATCGAGCCCTGCATTGGGCTCTCTGCTCAGCAGGGAGCCTGGTTCCTCCTCTCTCTCTGCCTGCCTCTCTGCCTACTTGTCATCTCTCTCTCTCTGTGTCAAATAAATAAATAAAAAATCTTAAAAAAAAAAAAAAAGAATCTGGACACCCAGACAAAAAAAAGTTAATAGATCCTTTCCAGGGAGCAGATTTTGATTGGCAGATGGAAGGAAAGTGAGATCTAGGGTTAAGAGAGTTGTATGAGTGAGGGCACCTGGGTGGCTGAGTCGGTTAAGCATCTACCTTCAGCTCAGGTCATGATCCCACGGTCCTGGAATGAAGCCCAACATCTGGCTCCCTGCTTTTCTTTCTCCCTCTGCTGTTTCCCCTGCTTGTGTTCTCTTTCTCAAATAAATAAATAAAATCTTTAAAAAGAAAAGAAAAGAAAGTTGTGTAAGTGTACATGTGTCCACAATTTCTTCAGCTCTGGAAATTTTATGTTTGTGTATACACACATATACATATACAAAATTTGCCAGGTCAAGTGGCAAAAATGGACATTTCTCTTTTCTTTTAAAAGACAAATTTTAAGTACGCTAACATTTTACTTACAGAAAATAGACACTGATGAGTCATTTAGCATTTCACATAATTTTTTTAATCTTACAGCAATCACATAAAGTAAGCAAAAAACCCCATAATCAGGGATAGTTTAAAATCCTTAGAATCACTACTCTCTCAAAGATTAAGGTACTCATCCAGTCTCCCATCCTCATGTAGCCTTTAACGTGAAAGCATATCTAAATAGTATGATAGGTATATGAGAGTCTAACAAGTTCCGAATTGTCTTGCAATTACAACTTTGATGTTTCTTGATAAAATAAAACATTTAAATTTTCATCTCTCTCTCTTTGGTATTTTGTAGGATGTGGAGGCATTTTTCCATTGCTGTTATCTCAAGTACATGGGGCACTTGAGTCTGAACATGGCACAAAGCCAGTATTAGGCACAATTACTGCCATTGTCATTTTAGAGACCATCAGTGACTGTGCAAGATTCATGCCCTAAGCAGACTTGCTCACCTGGCAAGAGGTAGAGCTAGAAGCAGATGAAGGTTCCACTTTTCCTGACCAGGATCACTCAAAGCTTGCTCCACAAATGACAGTAGGCAAAGTATTTGCTCCTGGTCCAGGGTATGTAAGTATAGAAATCAAGAGTAAGTGCTTAGAAATGTTTATAGCAATTTGACTTTGCTCTGACACCCAAGCATATGACCAGTGGATGCATCTCAGTAAAGAAGGTATAGACCAGTTGTCTTACTCAGTGGGGAGTTACAGAGGTGCAAGCTATTTCTGGACATGTTATAGTTGTTTCATCTCTTTGGGTATTGTTCCATGATATTCTGGGGGTAGGAATGGAGTTATCACATAAAATTTGGGATGCCCAGTTGAATTTGCATTGCAGACTACAATGAATAATATTTTAATAGAACTATGTCCCAAGAATTTTTGGAGACATATTTCTACTAAAAATTATCTCAGGTTTATCTATTAAAATTCAAGTTTAATTGGATGTCCTGTAGTTTTCTTAAAGATTTATTTATTTATTTGAAAGAGAGAGTATGAGCAAGGGGAGGGGCAGAAGGAGAGGAAAAAAGAGAATCTCAAGTGGACTTTATGCTCAGAGGGGAACTTAATGTGGGGCTTGATCTCACGACGCTGAGGTCATGACCTGGGCCAAAATCAAGAGTCTGATACTTAACTGACTAAGCACCCAGATACTCCAGGTGTCCTATATTTTTATTTGCTAAATTTGGAAAGCCTAGGTGGGGGTGCTTGACAACTGTCCTCCATCACAGCTAATGTGAGAAGTCTGCTTGGTGTCTTCAAGAGATTTGGGCCCAGAATGACTCTCCCTCACGGTGGATGTAGGCTGGGACTGGATCCTCGGTGTCTTTTTCTGCTTCACTCATTTGTTCTACCACCATGTGGTGGTATCTTTGCTGTCTTTTGTATCTTTGGTATCTGTGCTGTCTTTTGCTAATCTCCTTAGCTATTTTTCAAATCTCGATGTTCCCAGTGATACTATTTCTTTCTTTTTCTTGGCATTCAGTGGCTTTAGGAAAGTAGGTGTTTCTGAATAAGATTTTTGGACTACTTTGAGGATTAATAACTTCATGCCTGACAGCACTTTTAAGAGATGCAAAAGTGCTTTCTCCACAGTTCACTAAACAATAAAATTGTTTCTTGTGTATCTTATTGTTATGGTCACCTAAGCTGTTTTGCTGTGCTTTCTATCATTACTCAAATCCATCTTGGAAATTCTCTACTAAAGATTTATGACAAAATACCCACTGTACCTTGTCCAGCAATTTATGTACAGGCAAAATGAGCATGTTCTACTTAAAAAGGACATTCAAGCAGCTCAAAAGGGCGAGTGACCTCAATTTCCTCATTTATAAAATTGGGCTGTTGGGCTAGGTGGTCTCTAGGGTTCTTTGGCAGCTTGAATGTTCTGATTTAAAAAGCCACCAGAGAAAGCCAAAACTGTGTAGAAAGGAAGAGCGGCAGTTTGCTTACTTCCTTAATGAAGGGAAAATCCTTTTCTACTTCCTCTCTAAATCTGCCTCCCACAATAAAGCTCTCCCAGGTTATGGACTGCATCAAGATGCATTAATGGATATAAAAGGAGGTATTGGGCTGGGAATCAAGAGGACTGAATTTGAACCTTGGCTTTGCCACTAATTAGCCGTATGATTTGGGAGCACTTACTAAACCAGATGACCACAGGTACTTCTGCCCTCTATGGGAATGGTACAATTCATATCATGGTGGCTAAATTTTATCGAGGAAAACATCTTGAAGATCTCACTAGCCCTATTTGGTTGTGAAAGGATGGGGTGATTCATTCGTGCTAGTTTAGGTGATCAGGGTAGCCTCAAAGAGAATTAAATGCTCTGCAAGACAGAAGATAGGAATGCTAGAGTTGTTTGCCAGAAAAAGAAATTGGGCCTCTGGAAAAAGAAGAAAAGTGGAGAGAGAAATTTAGAAGCACTCCTCCCACCCCAGGGCCCATGCTGGTACAGAGCTAGGTGAGACGATGCGTGAGTAGTGATGGTTTTGTAGGGAGCAAGTCCTGGGCCTGACTGGTACTCAGTTCCAGCAGGTTATCGCCATGCTTAGGAGGGGCTCCAATACCCTCAGGTCTCCTCGTCTTCCCAGGAAAGGTGGAAATCTGAAAAAGCTTCTCCTTCTAAAATGATGGAAATGAATTAAAATTTTGTTATTTCTGTGCTGTTCAAACAAAATATGTCCATGGACTGTATTCGGGCCATGAACTGCCATTTTAGAATATTTTGCCTAGAGAGAGAAAAGGTCCCTAAAAAGGTAAAAAATAATTTTAGTGCAGTCAATCCTTTCCTAAGTGTTTGTCATAAAAATCTTAGGTTGCTTCCAATTTTTGGTAGAATTTGATACACACAGAGAATTTGTGATGATTTAGAGAATGAAGGAAGAAAGGTGTTGTCCTACATGGAACAGTGGTATAAAAGGGGACAGTAAATGCAAGAGTGACATGAGATTAGGAATTGAGAATTCAGCAGAAGAAATCCAAAGACACAAAGAAGAGAAAGTCTCCCAAGAACACTCAGAGAAACGTAAACCCCTCCGACAGGAAGAATATTGGTGTGATGTCCTGGGCTTTCAGAGTAAATGGAATGGGGTTTGGGGCATTTCTAGTTCAATATAAAAAGAACGAGTGACATCAGAAAGCTGGAGAACTTGATGTCCAGCGGCAGACACTTAATTTACAAAAGGGATAAAATGATATAAAACCTCTCAAAGAGTATGTCCTACACACACACACACACACACACACACACACACACACAATCTGGTACTGGAATGTTCTGAGGCTGTGGGAGACTAGGAAAAAAAGTACGTAAGTTGTGCTTCTGAGAGGGGCTGGCAGGTGGGAGGAGCTGTGGTGACACTCCCACTCCAAAGATGGCTGCCTGGGTAGGGAGAAGGGGAGAAGCAGGACAGCCTGCCCCACTGTGACTAAGAAGGCTGCTGGGCCATTCCAGAATTGCATGTCCGCAGAAGCTCAGACCAGTTAGGGAAAACCTGTAGTGATCAGGAGGAGGCTTGAAGAAATCGGACAGGAGAAATGAGGAGGTACAGAGACAGATGAAAAGTCAGGATCTCCAGGGTTTCAAGGCAAATCACTGTGTTTTTTGAATGAGAGGTATGTATACAGAGTTAATGTATGTATTTGTGACATTCTGGAGAGGTGAGGCTCTGTACTGAATGACTATAATGAGCATTCCTTTCCCTTTCCTTGGAGAATGTTTCAGCTATTCTGCAACTCAGAAAGCAGCTTGTTTCTCTCTTTGTTCTTTCCTTTTGTGAAGAACATGGGGCATAATATCATTGACATTCCCAAAGCCAACATGGGTTTTTCTTTCTTGTGTAGAATGCATATCAGCCTCATCAGGCCAGAGTATTTTCATGGCTAACAAATTCAGAGAAATCAGCATTCCTGTTCCCTGTGCAAGTGCAGGGGTCAGGGATGGTTTCTGGAAATCCTATGTTGCTCAGCACCACATTTATGCAGCGAGAGACAGATTTTTCCATAAGAGTGCCTCACTGCCAGAGAAGAGACTATTGGCCATGTCATCTTGCTGGTCATCAGATAATTAGTACTGAATAGAGGCAGTGTGCTCTGTACCATCCTAGGAAGCCGGAAGAGTGCCCTGCCTGGTCAGGGCCATTTAACCAGACAGACACCAGGAAGAACACGAGTTTGGAATCATAGGAAAGCTAGTGCCTGCAGCTAAGATTTATGGAGCACTGCACTGAGCGCTTGACATGAATTATCTTATTTTTTTCTTCCCCAAATCTTGGTGAGATAGATATGGTTGCCATCATCATTTGATAGTTGAGGAAATGAAGGTTTCAGGGATTAGGTAAAATGCCCAAGGCCACAGAGCTACTTAGGGACAGGGTCAGGACTTGAGTGCAGGTTTGTCTGATCCAAAGCCTGGATACTTAAGTCCCTGGCAATGCCATGGGGTGACCACTGACATGTACAGGGCTAAGGTTATTGGATTCAAGTCTCCATGGAAGCAAAGATACCAAACCCACAAAGGCATCACTTTGAGAACAAAGGCTGCTCTCTTGAATTATCAATAGGCCATTAAAATCAACCTCATGATGCCAGAGCTGGGCCATGGCCAAATGACCAAAACACCCATGGGCATTTCTTTGTAAGTCCTTCTAGCCACACGCAGAGTGGTAGGTCAGCCTTCCACACTGCCCAGACAGCCAGACTTGGATTTCAGCATGAGCACTGAGGTGAACTAGAGCGAGGTTATGTCCTACTCCTGATTTCTGTGCTCCCCATACAGTTTGTGTTACCACCTCTACCCCTCAACCTCTCCAACCCATGCGCTTAAGATAAAGGAGAGAGGACCTAGAAACATGGGGTAGCTGACAGTCAGAATTTCCTCAAGATTCATCTCTTCTGTTTTAGTATCTTTAAATTACTATTATTAAATTTTGTTTTGCCAAAGAAATCCAGGCATCCAATTAAAGTAAAAATGAAATAATACTGATATAATCTTGATGAAGAATAGTTGTCCTCGGGGCGCCTGGGTGGCTCAGTCGGTTGAAGCCTCTGCCTTCGGCTCAGGTCATGATCTTAGGGTCCTGGGATCGAGCCCTGCATCGGGCTCTCTGTTCCGCAGGAGGCCTGTTTCCCTTCCTCTCTCTCTACCTGCCTCTCTGCCTACTTGTGATCTCTCTCTGTGTCAAATAAATAAATAAAATCTTTAAAAAAAAAAAAAAAGAATAGTTGTCCTCTACCCCACATCTGCATACTCCCAAAAGGAACCATTTTACTCTTTTTAGTGTTTTTTTCTGGTAGTCACCTTTATGATGATGCTGTGTATTTCTTAATTTCTCCATCTTAAACAGTAACTCTTGATTTTCTGTTATTGTAGATGAGTTTAATGCCCTTAGACACCCTCTTCCTCCTTCCAACTCCATCTTCGTCATGTAGTTTTATCACAGATATGGTTAAAAAAGTAATTGTTATGACTATTTAAATTTTGACTCCATACACTAAAAAACTTTTCAAACGTGACACCTGATCTGACAGTATTCCATTCTACTGAGCCCACCCCACTTCTTTTTCCCTGCAGACCCCTTTCAGAGCTCTCCATCCTCCTGCAGCATGGAGTGCTATTGCACTAGGCCTGCTACACAACTGTCATCCTGGGACTTTCTTCTGTTTGTCTCCTAATTCTTAAGTCTTCCTTTTCCTTCTTTCTCAGTGTTTACCCTTGTTTGATGGTAGGACATCCTGCGGTTGCTTAGTACTGTCTTGAAAAGGAGAGCGTGTAGTCAGACTTTCAGATTTAAGAAAACATCTCCAATGACAGGGAACTGACTCACTCTGTCACAGAGACATTCTGGTTATTCCATCTAAACACTAACATGTTTTTCATTTATTCATAATACCAAAGGATTTTAAATCATCTATTGCCCAGACATTTGTCCCCATGTGTCCTCAAGTTTTCTAGCCTTCATTGCCAGTTGTCTACATAATATCCAAATAAAAAGGCTGTAGTTCCCATCTGGCCTACTGTGGCAAGCTCAGTATGGTCCTTGGCCACCCGTATCTTTGAAGTTAGGCCTGCCTCGGCCTAATACTATCTCAGTTCTGGATAATGAACCTCAGCTTCTCTGCTGGCTATTCTGACTCCTCTCCTGGACCAACTGAGGGTCAGCAGATCAGTGTGCCAATAACCTTCCCCAGTGGACTGGTGGAGTTGAGATTAATTTCAACATGTAAGTTCAGTAGTTCTCCAAAGTAGAAATCTCCCCACTGCTGAAAAATTCCCATGCCTCCTTCTGTTCCAGTCTCTTGGGAACCTGGGTTTTTTCCATTCCTTCCAAAGCACTGGGGCCTAAAATGAAGGTCTATCCTTTACCCAGACTAGTTGGTGTGTACCTCCACTGTCACCTTGCTTCTGAACCCCAATTCTCATCATCCCCCATTATCCTTAGATGGAGTCTTTGAATGAACTAATTTTACCCCATATTCCCGAATGTCTTATACCCGCATCCTCTTCCCATAGGCTAACCTCTTCTTAGTTCTTGCCTTATGCCTTTGAACCGAATAGGATTCATGAACCAATTCTCTTTGGATATAATGTCCGGCCCTTCCTTTGAGATTTCTTTTGCTGCCTCTATTTGTTCTAAGCACCAACCAATTCTTCCTTGCCTTTGGCCAGGCCCAATTGGTAGAATACTTAAGCTCCCTCCTAAAAATCAACTGTGAATTTAATTCTCCTTTCAGATACTCCTGAGAAAGAAATTGGAAAGTCTCTCATGTTAAATCTTACAGTCTTTTAGCAAAACTTATTTAAAATATAACAGATTGTGTAGTGCTAGTTCATGCGTATAGTTTTAGGGGTTCCAGAAGAGACTGTCCAAAGAAATGTTACTCACTCAGTATTCACAGTGCTTCAAACCCAAAACAGCTTTTAACCAGAGTGGTTCTCAATCCTCGATGAAGTTCTGAATCTCCTAGAGAGGTTTTAAGCAACGCTAATACCCAACTCCATACCCTGAGATTTAGATTTAATGAAACACGATGGGGTCTGTGCTTCAGTAGAAAGATGTCCAGGTGATTCTAATGCATACTGGGGGTTGTGAACCCCTAACTAACGGAAAAAAGTAAGGCTCACAATGTCAATTTCTCTTGAAGAAAAAAACAGTTATGCTAAGTTATAAGCAACTGAGATGTCTTCTGACTGAGGGTTACAAAGTGGGTGAAAGAAAACAGAATGGGAAATATCACAAAGGATAAATTTGGCAGAAGCTGAATCCCAGTCTCCACCTAGAACTTACACATATTTTCTTAAACATTGTAACTTATATGGCCTCTGCCTTCTAGCTTGGGTGGGGGAGGGTCCTCAGTTATGAGGCCAAGGGAGAGGAGAATGAGTTGGAACTGAGTGAGGGTAAACATAGCCTTCAGACTGTCCTTATGGATGAGAGGGTCTGGCCAGGAGTTTGAATATAACCTCTGGAATGTGACAAGTTGTGTATAACCCGGACTTGCTTTGTTAACCAATCCATAGGTGATAAACTGTGCTCATCGGGTAAGGGAGGAGAGTGCCGATTTATGATTCTAGGCAATAGGACAGTTTTGAAGCAGGATCCTGGTGTCGATTATAGATTCTCGGGGCTCCAGCAAGTAAACTGGGGTTGAGGAATGGTGCCATTCCTGGCATGGAAGTGGAGAGCAAATGGGGTAGAGCAGCCCATTGTCATGTGGATGGGGTAAACCTAGCAAAAGGAAGAAAGAGTTATCACTCTGGGTATAGGATGGATCAGGGAAGATGAATAGTAGGACTTGGGATGGCAAGGCAGATTAGAGTAATCCTCTTATAAGCCCCCATTATTTAAAATTTTCCGTGTATATGGCATGGTTTTCTCCACAGTTTAAAGTTATAGTAGTTCTAGTGGTTATTTCTGTACTATGTCTCAGTTTCCTTCAGCATAAAATGATGACATGTTCAGATAATCTCTAAGGCTCTTTCAAATATAGCAGTCTCTGAGTCTGAGTATTAGCAAAAGCTAAGGGCAAATGCATGGAAAAGGTTACAGTCACGATCAGTCCTGGCTGTTCACAGGTCTCTCCCTGTGAACATTCAGCCGTAATTCCTTATTAACTATTCTTGCAGCTTCTTGCCAGTCCCTTTTTAAACCACATAATGCAATAAAAATACCCATAGTATATATAAATTTTGTTGGAGTGGTATCAAGGACTTTGGCTTTCTAACTCAGGAGAGAAAGCTAAATGATCAAAAGACCAATGAATCATAATTAATTGCAAAAAAGAGAAGAATTCTAAGTAGCAAAGGTGATCTGTCCCTCTTCCGGACAAGAGCCACTGGAGTGCTGGGAAGCAGGTTAGGCAAGAAAGAGAAGGGAAACTAATTTCAAAGGAAAGGTTTTTGAAAGTGAAAATGTAGGGGCAGTTAGCTGAAAATAATGAGAGATCATAAGGACAGGCCATTCTCTAACATATACAAATTAAGGGACAATTAAGGGACGTTATCTGTATTCTCTCCCTGATGCCTCTGAGGATCATCAAGTCTGAATGGCAAGGAATAATAATCTTAAGGGGATGAGGCAAGACACAAATCATACTTTCCTGCTTTACCTGTAACACTTCCTTTTTTAGAGAGAGAGAGTGTGTGCACACACATGCACTAGTGGGGGCAGGAGCTGGGGGCAGGGGAAGTGGAGGTGGTCCAGCATAGAGCCTGTTGTGGAGCTCGATCTTACAACCCTGAGATCATGAGCTGAGCTGAAAGCAAGACTCAAACCCTTAACCAGATGAGCCACCCAGGTGCCCCTACCTGCAACACTTTTTTTTTTTTTTTAGCATCTTAATTTAATTTTATTTTTGTCAGTGTTCCTGGAACCAAGTGAAAGGGAGCAATAGGGACAAAAGGAATCACATGGGGGCAGACCCAAGAGATCTGTGACCTCTGGGCTGTGGGACACTGAAAATGCCAAGCTATGTGATATTGCCATACCCACACCTCACACAGGGCCCAGCCCATAGCTCAGTAGGCACTCCATTAACGAATGGATGAATGCAAAACTAATCCCATGAAATTTGCTTTAGGGAGGATGAGGAAAAGGGAAAGTTTGACTGTAATTATATTATGGGTGATATATGAATGAACTAGATTTTAGAATATGCTGGAGGCACTTTTTCCTTCTTAGCCACATGGGTGGGTTACCCTCCATCAATCTGCTGTGTGGGATGGGAGGCTAAGGTAGAAAGATAAGTGGAGCACAGCTTGTGGCTTGATTGTGACAATTCCTTGTCCCCTAGTCTTTGACTACTTTCCCAAAGCAATCTGTCAAGCATATTAGGCTTCAATAGTCACTTCAATCGAATATTTGTCTTAAGGCTAAGCCAAAGGCCCTCAGAGATTTAGAGTCTCCTTCTAGATGGACCCAAATAATTGTAGGACTTCCCCTAATGAAGGGAGCTCCTGGATGTGCCCCAGGGAACTCATCTACTATACTCATGTGCATATAATAGTCACCTACCGCTGTACTGTTTTCCTCCTTTGTGTGTTTATTTCCAGCCCCACCTACAGTAGATAGAGAAATAAGCCTAGGTTAGGACACTGAAAACTGGAATCTTGCTGTTTATCAGCTGTGTATCCTTAGGTAAATCTCCCAAACATCTCCGAGTTTGCTGATTTGTAGAACAAAGATAACATCCACCTCACAGGTTACTGTGGGGAATAAAATTTCTTAAAATCCTTCAAAGTCATCCCATAGCAATTAGATTATAATCCTAGCACCGTAGCCTAAAAGACCTCTTTTGATCTAGCCCCTGACTGTCTCTTCAATATCATCTATATCTCTTCCCTCACTCCTTCAGTCCCTGTTATATGGACTTCCTGTCTATTGCTCAAATATCAATGAATATCTCTTCGCATCAGGGCTGGAGTAATCTTCCTGACATTCCTGGCTTGTTCTTTGCTATCCAGATCTCAGCTCGTATGACATGTTAAAAAAAAAAAAACAAAAAACCAAAAAACCAAAAAACTCTGCTCACCTTAACAAATACCTATATACCCCATTCCTACCACCAACTGGTCATTGCCTATCACATTATTCAATTTAATTTTCTTGATAGCAATGATCATTATTTGAATTAATTTTATTGATTTATTTCCTTACTTATTCATTAGTTTTCTCCCTCCAACGAATAATATCAACGCTAATAGAGTAGGCACTATGTATCACTTGCACCGGGAATAATGTATGGCAAGCACATAGTAGATGGCAATAAATATTTGAATTGAAGTAGTGAACTCAATGTTTGAGTTCAAATATTTTAACGAAAGGAATTTATAAATCATGAAATAAATGCTGTGTACATATAAGGTGGTATTTCCTTCCATTGAGAGGGTACTAGAGGGGAAAGAACAGAAGGTAAGTAGTCAAAGAATACTAGATTTTCATTTAGCCTTTACTGCTTTTCAGCTGTCTGAGCTAGGGCCAGTCACTGTTCTGCCTCTCCGTCCATCGATTTTCTCATCTGTAAAAGGAGGAAAGTGGCATTTACCTCCTAGGTTGTTCTAGGACCCAGAATTAATGTTGACAAAAGCACTGTGCACACTGAAGTTGTTCATGTAAGTTTTTATCATTCTCCAATGTGAGATCTCAAACTAGGAGAATGACTTCCTACCATTTTCTTTTTAATTTAAAAAAAAGCAAGAGTTTTGGGAGGCATGGGTGAGAAATTGAAGAGGGAGTTTATTTTACTCAAACTCTTCCCCAAAGCATCAAAAATCTGGGATCCATGGCTTCATTTGCATAAGTATATTTGCATGTCCTAATTAGAACCTTTGGCAAGAATCTGAGGAAAGGAATTTAGGCTTTTGCCCTCAAGGAAGAAGATAATTCTTTCCAAAACAGCCACAGCATTTTCCTGCTGCAGAAGATAGGGGGCAAAGGCATTAACGTTGCTTACAGAAATTAGACTGAGCAGTCGGATTAACATCAATTTACAAATGAAGCAGGATAAGCCCCTTCAAACAAAGCACATTATATTTTATTGAGCAACACCTCCTTGCCTCTCCTAGTTCTGTGTAATGGCTGTTCTAATGCTTTCACAAAGAAGACTGTCTGAAAGAAGGAAAGAAATGATGAGTGTGCCCATACTTGATCTGCGTATGCACACCGCACTTCTCTGCTGGGGTCCAAAAGCTCCCCAGAGAGAGCAAACCCAACCCAAACCTTCAGGTCCACCCTTTGACTCCGGGGAAAATTGAGGGCTCGGTTGACTCATAACCTTCTGGTGCAGGGCTTGGAATCCAAGATTCTGGGCTTGGGTAGTGAGTCTGTCATTTATAATATATATGGGACCTTGCGCTAACCATTTTACATTCTCTTAGCCTTTAATCCTTCTGCTGCAAAAGGGAGATAAAATTGACATCTGCCTCATGGAGTTGTTGGAAGGATTAAATAAGACCCTATGTGGAGCGAACCCTTTGTAAAGGGCAAAGTGTTATATAAACGTCCCATATTTTAAATCCTGTCCTTCTTCATCCCTCAACCTTCTGTCACGAGAAATTATTATGTTGCCTCTCTTGGTTGATAGGGTTGAAGCACTCAAGGGCCCTGAATGCTCACCAGAAAGGTATACAAATGGCACAGGTACAGCTTTTCTCCTTCCTGTACCTGCAGCTAACATTGCTAACGAACCACAACACTTTTTCCTACTGAGTCTGGGCCCAATCTCCAAATCCCCACCATAACTTTCCAATAACTACCATCAACTGTTGGAGTGGGCATGGGAGATAGAGCTGACTGGCCATTCCTCTGAAGCCTCTAAGACCTGTGGCCAAAGCGTCCCACACTCTTCTTTGTTGTCCAGATCAAGGACACACAGAATGCAGCCCAAATGCATAGAGATGACACCCCTCAGTGACAGATCCCCCTCTTAGCACATACATACACAGAGCAATGCAGGCTCAAACAGCCATTTATTACATCTGAGTTAATTTCATAGTGGAAAAGAAAAGCAAATGTTCAGGGAAATGTTGGCAACAGTACAATTTATGATAAATCAGATTGCCTGAAGAAATGAGTAAAAAGGTTTTGGAGAGAACAAAGGCTCTGGGATCGAGTAGCAAATGTCAAGTTAGCTACGTAACTGGTGGGAGTGTGTACACGGTGTAACTGGATCAATCTCTTAATTGCTCTACGTTTTCCTATCAAATAGGATAATTAGAAGACATTTTGATTCTCAGTTGAATCAATTCTTTCCTTAGGCTTTGAGAAGAAGTTGTCTTACAGAGACTCCAGATGTTATTATCGAAATCTCTCCCCTCTTAGATCCTGAAGGAAGGGTGTAGTTTGATTTTGGGGATGGGATCACAGGTCCGTCCTTGACAATCCAGATGTCAGACAGCAGTCCTAAATCAACAGAAGTTGACCCCAACCTCTCAAGTTCCCCAGTTGCAAGCCGAGAGCTATTTCTTTTATTTGGTCTGGGTGTGAGTTTGTAGGTGTGCAGTGACCCGCTCTGTTATTTTACCAAGGTCAAACAGTCTCACATTCCATGGGAAGCAGCACTTGTCCATTACCTAAGCTCTCTACTTTGTGTCATTAGGGGCATGACCAAAGAAAGACTTACATACAAACATGATTTCTTATAAAATAAGAAAATCAGTTTTGTATGCAGAAATACAATGCAAGTGTTACATCTTCAGCAACCTAATTTTCAAAAAGGCAATTGACAATTGTCATGTTAACAAATATTTCCTTAAGTCCTAGAAGCAAAAAAGTTCACAATAAATAATGTCAAGAACAAAAGTGGCAAAATTCTGATTTTTCTGAGCCTAAAGACTGTTGTTTCCATTTGCTTTAAGGGTCTGGCATCAGGGTCCAATTCAAGAAATACATCTTAATGGATCTTTGTTTTGGGCAAGGGAGATGATAGCTCCTCTTATTACTCCTGACTTTATTAGCCATCTTTCCAGTTTCGAATGGCTAACAATACTTTCTTTTTTTCTTTTTTCTTTCTTTTTTTTTTTTTTTTGCATTTTATGTGTCTCATTTGATCCTCATATAATAGTTGTGGCAATGTCAATACCAATTTTCTGAGGCAATATGGAAACTCAACTGGGTGAAGCCAGTTGGCCAAGGTCACACAGTTAAAAGTATAAAAATTGGGATTTGAATCCAGATAAGCTGATTCTAGAATGATGTTCTTTACTACCAAATACATACCTTGGGAGTGACTTAGGACAGGGATTATGTTTCTTATGAAGTTAGCACAAGGGATTTTTTTTTTTTTAACTTAATAGAAATGCCTGGGGCCAAGAGAGTGAACCTAGATGGGTCAACATGAGAAATATGAGAACTAAACATTAGAGAGAACAAATCCAAAGGAGCTAAAGATGCCAAGTTTGAAACTGGGTGAAGGCGACATCAAAATAAAAGCAGTTGAGCATAAACAAGACACTGATCTGCATAACAGCTGATATTTGCAGTGTACCTTGGAAACTAGAAGTTTTGTGATGTCTGTGTTAGTTGTTAATTTAACAGTTAAGAAGCAAAAAGGGGAATGTATAGTCTGCCCATGCTGGTGGAGAAGAGGTACCTGAAACCCTTCGAGGCTGGATGTCTACTGGTTCTATGGTTTTGCTGCAATGGGCTGGGTGATATTTATAAGAAACTAAACAGGTCAATGGCAGCCACCGAAGCAGAATGAGAGGGATGACACACATTAGTTTGTTGTTTCCAATAATACAGAATATTATCACACTTAAATTCTAGTTGATACAGGGATGGGAACTGGCTATCTCCTGGCCTTTTTGACAATGAAGGGAAAATGTGTACCAACGGCAGAGGACAGAGCCAAATAGTAAAGGGAAGTCACTGCCAGGACATGAAACAAAGGGACAGACATATCCCTGCAGCTGACTCATGAAGAGAGCCAGCCGGAGACCAGCCCAATAGAAGGTGCTGTGGAACAGAGAGGGCCCAGGCTTGAGTTATTCATCATGACAGTGATTGCTATAATTAAGTGTACACTTACTATGTGTCATGTATGTATATAGCGACTTATAAGTATTCTTTTATTAATTTTCAAAATAACATGAACTGGTTATTCTTAAGGACATTTTTGTAAATGAGAAAATGGTGGTTCAGAGGGATTCAGTGACTTATTCAAGGTCAGACAGTGAGTGGGAGATAAGCCAGGATTGAGCCAGGAGCCTGGCTCCAAAGCCCATACCCTGAGCCAGTATGCTGACAACTCCTACACCTAGTTGTTGGACAGTAAGTTGATTATGGTGAACTACATTTAAAAATTTTGCTCCAAGTCTTTTTTAGATATGTCAACCATATATAGCAGAACTTGCCAAGTGTTTTATGTTTATATATTGCTCTACTGGGTTTTAACACCATTTGGCAACAATTGCTAAGCTCCTCTCCTTTCATCCTAGCTTTAAGGACCTTCACTTAGAAGCTGACAACTCCCTGGGCACCAGTATCTGGCTCGCCTGTATCATCTTAAGAAATTGTGTTGACGTTAGTGCTCGTTGGGCATCATGGGAGCAGGCAGTTCAACGTCTCAAGCACAGCTCTAAGGAGAACTCTTTCACAAAGATTTACATAGGCTGTTGCCCAGATTGAAACATCTTTTATATTCCTTTCCAACCCATTCCACTCTCCTACCACAATATGCCACATCTCATGAGGGCACAGACAAAGCAGAAAGAACAAGCCTGTAGATGCAACCGTAATGGATGGCCAGTCTGAAGAAGGTTATCTTTGGGGGTCTCACTTTGATCTGTGTGTCTTTCTGTGGATATTTGGCATCACATCCAAAAAAAAAAAACTCTTTAGATGAATCTGCCTGCTTCCTTTACGCTGGAGCCAAAGATAGATCATTTCATGAATGTCCAGTCAACCCTAGGATTACAAAATGCTAAGGCACTTCTAACTATCACCGCTCAAAGAGGGCTGTAATATATTCTAAGACAAAGGGAATTTGGACAGCAGCATCATTTGGAGGGTGTTCCATTGAAGGGCACAGGGAAGGGCACTATGGGCTGATACGTCCCATGCCACCAAAGCTCAGTTTCTAATATAGCTCACTGCAACTCTCTTTGATAAACTCCAAGCTTCCCCAATAGTAATGTATTTATGGATGTTGTTAGAGTGTAGGCAGTGTTTTGGTATTAGTAATTTCAGTGTTAAGCAAGAGAAACTGAAGTCTGATTTCGGCAGAGGAGTAATTTTTTTTTTAATAAATAAAATATTTTGTTTGTTTATTTATTTATTTATTTATTTATTTATTTATTTATTTTTATTAACACATAATGTATTATTTGCCCCAGGGTACATGTCTGTGAATCATCAGGCTTACACATTTCACAGCACTTACCATAGCACATACCCTCCCCAATGTCCATAACCCAGCCACCCTATCCCTACCCCCGCCTGCAGAAGAGTAATTCCTAAAAAAAGAAAAATGGGAGGAATTAACAGGAAGGCCAGAGAAGCAGACCCAGAACAAAAGGAAGAACTAATCTGGTGAGGATCTTGTTGCCATGATGGCCACAGATGACACTGGATCTCATCTTTGCTATGGTCACTGGATCCTGGACGCTGATTGTGACATGGATCCTTCACAGGCCTTCCTCTTTGCATCACTGGCTCCCGATTTGAATTCCCATGTGGGCGAACATGATTGGCCAGCCTACGTTACATGTTCATAATCTAACTGCAAAAGAGGCCGGGAAAATTACTATACGATCTTACTGGCTTAGATAGTGGAAGGCTGGCTCTACTTTCCTTCAAAATTCATTAAGTAAGAAATTCCCCCAGTCACGGACTTGTAGGTGTTAAGATGCTGGCTAGCCAAAGATGTGATACATTTTGTTGATACCACCTGCATATTTTTCAAATGACACCATCTTCTTCAACTCTGACGCAGTCTTATGTTTTAACTATCATTACCTGTTTAATTTTTTCAGCTCTTTAAAACAGCCTCTAAGATTCAAAATTATTCTAATACCATTCTTAAAATCCATCTAAAGACTTTTTCTGGGTAATCAGCATACTCCTAAAATTAGGTAAGTCAAACTCCTAACCCAATAAACTTTATTTTTGTTTTGGGGTCATTTCTATTTAGCTCTGTCAGTCAGAAAAATCCATGCTTGCTAAAAATAAATAAATAAAAAATAAAAAAGCAAGCAAGCAGATAAAATTGACAAGATACCAAGTGCTTAAATATCTACTACACAGATAGCCCTTTGTTTTGAATTGCAGCTGTCTTGCAATAAATAGTACAAATATAAACAAATTCAATAAAAATTCCAGAAAGAAAGTGCTTAGAATAGCAAACACTATGCTCTTAAACAATCCCCAAAAGAATCATTCAAAGTTTGCCACTCTTCATTCAATCCCATGAAATCTGTTTAGAATCAAGCCAATGACTAAACTCCTGACAAAGACCCTGATTCCTTTGCCTCACTGTCTACAACTGTCATGTAGAAATCTGTTTCTCCTGAGGAGTTAAAGTTAATATAAACGTGTGTGTGCCCGTATGTGCATGTGTATCTACTAATAAATTTTTCACCTGAAAATACAGGAAGGGAAAGTAGTAAAGAGCGGTGGGGCAGAGAGTGATGGGCAAGGAGGGCTGTTTTATATAGTATATCGTGAAAGGGTGAAGCCACCAGCATTTAACTAGAGTTTAAAGCTATAGTGTAAATAAGACAGTGGAAGGTGAGAAGGTAGCTAGTGAAGAGAAGAGCTATGGGGGGGCAATGAGTCCTGTTTTAAATAGCTAGTTGAAACATTTCAACGAAGTGAATAGACAAAAACATTTAAGCAAATAGTTAAATGTTTTTAATAGTTAAAATATTTAGAGGTTGAAAGAAGCAGCAAAACAGATGGAGGAGAAATTGCATCTAGAAAAAGAAAAGGGAGCTCTAAAGAAAGAACGTACAGAGCATAGAAGTTCTATCAAAAAGGGCTTTTGAAAATTAAAAATTGATAGCAGACATAAAAAATTCAGTAAGGAAGTGAGAGATAAAGTCGAAGTCTGTGAGAGAGGAAAACAAAAAGAAAGAAATAGGAAAAAGGGAGAGAAAAGGTCGGGAATATAGAAAATCAGATCAATGGTACCATTGTCCAAATGATAGAGGTTTCAGGAATAGTGGACATAAACTGAAGAGGAGGAAAATAAAGAGACGACACAATGAAATGTCCCAGAAGGGAAGGGCACGAGTGTGTAGACTAAAGGGATCCCATGGGCTCCCAGCACAATGAATATGCATATCTGGTTGAGGGAGGATCTCATCAAAGTATTAGGGATCAAATGGCAGTAGTTATCTCAACAACAAATTGGGGAGAAAACAAAATGGAACAGTGCCTTCAAAATTCCCAGGGAAACTGCAGTGCGTACACAGCTAAACCCCCCATCAAGGGTGGGGAGAATAATAAAGACATTGTAGGGTAAGAAAATTCTTCCTTTCTTCCCTTTTAGATTCTTTGGCTGGTCTAATAAATAAATTGACATTAGATCAGTAGGAGGAAAAAACAATTTGATTTTTTGTATTTAAGAGCTCATGAAAATATGACGCTAAAAGAAGTGACCAAAGCAGTCAGCTTCTATATATTTTAGACAAACAATACATTTATGAAGATACGACAACATAAAGAAGTTCGGGCTTGGGGTAGCAAATTAATGAAGAAGTAACAAGGTTTGTTTCTATTACCTTCTTGGCCCTGCAGTCCCTGTGTCTGGTGATGAGTATGCCTTTTACCCTCCAGGTGCAAGAAGGGTACTGTTCACATGGGGAATTTATTTCTTACTTTCAGGGAGATAAAAAACAATCAGAGTAGAGTGTCCTTCCCGTACCAGCTGTTTCTTTTTTTTAAAGATTTTATTTATTTATTTGACAGAGAGAGAGAGATCACAAGTAGGCAGAGAGGCAGGCAGAGAGAGAGGGGAAGCAGGCTCCCTGATGTGGGGCTCGATCCCAGGACCCTGAGATCACGACCTGAGCCGAAAGCAGAGGCTTTAACCCACTGAGCCACCCAGGCGTCACTGTATCAGCTGTTTCTTATATAACCTTAACTCAAAATAATATGCCAAAGGGGCACATTTTGGGGAGGCCTTCCCTGAACCCCATCTATATCTTCAGACATGTAAGACGTCAAAAATATCACCTTTTTCACAATGCTACTGAAAGATTTGTTCAACAAAATTAGAACATAAACTATGAAAGGGGAAGATACTGGACTCAGGAAACAGAGACCCATATTTAAGAGAATCAAAAGACAATTTCAAAATGATGGCAAAGGGACATTCTGAATACCAGATTTGAGCAGGTCTAGAGCGCAGCACGCTGAGATGAGAGAAAGAGATCAAATGGCTCCAAAGTAATGTATCTAAGGGGGAAAAATACCAACTAGAACACATGATATGCTTAAACAGATATTTACAGTTTTGTCAGAGTTTGGGAATAAATAATAAGTAAATATAAACAAGCAAATAAAAGTAAGTACACTTTCAAAAGAAGGGAAAGTTTTAAATTCTACAAGAAAATACTATCTAGAATAATATAGGACTCCACTATGAGTATTGTTTATTTAGTCTCAAAAATATAAACACTGAATATTGATTGTATATGACCCTGTTTATATGACTCCGGATTTGTTCCTCATCTCCTCTCACCCCCATACCTTGGCTGTTTACTCAGTGGAGAGCTCTGGCCACAGACCACCAGGTTGTCACCTGATCTCAGCCTGCCCCAGGGGAATCGGGCTCTCTGCTCAGCGGGGAGCCTGCTTCCCCCTCTCTCTCTCTGCCTGCCTCTCTGTCTACTTGTGAACTCTCTCTCTCTGTCAGATAAATAAATAAGATCTTTAAAAAATAAATACATAAATAAATAAATAAAATAAAGTTAAAAAAAAAACACAGCAATATCAAGAGATAGCACTCCAATCTTGTGATTTAGAAAGATGGAGATATGTTCTAACAGAAAGATCTAAAGAATTAAAAAATGATTCTCTTTGGAGAGTGAGAATCAGTGTGTGGGGAAGTATTCAGGAAACTAATGATTATGTATATGTGTGTGTGCATATATGTATGAGGGAGGCATATATATACTATTAATTAATTATACATTAGTAACTATTTACAACTATATATTATGCTAATAATATATGATAGATATTATATTATATATTATATGTAAACTGGGAAAATAAATGGCAAAACTTATGTTAAAAGTTAGGCATAAGTTTGTGAAGCCAAAGAACTATCAATGAAACAGAATGATGGGTGAAGGAGTAATGGAATCCTTCCTATCTGTGATTGGTTAATTTTACATGTCAACTTCACCATGCCACAGGGTGCCCAGACATTTAGCCATAATTATTCTGGGGTGTCAGTGAGGGTTTTTCTGGATGAGATTAATGCTTGAAGTGGTAAACTGAATAAAGCAGGTTGCCCTCTTTTGTGTGGGTGGGCCTCAACCAATCAGTTGAAGGCCTAGATGAAATAAGGTTGATCCTCCTATGAAGAAAGGAGAAATCTTCCCATCTGATTGTTGAGCTGGGAAATTGATCTTTTCTTGCCTTTGGACTTAAGTGGAAACATCAGCTTGTCTTGGGTCAATATTCTGGGTCTCCAGCTTCCTGACTGAAGATCCTCCATAATCACGTAAGTCAGTTCCTTGTAATAAATCCCTTCCTTCCTCTTTCTCTCTCTCCATATATCCTTCTGGTTCTGTTTCTCTGGGGATCCCTGATGAAGTAATTAATTAATTAATTTTCCCTGACAAATTTAATGTCTAATGAGTTAAGTCAATGTTTATCATCTTCTTTGTGAAGATGGCCACTCATGTTTCCTGGGCTGCAGGCTACTTGTCATTCTCATTCTGTCTTTATAGATTGTCCTAAACATGACAACAAACTCATGTTCTAAAACCATGTTCCATACTCCCTGTATTTTCAAAAGTAACACTATAAAAGCAGCTGTATGAATAAATGTCTCCAGCAAGAAGATGTTATTCTTAACCAAGTCTATCGGGAGAGCAGTATGGAACATGGGCAGGATAAATAGCTTTAGTTTAAGGATTCAATGCATAATAAGACATTTATCAAGCACCTGCTGTGTGCAAAGCATTATGCTAGATTTTGCGGGGAGTACTGAGATGAATCATCCATCTCCTGTGTGTGTGATCCACCAAAGCTGAGGATATGGAATCTAGTATTAAGATGAATTATGCTGAATTTTTCTTTGACATGCCATCTTTATAACCTCTTTCCCAATGGATATGACTGAGGCATGACTCATGGATGTTTCTCTTCTCCAGAAAAGAAAAAGTTTTTTGGTGATAGGACAAAGAACTATGAGCACCAGTTTCAAAGTTAAAATGTAGATATCATGGGCTTGTGACTGCAGTTGATTTTTATATGCTTGAGAACGTTCTAGTTTCTCCACCAGGATCATCACAGCAATGAATAATCAAGGAAAAAAAAAAGTCCCCTCACCTAGAGTAATTTCTGACACACACAAAAATGAGAACCTTGATTTTACAATTTAGTGAGTTAGTATCCATCACATAAAATATTGGAAAGTTCACAATTTTATGTCCAATGAAACAACCTTCCCCACACATATAGGTCATGGGCTCATTTGCCCATGCTGTAACTTATTTTGGAATTTCTTAGGTTCCTAGTCAGAGTAAACACAGTATGTGATGGCTAATGTTGACACCACTTAATATTTTTCTCACTAACTGAATATTTGGTTCAAATATATACACACTAAAGAAATTTTAGTAAGCCTAATTAAAATAACAAGAAAAGAAAACAAAAAAACCAAGAAGCATATATAAAGAAAAATACAACAAAAAAAGCTGAATTTGGTTCTTTATTACTTTTTATTTGGCTTCTGGTAATTTTCAGTTGGAGTTAAAGTATCTCTTTAACCCAAGGGTGCATATAAAACTATCCAGAGCTCCAAATTCAGTCACTATTGACCAGCCACTCCAGCCTGGTAATGGAATACAAAGAGAAAAGTGAATTACGGCAGGAAATTCCCATTTCTATTGGTGATGCTGTATCCACATCCATCTTCCTTTGTCAACCAAACTGTAGACCTTTACCTCCCAAATGTAGACATGACAACAAATATTTATTTGTTTTGTGAATTTTCTATTTTAATGTGCATTTTATGTGCAGGAAGGCAGTCGACATAATGAGACATCCCTGGTAATAGTTATCTTGGCATAATGAAAAATGGATAGAGCTGTTTTTTACATTTTTAGTGAAAAGGATTTTATTCTTTAATAAGTAATATGGGCATAGCTCTTGGACAGTGCATGGGCCTCATTGAATCAATACCACTAGCATTAATATTTCTGTAAAGCACACTCCATGCACAAGGCATCTCAATTATCAGTAGATTTGAACCTGGACATCATTCATTTATGTAAAATTCTGCACGCAGGTATTCTGCCTACCTTAAAATAATGTGTATATAATATGTGAATATATACATAATTTATATAAGATATATTCACACACACAAACATACATGTATTTGTGTGTGTGTATGAGAGAGGGAATGAAAACATACCTGACTTGATACAGATTTCCAAAAAGTTTTCATTAATGTCTTTATGAGGAATAAAGAGTGTTAGCAGAAGGAATTAATGACAGGATTCCTTCAATCTCATTTTGTCATTTTTGAAATAAGATTTATGCTACAGTATTGGTTATCTCTTTGATGCCCTCTAACATCACAAATACAAAGGAGTCTCTTCTTCTTTTGATTGTTCACGTCTAATTATTAGTCTATGCATAATGCAAATTATGCTAGATTTGCAATCAAAATACTGTGTGACTCTGGAAGAGATCCTGGGCATTTCTATTTCTCTTTCTTTACTTATAAGCTGGGGATAATAACTCCTAACTGTCAGGGTTGTTATGGGACCTGACTGAATTCATGAGTGTGCTTTACACATCTTAAGCATGTTCTAATACGGTCAGAGATATTACTATTAATTTTCATGGTGGTAATTCATCTTGATCTATTTATGACCAATAATAGCATTGTATAGGTTAGCATCTTATGGGCTAGATATTGTCCAACAAGGATGGAAAATAGCCCTGGGATACCTGCATCTCTTCACTGTTTTGGAGAGAAGAGAATATAAACAAACAGTGAAACAGTCTGATTCAAAATGAGAAAATTCTAGACCTGAGAGACCATTGTGCCTTTTGTATTGTGCTAAGTATCTTTGAGTGTAGAGTGACAGGCAGTTGATTTTGAGAGTGGCTATTTACAAGGCTGATCTGTGCCTTCATTTCAGATGGAAAGTTTCTAGTCATTATTATAGTATGGGTGAATAGTCATTTTAAATACGATTACGATTTTTTCTTCTTTTTTTTTAGATGAAACAATGTTCTAAGCAATAACCTATAGACTCTTTGGTTTCCACTTCCATACCACCCTGCCCATTTTCCTACCCCATCACACCCGTTTGTGTAGGATGGGTTATACGCTTCTTTACCACTAAAAGAATACTGACATTGATTCAAATCATAAGTAGCTGGCTGCTGTAATCTCAAACAGCTTTTCAAGATTATTCCATAATCTTGTAACTTTTATTTGGGATGACTTGGGTGAGTAAAATTAGTTTTTAATTAATGAAAAAATGAAGTTTAAATGAAAGCTACAATTACAAAAATGTTCTTTCACAATATAGCTATAAAATTGTACTATTGAAATATTAAAGACCATATTCTATCCATCATGAAAAATAGAAGAAGAGTGTAGCAAAGTATCCAGGTTTGAATCATGGCTCCATCAATTCCTAGCTTTGTGACTGTGGCCTTAAGTCCCCTAATCAGTACCAGTGCTAGTTAGTCTTAGAGTCTAACAGGAACAGGACCTAACTGACAAAGCCACTGTGAGGACTGAATGAATTAATGCAGGCATTAAGAACATTATCTTAATAATTGTTGGCTATTTATCATCATCCCCTCCACCTCCTCCTTTTTAGGAAGAGAATTCTTTTAAATCCCCAAAATATAGACTAATCATATTGAACATTTGACAAGCTTTTGTCCTCTACAAATTGAAGGTTGAATTCAACCAAATAATCTTTTATGTAAATAAGAAGCTGTTTCAGGCACAAGAACAGACCTACTGATCTGTTGCATTATGTGCCAGCATATTGAAAAAAGTAGAGTAATGGTCCTGGCTCATTAATCTAGACAATGTTTAAAAACTCCAAAGCGATGCACTGATTTGTCTTCAACTAACAAAAACATTTATATAGGGGCGCCTGGGTGGCTCAGTCATTTAAACCTCTGCCTTTGGCTCAGGTCATGATCCTGGGGCCCTGGGATTGAGCCCCAAGTTAGGGCCCTGGGATTGAGCCCTGAGTTGGGCTCCCTACTCAATGGGGAGTCTGCTTCTCCTTCTTCCTCTACCACTCCGCACCCCTGCTCATGCTCTCTCTCTCTCAAATAAATTAATAAAAATCTTTAAAAACAAAACAAAACAACCCCCCCCCAAAATTTATGTAAAGAACACAGACCAGGAATGGGGCCCTATTAAATGAAAACTGGAGTATCAAGCAGTTTGAGAAGTAAAAACATAAGCAGATTCCTTGTCCCGTAGGGAAGTCAACAATAGAAACCATAAGGACAGTAAAGAGTCTTGAAACTGAGAAGTACATGGATGCCAGGGCTCATTCCTGGAGCCTAGGATTTTGGGTCAGCACCTCATGGGCTTTAGGTACACTCTATCAGCTCTAGTGGGTCACTAAACAGCCCTCCACTTTCCCTCCAGACCTGGTCATTCTGGGCTCCTAGGTTCTTCTATGCTGGAGAGGTGGTCAGCATTGCACTAGATGTTGTTCTGCCAAACACTGCAAGATTTTAGTGGCAGAAGTACATCAAATACAGATTTTTGGCTAAATGTTAAAGTCAATATGAAATCAAATCCAGGGCTGAGGCTGCACCATCATTAGGGTGACCAATTCATTCCATTGAGCCCCGGACTTTCCTGATGGTAGCACACAAACCCACATCCAGGAATACCCTCCTTTGCAGGAAAACCACCACATGCTGGTCACCTAATCTTCACAGAATGAATATCATAGAATAATATGTTTTAATAACATATTACAAAACGTTCAATTGTTCAAATTTCCAGGAGTTGAAATTTAAGATTGTGGGACTTAGTGTGGGAAAAGTAATTTCTCAGCACCACCAGCTTCTAGATTGCAATGTGTGGTCACTAAACTGCACGTTTGGGTTGTGGACAGATGTTTATTCTCAACCGAAGTGAGTTGAGGAGCAAAGTTCTTTGTAGCTAACTCTGCCAGTAGAGGCAACACTTTCAGGTGGCATGGCAATTAAGATGTCAAATTGATCTATTTTCTCTTTTAAAAAAAAGATTTATTTATTTATTTGAGAGGGAGTGAGAGATCATGAGCAGGGTGAGGGGCAGAGGGAGAGGGAGAGAAAGAATCTCAAGCAGACTCCTGACTGATTGTGGAGCCCGACATGGGGCTCGATCTCAAGACCTTGAGATCATGACCTGAGCTGAAATCAAGAATTGGACAATTAACCAACTGACCTAACCAGGTGCCCAAACTTGATTTATTTTCTCACAGTGATCACTGAAGTGATGCCTTCGTTCCTCCTCAGCTCCTGTGCTTGACGATTTAGTCAATGATGATGGTGCAATTTCAGCAAGGCAATCCCATGAACTAAATATTTCTCTACTTAACTATTTGAAAAATACTATTTTTATGTGAAAATGAATGTGTTGTTCACAATCACCATTAATTATTGCAGCAGCTTACTCTGCATTCATAAATATATATTTATACTTCAACTGAATCTCAAAGAGTCTCGGAAACTAAAACACACAAGGTACTTTTAATCATACTTACATCTAAAATGCTTACCCATAGTTGAAAATGAATATTCTGATAATAAGAAGACATCTAAATGGCAGGCCCTGTTTGTTACTGATGTTGATTCATTGATTAGACCCAAGGGTAACTGGTACAGTCTCATGATCACTGATCACACATCACTGCAGAGAAACCAGATATGATACAACAGTTAGGCATTGAGCTATTAGACTCTCCAAATGATGAGGCCTGAAGTCAAAGTGAAGAGCAGATATTGGCTAAATTTGGAGGCCAAAGTCTTATATTGCTGCTTGCCTATCTGAAGATCCCTGAACATGATCTTTGGGAGGCACTGGAGCCTAATGTTACGAGCTTCCATCAGTACTGGACACTCTTGATTGCTTCTAGTGCTGCTTCTCCCATTGACTTGCACACTCACTCACATAATATCTGAGCGCATTCAATAGGGCATCCTCAAGGACGAGGCTAAAAGAGCCAAAGGCACACAGGGTGCAAATTCTCAGAGGCAAATAAGTTCTAGGATTGCACAGGCATGCAGGAGCAGCACACGTGTAATATGTGTGTGTGTGTGTGTGTGTGTGTGTGTGTGTTGTAAGCGCGTTAGTGGACATATGAACAAATTAGTGCTCTAATCAGTACAACAATTTTAGATTATTTGTGGAACCCTTTTACCCGTGGCTGGCTCTTTGAGCCAGTATTTATAAGGAACTGAATCCTGCTAACTTTCATCTGTCTTCTTTCGCCCCCCGCAGCTAGATTCAACAACAGCCTCCATCTACACTCTCGGGGATGATCCTTTCCCTTAGGATACCAGGTGGATGTCAACAACTCTGGCACTCCTCCCACATCCTGCCAGGCCCAGCTTGCTTTTTTTTTTTTTTTCTTTCTCTTGTTTTCTTTTTTCCTTTTTTAAATTGTGCTACAATTTGCATAACATAAAATTTACCATTTTTACCCATTTTTCAGTATGGGTTTTAGTACAATTACAATGCTGTGCAACCATCACTACTATGTATCTCCAAGACTTTTTAATCTTTTCCCATGAAACTCTGTACCCATTAAATAACTTTCTATTCCTCCCTCTTCACATCCCCTGGCAACCACGCTTCTACTTTCTGTCCCTCTGAATTTGACTATTCTACCTTATGTAAGTGGAATCATACAGGATTTGTCCTTTTGTGACTGATTTAGCTCACTTTAAATAATATCTTCAAAGTTCATCCATGTTACAGAATGTGTCACAATTTCCTTCCTATTTAAGACTGAATAATATTCGATTATATGTCTATGCCATCTTCTGTTTATCCACTGGTTTGTTGATGGATACTAGGTTACGTCTACCTTTGGGCACTTAGGAATAGTACTGCTATGAACATGGGTATAGAACTATCTACTTGAGTCACTGCTTTTCATTGGGGGGGGCACATATGCAGAAGTGGAATTGCCGGATCCTATGGTCCAACTTACAGTTGATGAAACTTAGAATTGTCAGGATCCTCTACCCCAGGATGTCAGATCCCAGACAGGATTAGTGGGCTCTTGCTCTGCATTGTCTCTTTTATAGCAGAATCTGCCATTCCCAGGAAGGATTCAGGGGTATCTTTATGTACCTCAATTTTAATTTTTCTTTCTTCTCTGTGATCTGTCTGTTTGGCTCCCATCTACAGGACCAGGCTTCTTACAAGATCAAGTTTTCACTCTGCAGACCTGCCTTTCTCTTAAGGTCCCAGAGGTGTCCAGTGGTAGACTCTACCATTCTCAGCTTGGATTTTTTCCTTCCCTGATTCTGCAGGTGAGTTAACAGGAATAATGGACCTAAGGGCCCTCACCTATGTGCAGGGTCTTTGGGATTGTGTTGGACTGATTGAGTGTTTACCTAAATTGGCTAATGCAAATTGCAATCAAGAAAAGAATCCAGAACTCAGAATGAGAGAAGCAGAAACAAGCATCAGAAGGAAGGCATGAGGGAAAATCAGGTATAAGAAATCATTCAAGAAAAACCCCCGAAATTATTCCACTTCAGAAGCCAGTATCATCAGAAGCCGGTAAGTCAGGTGAGTGAGTGATGAGTCGAAACCAGTAGTTGAAAGGCACAACAAAGTAAAGTTTTTAGGGTCTGTTTTTTGGGTGCTGCCCCCCCAGTCTCAGCTCAGGTTGTACATCTGAGCACAAGGTCTTTACTGACACACCCCATTTCTATTGTTGAAGGTGGGGGAATTTTACTACTGCGAATGCAGGGAACTCTATAATGACCTCCACTCCCTTCTTGATTCCACAGCTTCAACCGGAGGCCGACATTACTGTTTCCATAGTCAAAGAGTGGCCTGAAGGCAACTACCCACTAACATAGCTCAATGGCTAGAAACATCTCTCTTAGGTCTGGCTCTGAGTAGAAATAAGTCTTCTCTAAGCTTTAGTAACCAGTGACCTGGACCTTACCTGGTTCAAATTTGTGCAACCTCTGTAGTCTGGACACTTTGAAATAAAAAAAAAAATTAGATTAAAAATTTGCTTGAATACCCTGTGGACCTTAGAGAAACAAATGCAAAATCTCAACCTGGACACTCAGGATCTCCATTACCAGCAGGGATATTCAGTGAGACAGTAGCCTGAGAGGTTTTAGGAATTGATGAAAGCATTTCAGATTCACAAAGAACAATAATATTTTCCATTATGTTGCTAAATGTGGCACATAATACTCCCACAAACACATATCATCACAGTGGGAAAGTCACCCCAGACAAGTTTATAGCTCTTTTGTGGTTCTCTAACCCCCTCCCCATAACAATGTTTATATTGTCCTTTTGGTTTTGGCTACCAATGAATTAAGCCAAACTCTTTGCTCAATGAGTATAGTTATCAGCTCCTCCCAGGTAATAGTGAGGTCTATTAATTCTGCTCTCTTCTTCTCTCATATGTACTGCATCATTTTTCACACTGTAAATTATTTTGGAAAGAGGCAGGGAAGGGACCATGAAGGAAGGGGGAATGTCTGTGGGGATTGGAGCTCTTGATATTCCTGTCCCTTCTCGTGTTGAAGGCTAGGATCTGAGCCTGCTGTCTGGGCCTCAGGGAACCTCTCCAGGTGCAGTCCCAACTCTGAGTTCCACTTGTCTTGCTCTGGTGACCCTTATTACCTCTTACCTCAATGCTGCCTCTTCACTTAGATTCTTCAAACCGGTTGTTTGGTGGGACTTTCTGTATGGCTTTTGGTCTTGCAAAGATGCTCTTTGTCATATAATTTTGGGATCTATGATTCAGTACCTCCTACTTCAGCTCAAAACACTAGTATCTAGGTGTTTATCAAAGAGGAGAGTTAAAGTTATAAAAAAGAAATGACAAAATGAGTAAAAGATTGATTACCAGGCTGTTACATCTTTAAAATGATTTAACATATTTGCAGAGTCACACTTGTGATTATCGCGATCAGTGGCAATTAAAATGGCATAATGAACCCACAACTTTATGACTGGAGCTCTGATGAACAAGATAGATCACCCTGCTGTATAAGAAACAGCACCCAATTCAGCTGTGGTTTCCACTTACAGAAATCCTCCTCAGAAAAGGAGCAGTCACTGCGGGGAAATGCCATTAATGCTCACCCAAGTGAGAAGAATCTATATCATGGGGAGGGAAATAGCCATAGAACACCAGATGTTTGCTAATTATTTTCAAATGAAATTGACTAGACTGAGTTTTAAACAAAGATAATCTGAGAGGGTAAAGTAATGTTGATTCTTCCCTTGATTTTTATAAGTAGGGGTAATTAGTCCCTCTGAAGCATTCCTCATTGCCTCCGTCCAGTCCTATCTCCAGTTATTAAGACCTTCCTTTTGCCACAGGAATTATATTCAGTGTCTCTATAGCTGGATCCCAGTTGGCTCGGGAGTTCTGCAGGCTTCACTTTCTTATCTCCCCTCTGCTCTCTGTATGCATAAGCTGTTCCCTCTCCTATCTTTTGTCTTCTTGGCCTGTTATGTTCGAATTCAGTGTAAAATGGGTTAGGACTTCCCACCTCAAGACTGACTGACGGTCACATCATGCCTCTAGGAGCCTCAGAATTATTTGAGCCTGCAGGCCTCTAAAGGTTTGGGCAAGAACCCAACAATTTTGACAGAGTGCACCTTCTATTCTTCCTGGGATATAAGCTAATTCTGGCAACGCGTAGACTTTCATTTGTGAGGAACAATAAGTGAAAGTATTGAAGCAGCGCAAAATTAAAGCTACATTTCAAAGGAAATGGAGCACACAGGAGAATGAGGGTGGCTCTTACCTAAAACGGATGAACCGCAAGAAGCAGACACATTTAGGATCTGTTTCGTTCATATTCTTAACACAACACAGAAGGGTGCTCTATGTCTAAAACTACAATACGCGGCACTACAAAGGGAACCACCTGATATCAGGTAGGATCATACAGAAGTACAAATACGATTTCTACATTAAAAACTGTGATGGAAACAGTAATATGAAATGGATACTGCTAAATGTTACATTTCTAAAGTATGAAGACAAAAACAAGAATATTTTCTCTTGAACTCAAATATAGCTTGCTGCAGCATAGAGTTCAAGGGATATATTATCTTCCCTTACCAACTCTGTTGACAGTGTCCCAAAAGGTTAACATCCTTGATATAGAAACCATTCATGGAAAACAATGAAAAAGATGATAAAACTAAAAAGGTACAACCAAAGAACAGTTTACAGTTGCCTTAGCCTCTGCAAAGCAGAGGCTAGAATAGGATTATTGTGCAAGCGATAGTGATTTATTTAGGGGAGAGGGGGTAAGCCCAGAAAACAGAAGAGAAGAGCTGAGCAGATTGAATGGGGGAGGAAGAAAAGCCAATACAATAGTGTGCAGTTGAGTTGGCCACCACCATGGGTAACTAAGGCTCAATCCCCCTGGGATACACTTAGGAGTAAAGAGAATGTGTGCAGATTCATCTGTCCAAGGATGGTTGGGGAAAGGGCACCTATTCACTGTCTTCCATAGTCCATTGATTGAAAGTTGTCCCTGGGTTACTAAATGCCCCGCACTTCTAAGCTGGGCAGGCCTGTTTGCAGAGAGGAGTTCCACCAATACCCCAAATCCACAGTGAGAGGAGTTCTGGGGGCAGGACCACAGTGGGCACTGAGTGCCACGTGAGCCAGTCACCTACCTGCGATTGCCGCGTCTGAAATCAGAGTGAGGCTGAGAGGCACCTGGTACAATAAAATATGAAGTTACATGAGAAAAACACACCTGAAAAGTGTTTGCCTTCACTGCTAATCAAAGAGATGCAAATCACCACAACACTGAATCTCTTTTCCTTTGATAAATTTAAAGTGATTTTTTAAATGGTAATTTTTTTTTTTAAGATTTTATTTATTTATTAGAGAGAGAGTGAGAGAGCATGAGAGGGGAGAAGGTCAGAGGGAGAAGCAGACTCCCCGTGGAGCTGGGGGCCCGATGCCCGGGACTCTATCCTGGGACTCCGGGATCATGACCTGAGCTGAAGGCAGTTGCCCACCAACTGAGCCACCCAGGCGCCCTTAAATGGTAATTCTTAATGTTTTAAAGCTGTAGTAAGAAAGGAAGGTTTTCCCCCCATTTCTTAGTAGAAATACATTCTATAAACTTTCCAGGATCAAATTAATGTTATAGATTTTTATGGACTGAATTTTGTCCCCCTAATTTCATATATGCCTAGCCTCCAGTACCTCAAAGTGTGACTATATTTGGACATGGGTCTTTAAAGGGATGATTAATTTAAGAGGCAGTTAGGATGGCCCTAATCCAATCTGACTGGTGTCCTTATGAGAAGAGGAAATTTGGAGACACAGAGAGACATCAGGAATATGTGCCCGCAGAGGAAAGACCATGTGAGGACACAGCAAGAAGGGGGCTGTCTGCAAAGCAAGGAGACCTCAGAAGAAACTGAACATGCTGACACCTTAATCTCCAATTTCCAGCCTCCAGAACAGCGAGACAATAAACATCTGTTGTTTAAGCCACCCAGTCTGTGGGATTTCTTATGGCAGCCCTAGAGAATTAATACATAGATCATACATTTAAAAAATATCTTCATACACTGTTTTTTGGAGAGGATAGCAACTGCCCAGCACTTGGACCATGCTTGTTCTAAGCCAATTCTAAAAATCTCGCTCTTTGTTTTCCCAGCGTCCCTTGCAAGTAGGGTGAACCACATAACCAGCTTCTGGCCAATGAGACCAAAAGAGAAATCTGCAATGGGGCTTCTGAGAAAACTTTTGCTTTTGTGATTAAAAAAGACAGGTGGAGATGGTACATGTACATCCCCACCCCTTCTCCTGTGCTTCAGATACACAGTGATGTTGTACCTACGTTTGCAAAGCTCCAGCCTTACATTCTGCTAGTTTGGCAGCTCCGGTGCATCAGAGGGGCCTCTCTGCAAATGGTTTAGGGCATGTGCCCTTGGAATCGGTCTCACTGGCCTTGCTTAGGACACATGCAAATAACTGAACCAATCAGGAGGATCAGAAGGATGAACTGCTCTGATGGATGCAATCCGAACTATGCTCTGACCCCTGGAGAATGGAGTTGATGTCAACCTTGTCCAAGCCACATGGATCAAAAGTGGGGGAGGGGTACTTGCCCCAAAGGAAATCAGGGTGCTCTACCTGAAGATGGAGGAACAGATGCTGATCCGACAAAAATGACAACTGACATCCCCTCCACCCGACTAACTCCTGCTTGTCCTTCAGGTGTCAGCTGGGCTAAAACTTTTCCTGTGCAGTTTTCTTAGCCATGCCCATGCCATCCATTCTAGACTCCTGGTTTTTTTCCCCCTACCATCTGTACTTTATCACAGTACTTTTATGTTGTACTGTAATCATCTGTTTGCTTCTCTTTATTTCTCAGTAGACAACAAATGCCATTAAGGCAGGGAACTTGATTCTTTTTTTTTTTAAATTTTTAAAAAAATTTTAAACATCTTATTTGTTTATTCAACAGAGAGAGAGATTACAAGCAGGCAGAGAGGCAGGCAGAGAGAGAAGGAAGCAGGCTCCCCGCTGAGCAGAGAGCCTGATGCGGGGCTCGATCCCAGGACCCTGAGATCATGACCTTAGCTGAAGGCAGAGGCTTTAACCCACTGAGCCACCCAGCCGCCCCAGGGAACTTGATTCTTATTCACTATTACATCTTCAGTGTCCACTGGAATGCCTAATACATAAACACACTTGGTAAATATTTCCTGGATGAATGAATGAATGAATGAATGAAATGTACATCATAGAAGACAAGTATAATTGAAAATGCTTTCAAGCACATGAACGTGATGGGTACTATAAAGGTAATAGGCACCTTAGTCTCTTCCTACCACACCTATACCCTTGTTAATTTCCCTCCTTTGATGGAGAAAGAGTTGATACATTGGTCAGAGTATAGAACATTCATGAGGCTACATTTATCAATATTCCTTACAGATCAGCAACTTGACTGCTGTGCTCTGTTTTTCTTCTGTGAATATAAAGGGGCTGGCATCTTTGGCACAGACCTAACAGGCTTCTCTCCTCTTTTCATCCCCTAGAAATCTGCACCTGAATAGTAAGTATGTCAGAGCTTACCTCACAGATCTCTCTCCCTAAAAGTATAACTTGATCTCAGAATTTAGAGCAAAGGTAAAGGATTGGAAGCCCCATTCTTATCTCAAAAATCGAGACCACGTCCTCCAGCACAGCTTAGGAGAGGGCCCCGAACTGCGAGTCACTGAGCTCTCACATACCTGTTAGGAAAGCAATATTCTGTTTTTGATCTGATAATGTTCTTTGTATATACTTTTCTCTTTGGGGAACTCTGCCAGTAGAAGTGATCTTGGAAAAATAGGATTTGGGCAGTTCTTTATTTGGGGCTATAATGAGCATCACAAATACCTCCCTAACCTCACATGATTCCTAGGAGGTACTAGGTCACAGGGCATTTTTCGCTGCCTCACACAGCCCCTCAACAAGGATGAATGCGACTCTTCACTGAGCAGTGAAGTCTAGATGAGTCTGGCCTAAAAAAGAGATTGTCCAATTTATAGGGCACTGGTTTTCCTTGGTCTTATATTGTTGGCGCCCAGTACACCGTTTTTCCTAAGAACTGTGACTCTACTCCCGTTTAATACCGAAAACAATGTGGGAATCACTTAGCCTTCACAGAGATAACAGATATGATTTCTATTTGAATTTTTAATATTTGAACATGGCTTTTGGTACAGCCTTAGTGACTCTTCATGAGGCAACTCCTGTCAGAGACTTATGGCATTAAAATTGTGTAGGAGCCTAATAACTATCAATTGATTAATTCAGTGAATATTTACTGCCAATTTGCAATGTACCAGGCCTTTGCTAAAAAACTAACAAAATATGTTGCTGTAATATTGCAACATGGATAAGCCATGATCCCAGTTCTAGAGGTGCTAATAATATTCAGGTGGAGGAGAAAGACACTTAATGAAATAGTTAACCATATGATGTGACACTGGGAAACACGCTCAAATTTGCTTCTGCTGGACTGCGTTACCTTAAAAAATCCTGCAAATCCTTTAAGGCCAACTCAAATCCTGGTTCCTTCAAGAATCCTTAAGTGCTCTGGTCAGCCAAAATAAACCTCTTTCATCTCTCTTCTCCTCCAGTTTGTGTATTAACTATATTTTTGTGTGTATCTCTTTCTTCCATTTGCTTTTATATTCTCAAAGAACAGAAGCTGTATCTTAGCCATCTTGGTATTCTCCAGTTTGGCTAGGACAATCATTTTCATGTAGTAAGCACTGAACCTTTATTGAATTGAAATAAACTTTATTACATTAATCAGATTAGTTCTCCGAAATTTCCAGATACGTGTTTCCTCCATTACAGTACAGAAAGGATAACAGATGCAACATATTTCTAGTCCATAGTCTCAATTTTGGTGAGAAATTATTTGCCTGGACTCTAAAGAGTATGGGGGGGGGGTGTTAATTGAAGTATTATAGTAAGAATACCTTGTTTCCATTGAAAATAAGGAAAACATAAAGATTTTTAGATGTGATTTGTTGTCACTTGAAACTTAGAGCATGGAATATTCAGCCCTGCATAGACACTGATCCCATAATGTTAGTAAACAGAATATTTTTACCAATTATTTGTTATTGGCTGTGTCTGGGGAAATTTGGATGAGGTTATAGTATAGAAAAGCAGGAATGTCAGGGATAGGAGTTGAGATCACAGGAAAGTGAAACTGGAGATAAGAGAGTGGGTAAGAGCATGCAGAGAGACTTGAATGAGGAGAGAATTTAGCACTAGATCTACCATAGAACAGAGGCCCTTGCAACTTCTCAATGAATGGACTAGCTGTCTGTGGTTATGGCCCTTTAATTTCACCTTCCTGGGCCTTAGTTTGTAGGGAGGTTTGGCTTGAGACAGTGCCATGAAGACTCTAAATCTAAATTAATAGCTTTAAAAAAATAAAATGGTAAAAATATGTTTTGGGAAAACAAACTATACAATGGATTAGAAGGAAGAGAGCTTGAGGATAGGAAGCCTATTTGGGAGCAGCTTTTGTTCCAGGCACAGGAGGTGAAAGCAGAGATAAGGACAGAAGGAAGGAGAAGGGACAAGGAGTATGAGTCCCAAATAACTGAAGCTGCTCCATTTGCCAAGAGGTCAGATGCCCTCTGCAAACCTTGTCATTTACCAATGACTCATTCTGTGTCGAATTCTCTTTGAACTTCATCTTCCATTTGTTATTACTGAGTGCAATTACAAAGCACTGATTTAGCACTCTCACCATATGTTAAGGCCTTGAAAACAAACATAAACAACAAAGATGCTTCTTCTTTGAATAATTGTTCTGTGATTTTTAATTTTTCAAACACTCATGAAATATATCTGAAAGGGTTGGTGATTAAAATAATTTAGTATTTTGTTTTTCGCCATGCTCTTTTGGATGCTGAGCCTACTTTGACCAGGAGGGTGCCATTCAGAGTAAGTACTAAGGTGTGAAAGATTTCTTCAGTATTTTGAAATAGTTTCCATGCAAGGGCTGGAAAACATGTTTTTTATTTCATTTTATTTTACTTTATTTTATTTTATTTATTATGTTCATTTAGCCGCTGTATAGTACATAATTAGTCCTTGATGCAGTGTTCAATTATTCATTACTTAAGTATAACACCCAGTGCTCATCACAGCACATGCCCTCCTCCATACCCATCACCCTGTTACCCTATCTCCTCTCCCCCTCCCCTCTGAAACCCCCAGATTGTTTCTCGGGGCCCATAGTCTCTCATGGTTCATTTCCCTTTCTGATTTCTCTCCCTTTGGATTTCCCTCCCTTCCCCTGTGGTCCTCTGTGCTATTCCTTATGTTCCACATATGAGTGAAACCATATGATAATTGTCTTTCTTTGCTTGGCTTATTTCATCAGCATAATCCCCTCCAGTTCCACCCATGTCAATGCAAATGGTGGGTATTCATCATTTCTGATGGGGCTCAATCCCAGGATTGAGGAACTGCCTTGTACCTTCTAAGGAGAGAGAGAGAGAGCAATGGAGACTGAAATTTTCTTTTTTTTTTTTTCCCCAAATACTTTTATTTTATTTTTTCAGTGTTACAAGATTCATTGTTTATGTACCACACCCAGTGCTCCATGCAATACGTGCCCTCCTCAATACCCACCACCAGGCTCTCCCATCCCCCCACCCCCTCCCCTCCAAAGCTCTCAGTCCCTTGTTCTGAGTTCACAGTCTCTCATGGTTCTTCACCCCTCCGATTTCCTCCAAATTCATCCCTCCCCTCCCTCTCACAATGAGACTGAAATTTTCTTACTATGTTTTGTAAATTTCACATTTTAGTACCAGATGCCATTAACTTGCCAGAAATGTCTGAACTGAAGTTCATTTGAGGTAACGATCTTGGATTTATTTCACTTTAGTCCATTCCTTTGTTTTCAGAAAACAAAAAATATTAAAATACATGGGAAAAAAACAGAGAATATTCAAGACAACAATAAAAAACAAGCAGCTGCATTCAATTTTGGAATTAGGATCTTAAAAAAGACAAGCTGTTAAATTCTAGTTGCTTTTCTAATATAACATGTTGAGAAACAGAGTCTAGTTGTTAAATCCAGAGCTAAAATGATTTTCAAATAATTATTCTTCCACTATTCACAGTTCACTGAAAAGATGTTGGAAACCTAATATTTCCCTGGTAGCCAAAGGTGAAATGATACTATTCAGTAAAATGTGATCCTGAGAAGTATCTAAAGAGAAGATATTAGTTTTGCCATTGAGGATTTTCTCTCTGGCATCAATATAACTTCCCCCTAAAAATATCCTTTGTCTGGGTTGATGGAACATCATTCTGCCATTTTCCATGAGTTGCTAGGGAGTCAGCTGAAGCACACAAACTGTATTGTGACAGAATCGTGTTACTTATACAAGGTATAAATTAGGCAAATTGTAGACTTGGGCATTTTAAGATTCCATAATCCATTACTAATTCATCGTTATTTCTTCTCCATTCTGAAGCTAGTACTTTTCCTTCCATTGAGATCCAGGCTTAATTTGTATCAAAATTGTCCCAAAATTCATGGGAATTTGCTCTCCTGGAATCAGCTCTTACAAGTCTTCCAGTATATAACTTTTTCAGTGGTAAACAGTCCCAGGCCCTGTTCCCTTTGGCTTTCACATAGATTTTACCTCTTTGGAATCTACCATTTCTTTAGAAATGACAAACATTTGAATAAGCTTTCTTAAAATTCTCTTGCTAACTCTTCTAATCCCCCACATTGAATACATTTTCCCTAAAAGGACCAACTATTTGACTTCATCCTGGTAACCTATTATGTTCTTTAGAAGCCAAAGAAACATAAATTTTAGCATCTTAGATTTCAGTTACGACAGTCCAGAGGACTCTGGTGACCTTTCCTCCTACAACTCAATTTGATCACACTTTGCACTGCATAGCCTGTCTTGAAGCTGGCAAGCTATCCAGTCCACTCGACTAACTCCAGTTTCAAAGTAGGTTAAAATATTGTCAGTTCAAGTTTCTACTCTGCCTTCCTCCTTCAGAGATGGCATTGGGATTGCAGGAGAAGTTTATTGCAGAGATTAGTGAAGGTGAGCTTGTGGTCCCTGACAACATCCGCATCGTGTCTGCTACTAACATAACACATGATGTGTCCTCTTCCCCTGGATCCTCCATGGTGACCGCTCTGGCAAGGGGAGGACATGGTTTCCTTCCTTGACTCTGTGCTGCCTTGGTACTTAAAAGATTTCAGCTCCTCATTTCCCAGCCAGTGGCTGATATGCCACATTCTTTCCAGTGTAAGTTTCTTTTCTTCTTCTTCTTCTTCTCCTCCTTCTCCTTCTCTTTCCTCTTCCTCTTCCTCTTCTTCCTCCTCCTCCTCCTCCTCCTCCCCTTCTCCTTCTCCTTCTTCTTCTTCTTTCTCCTTCTTCTTCTTCTTCTTCTTCTTCTTCTTCTTCTTCTTCTTCTTCTTTAAGATTTTATTCATTTATTTGACAGAGAGAGGGAGAGAGCATGGGCATCCTGAGAAGTATCTAAAGAGAAGATACTGGTTTTGCCATTGAGGATTTTCTCTCTGGCATCAATAATCTGAGCATGGACAGAAGCAGGCTTTCCACTGAGCAGGGAAGCCCGACGCCCGGCTCCATTCCAGGACCCTGGGATCATGACCTAAGCTGAAGACAGACGCTTAACCCACTGAGCCACCCAGTGGGTTCTTCACTATTTTAAGGAAATTTTTGTCCGGTAATGGCTCTCACCTTCAATAAATTTCCATATTCTATGTATAGGTGTGAAATTTTGGATCTCTTTCTCACCATTTGTGAGATTACAGGAAAATTTCGGAAGGGGCCGTCCTCATCTTCTGTGGTCTGCATTCATTTCTGTCACCTCACTATGCCCTCCCATGGCCGGGTGGTGAGGGGACTGTTGCCAGGAAGGAAATTGTTCTCAAAAACCTTCAACTGGAAGCTGGTTCTGGGATCCTCCAAATTTTAAAAGAGAGTTTGTTCCTCTGTTACTTGCCCACTATTTTTAATTCTTTTTAAGCACCTAGCCCCTCTTCTCAACTCTCTGCTACCAGAGATTTTTTTTTTTTTTAATTAAAGAAGGTGAGGAAAAGTGAGAGGAAAAAAGTAGTTTAGCTGGATGATAACTACCTTAAAATTCTCCACCTCACACCTAAATCCTGGACTGCTTACCAAAAACTCCACCCTCCCAAGTTTGATGTCTTTGTTCATTGCTCTTGGCAGCTCCTTTCTCATTCATCATAGGGATGCAAATGCTTCCAGGTACAAAGGAGAAGGGTCATAGAGGAGAAATGCTTGCTAATTAGTGTAGTCAGAATGCATACTCTGGCCCCTGCTGAGGTTTATGATGGAACCAAGTAAGATTATTGATTGAGGTGCTGGTGATAACAACGGACTACCACAGGATTCTGCTAAATGTCTAAGAAGGTAAATGCTTCCCCAGGTGGATGATGAGTTTTGGCTGCCCTTGGGCCTAATTAGAAGAAAATAAGTGTTGTTTTTTGGAGCCAAATTATGTCTCAGACTTTGTTGTTGTTAATTTTTTTTATTATGTTATGTTAGTCACCATACAGTACATCATTAGTTTTTGATGTAGTGTTCCATGATTCATTGTTTGCGTATAACAATTGCAGTGCTCCATGCAATACATGCCTTCCTTAATATCCATCACCGGGCTAACCCATCCCCTGACTCCCCTCCCCTCTAAAACCCTCAGTTTTTTGATTCCCAGAGTCCATAGTCTCTTATGATTCATCTCCCCTTCTGATTTCCTCCCCTTCATTTTCCCTATTGTCCTCCATGCTATTCCTTCTGTTCCACAAATAAGTGAAACCATATGATAATTGACTTTCTCTTATTTCACTTAGCATAATCTCCTCCAGTCCCATCCATGTTGATGCAAAAGTTGGATATTCATCCTTTCTGATGGCCTATTAATATTCCGTTGTGTATATGGACCACATCTTCTTTATCCATTCGTCTGTTGAAGGGCATCTTGGTTCTTTCCACATTTTGAAATTCAGATCAAAACCACATTGAGATACCACCTTACACCAGTTAGAATGGCAAAAATCGACAAGGCAAGAAACAACGAATTTTGGAGAAATTGTGGAGAAAGGGGAAATTGTGGAGAAATCGTGTAGGTGGGAATGCAAGTTGGTGCAGCCACTTTGGAAAACAGTGTGGAGGTTCCTCAAAGAATTAAAAATAGAGCTACCCTATGATCCAGCAATTGCACTACTGGGTATTTACCCCAAAGATGCAGATGTAGTGATAAGAAGGGCCATATGCACCCCAGTGTTCATAGCAGCAGTGTCTCAGACTTTAAAATGTCAATCCAGTGGAAGCTGTTAATCAGAGAAGTAGGATATCATTTTGCATAGAACACCAGAGCAGACTCTACCTACACAATGGCAGAAAGACTGTTTGCATGAGAGGACATATAAATCCACTAGGTACTAATAGCATGTGAAAACTCCTTTCAGAAGAGAGATTTTGCATACAAAGAGCCCCGAGGGAAGATATGGAAATGGAAGCATCCATCAAGTAAGGAAAGAGTGTTTAGAAAATCGCTCTTCTGACTTCATCTATCAGACTATCAGAGACTGCTGTGTTAATCCATTTACCACCACTGAGTATGAGCCCAAAGACAAAATGCAGAAATACTCCTTGGGGAGAGCTTTCAACAAAACTTCTGCAGAGGCTAATGTGGACAACGGGGATTTTATTCCAGCCACTGTGAATCCTGTTGGTTCGCTGCTGTGGTTTTTCAGGAGAGTTCTTGGGAGTAGTAGCAACCGAACCTGGGAACAAACCCACTGCAAGCTGTGCCTTGTTAGTGAATTGGTGAGAACAGAAATGGCTCTGGAAGAAAGTCAATGTGTATTTTCCAGAGGGCTTTGATTTTTCTGTGTTTAATAAATCTACTGATTATGTATATAATGCACTCTGGGACATTATTTGTTTTTAATTATTTGTATTTATTACATTTTAAATGTAAAAATAAATCCTATTTTCTATTTTAAAAAATGAGGACAATGGGGATTGTCCCATATCATATCCAGGGAGTATTGACTTCAACTTATACACCAACATGCAGTGGTAGGTGGTTTTTCAAATGTAAATTCTTTGGCCTAGGGAACATTTTTTTTCTTCTTTCGTAACACAGATTCTGTTTCATGAATATATGCTGTAGCTCCAACCCTGCCCTTTCCATAGTACATGAGCCTGCTATTATCTAAGGGTTAAAAACCAAATAAAGCCTTACTTCCCTGAATGCTACTGTGATATATTGAAAGAGCAGAGCAAGGCTAACTCCATTAAGGAATGCGGAACCCCTAACCACCAAAGACTGTAAACCCCGCCTTTAGCCCGCCAAACTCGCGTGCCAATTCTGACCAGAGTGATAAGCTAGTTCAAACAGCTACTTTTGGATAAATCGTTATTCAATTGGCCATCTGTGTGTGTTACAATCTTATTGGCCACTGTGTGCTTGTTACAAACTCATTGGCCACTGGCCCCTATAAAACTGCTGCGCCTTCTGAAACTCGCTCTCTTTCTCCACATCACGCCGCTGCGTCGTCGGTGAGTGTGGGAGGTTGAGCTTGAGCTAGCTCGAATAAAGGCTCTTTGCTTTTGCATCGGACTCGGCTCCCTGGTGGTCTTTGGGGATCTAAAAATCTGGGCATAACAATATTAGTTCTCCATGTATAAAGGATGTTAATTAGAAATGCTGCAATGATTATGGAAAAAATCTTCACAATATTACTTTCTTAGCTTTTATAATTGCCCAAAGGAAGGAAAGCAAATGCCAAGTGCTCACTATGCTATTAAATGTTACCAATTTCAATATTAATAACTTAATAATGAAAATAATTTCTTTTGTTTCTACAGTGCTTTTCTCTTTTTATAGTGCTTTCGTACCTTTTATCACATTTGATTCATTTTTATGAATATTCTGAAAGTTAAACACTCCCTTACTTGATTGACTAATAGTTCATTCAAATGATCGAATAAATCTCGGTTTTTGTGAAGAAATATATGAAATTACAAGATGGGAACAGTTTTTAGGCCCATTATGCTTTGGTGGTTTCGGTGGAGCCTTAGTGGTGTGTGATACTGAGTGGGAGGGAAAGAAGCAATGCCTTGTAAAATGACCGTGAGTTGCAAAGGCAGCTTAAGTGAGCAGCCTGCCCAGCCAGTGTTGCATTAATAAGAGAAATCACTCCCTCTGGGGAATGATGTAGGCCAGTCATTCTTTTAATGTAGATGACCAGAAAGGAGATGACCAGAAAGGAGATTTAGCTTTAAGTCTCTTCAATAAATGCATACACTACTAAAATTCACTTGTAATAATGATCACAGCACACTATGTTGATGTTAGTGTTTTCAATCTTTAGAGTAGAACTTGTTATCAATATAAAATATTACACAGATACAATAATACTTGCATTTTTATTATTTGATGACTGGGAGAAGGACCACAAATTTTTATTGATTCAGCAATACATACCTTTATAAAAATTTCCCTTGAAATCATCACACCATCATACACATATATTTCAGGTAAAAGCAACCCTGTGTCTATGGCTATGCTTGGTTAATGTGCTGATTCTTATTACAGCTCCAAAGCCCTCAGAAATCCTCAACTCCTCAGCTCAGAGCCTCTATCATCCAACATCAAGTTTATGTCCACAAATTGATTCATGTATTTATTAATGTATTCTTTTCACAATTTTAAAGTATTTCTATAGGCATTGCATGGTACTGGGTGTTATGGAGGATTGAAATTGCCGATTTAATAAATGGAGGAAGAATCAGTAAACAGGAAGATAGAAAAAATATTCAAAATGCTTTTCAGACAGAAAAAGTACTAGAAGTTCTAAGAATGAGAATGAATGAAATGGAAGAGAGTGAACAACTTGACATATGTCTACCTGATGTTACAAAAGAAACACATAGAAGCAGCAGGAGAGAGTCCATATGTGAGGAGTTAGTGTCCAAAAACATTTCAAATGTATTAAAAAGACAGTCTTTATTTCAGAAAATGGAAAAATGCTGAAGAGTATAAATAAGGAAAAAAAGAAATCCACAAGTAGATGTCGTATCGCAGAAGACAAAGACAAAAAGAGAGAAGACAGATTATCCATATGGAGAGGAAAGACAGATTTTCTAAGAGGAATTATTATTAAAAATGAAAGCAGGTATTGAGAGAAAACTATCAATCCAGAATTACATACTTCATAAGAGTATCTTCTAATAATAAGAGTAGAATTAAATATTTTTGGGAAAAAACTGAGAAAATGTGCCAATAACCAACTCTTACAGAAGACATTCACAAAGGTTGAAACTTTGAGGTGCAAGAAGGAATAATGAATAAAGACGTAGACAAATATATGAGTAAATCTGGCAAAAACTAATAGTTCAAAATAATAGCAATAATGTCTAATTTAAAGAATTAAATAAAGAAGTGGAACCAAAATTCTGTACAGTAATAGCATGTAAACTGAGGACAGTTGATCAGAGTTAGTCATCTGAGGTCTTTTCATTGTTTATGAAGAAGGAAAAAATAACGATTTACTTTAAACTTTGCACATTAAAGTTTTTAGAGCAAGCACTAACAGAATAAAAATTGTATAATTTTCTGTTGCTAGAGGGAGAAATGAAATGAAAGGGGAAAAAAAGCAGACCCCAAACCCTTTGTATTAAATGTGTAACAAATTATCTTAAAACTTTGCACCTTAAAACAATAATTATTTATTGTTACTCATGAGCCCATGTATGGCTCATCAGGCAGTTCTGCTAATCTGGGCTAGTTTAACTGTTCTTGGGTGGAATCATCTATGCAATGTCATCAGGTGCTTGGCCTCTGGGAGCTGGCCAATCCCAACTGGACTTATGCAGGAAAACTCATCTCTCCTCCACGTGGACTTTCATCCTCCAGTAGACTAGCCTGTTCTTGTTCACAAGGCAACTGGACAAGTTCTGATAGAATGAATGAAAGGCCCACACCAGAGGTAGGCAAACTTTTTCTGAAAAGGCCCACACAGTAAATATTTTAGGCTTTGCGGGCCATACTACTCAAGAGTTGCAACTTCTGGACTCTGCTATTTTGCCAAGAGGCATCTGTAGCCAATTTGCAAATGGATGAGTGTGACTTTGTTACGATAAATCTTTATTTACAAAAACAGACAGCATGCCAGATTTGGCCAGTGGGCTATAGTTTGCAGACTCCTGGCCTAGACTTAGAACTGGCATTAGCTTCTCTTTCACCTCCTGATAGAAGGAAATACAATCTTATTGCCAAAGGGATTTGCTTACAGGGAGAGAAATAATTGCATCTCATCTTTAACAACAGCAACAACGAAATCCACCATAATGCCAATAAATCAGAAAGAAATCTAGAAAATGGGGGAAAAGTCCACAGAGAAAGTACAATAAGACAATCTAAGGCAATATAAATAAATTCAAACATATCATTATTCACAAATTCACAATAAATGTGAAGGGAATCATCTCTCATTTTAAAGCTATAAAGCCAAAATTGCTAGAACTGCAAAGAGGAATTTTAAAATTCATCATCACTGCGGGAGATTTTAGCTCGTTTCTCTCAGTAATTGATTACAAAAATGACATTATGGAGTGCAGCTGAAAACATGCACCCTGCATAACTCTGCGGTTCTAGTCCCAGATATACATTCTGAAGTTATTCTTATATGTGTTCCCCGAGATTCATGTCCAAGGTGGCTCACAGAAGCAGCATATGTAAAGCAAAATGCTGGCAACAACCAAAATATCAGTCAAAAGGAAAACGAACTAAGAAAATAGCAGGAGGTCTGAGCTAGAATCCTTCATGATAGGGAAGATCCATGAACTCCACTGCACAGCTGAGTCTCAGAAACTGAGCGTTGAATGTCCAAAGCACGTTGCAGAAGAGCACACACAAGGTGATGCCATTTACTTAGTGTTCAGAACATGCCAAGCTAAACAATATATTTTTAGAAATGTATACTTATCTGACAAGACTATTAAGATGGTGCCTGCCTTTGTAGCTTAAGGATGGGAATGGGATGGGGTAGGGCATACGGGAGGCTCCAAATACCTCTTAAGGAGAGTGTTCATATTACATTATCTCTTTCCAGTATAAACCAAGGAGGCTTCTCTGAGTTACCCCTCCTCGCCTCCGTTACTTCATTTGCATAATATAGACTCTCATCTTAGTCAAGGAGAGAGAGAAAGAGGTTATGTGGCCTGTGACAGATGAGACTATGGGTTCTCTTATATAAAAAGTTCTCTTTCACCTTGTAATTACATTATCCAGAAAGTGGAAATTATATCTCATTCTGCTAAGCAGAAAAACTTTAAATACCATTTTTCAGATCTGATCTCATTATAAATTATATTTATGCTCGGTAAAATATAATTCGATTTTTATCCTTTATTGCTTCTGGTCTTTACACTTGATTTTAATAAATGTGCATTTATGAATTTTTGTATGACTTAATTTAGACTCTTCAAGCTAAAGTCTACCAACCATGTATGATTGTTTAATCTACTAGGTGAAGTGTGTTATTGTAAAATTTATCCTGATGCGGGTATTTTCCTTAACCTGACGCCATTAAACCAGGTGGTCCACCTATGAACCTTGAATCCTTCAGTAAGTAAAATTGAGTCACGGGCACTCCAGCCTTTCTCCTGTTATTTGTCTGGAATCCTCTTGCTCACTCATTCACTCTTGTTTGGATGGGGTGGGAGGAGAGAAGGAAAATTTTCCAATCTCAACCAATCTCTGCCTTCCCCTGCAGAGGTGATGTCTGGGGAAGAGTCAGACGGTCAGGGAGCCACTGTGCTGAGAGGTAATTGAGTTCACGCCTTCCCTTGCTTTGTCTCTAGTACCCACACAACTTTGCACCTTGTGGCCTGGACTCTTGTCCTGACTCATGCTTTCCTGTGGGACTTGATGGCAGAGGTTGAATTTCCTTGGCTTGCTGCTCAGAGCTCCCCAGCCCAAGGCTTTCACCTGCCTCCAGCTCTTCTTGTTAGTGATATTTCAGGCACCACCCTGCCTGACATGGATCCCCCAGCCAGTCAGAACTACTGTGATCCCCTGCAAGTGAGGTTTCCATGGTGTTAAGGCTAAATCTTCATTTATTTGTTCACCCACATTAAATTACCACTGATGGTTAGGAATGGTGGCTGTAGAGCAAGACTGCTTGGGTCCCAATCCCAGTTCTACTACCACTGACAGCTATGTGACCCGGTTTTCATGTCTTTGTTCTTTGGCTTCTTCTCTACAAAATGAATATAATAAAAGTATCCATTTCATAGGCTTTTTTGAGAGGATTAAACTAGTAAAAATATTGTAAAGCATTTAGGGCATGCCTAGAACGTAGAAAACACTCAGTTAATGTTCACAATTCTTACTGTTGAGTTTTAAGGAAAATTCTTTTTCTTTTTTAAGGATTTTATTTATTTATTTGACAGAGAGAGAGAGATCACAAGTAGGCAGAGAGGCAGACAGAGAGAGAGGGGGAAGCAGGCTCCCTGCTGAGCAGAGAGCCCGATGTGGGGATCGATCCCAGGACCCTGAGATCATGACCTGAGCCGAAGGCCGAGGCTTAACCCACTGAGCCACCAGGCGCCCCAGGAAAATTCTTGATACGAGGGGATTTTATGTCTAGAGACCAAGTACAAGTTGGGGAGTTTTAACATTAATTCTGGAAGAGCAGTTCTCAAGCTTCTGGTCTCAGGCTCCTTCACACTGTTTTTTTTCTTTTTTTTAATTACGCTATGTTAGTCACCATACAGTACATCATTAGTTTTTGATGTAGTGTTCCATGATTCATATTTGCATATGACACCCAATGCTCCATGCAATATGTGCCCTCCTTAATACCCATCATGAGGAGAATGAAGAATCCTCACACTCTTAAAAAAATTATGGAGGATCCAAGTAACTTTTGTTTTTGTAAGTTATATCTATTGATATTTACCATCAAAAATCAATACTGAGCAATTTTTTAAAACAGCTATTAATTTGTTGAAAATAATATTAATAATTCCCTTTTGTGTAAACATAAAAACACGTAAAACCAAAATAATTTAATGGCAAAAGTGGCATTGCTTTCCATCTTTTTAAATCTCTTTAACATCTGGCTCAATAGAAAACAGCTGGATTCTCATCTCGGCTTTGGATTGAATCTGTTGCCATATCACATGTCCTGTGGAAAACACTGTAGACTCAGGAAAGAATTAGCATAAAAAAGAACAAATAACGGCTTAGTATTAGTATGAAAAGAGTTTTGGCCTGGGGGAACCCCTGAAAGGGTCTCAGGGAATTCTGGGGTCTGGAGATCATACCTTGGAAACCATGGTGCTAGAACTTGTAAGAGTAGGGGAAAACAAAACAAAACAAAACAAAACAACAAAAGAGGCTTAAGAGTTGGGCAGACTGCTTTAATTCCTGGCTTTCCTGCTCTGCAGCCATGAGAACTCAGGGCCATTGTGTTTACTGGGGCCTCAACCCGGCACATTCTATACCTGCATCTTTGTATGGAGGGCCCCCTTCTCATTCTGTCTTTAGCTTAAATACCACCTCCTCAGAGAGAGGGTCCCTGACTCCCCTACTGAAAGCAGAGAGCCCTGCTTATTTCATAGCATAGCATTCTGTTGTTTCCTTTTTAGTACTTATCACAAACTGCAATCGCATGTATTTGTTTGCTAGTTTATTGGCTGCCTATCCCAACAGTAGATAAACTCCCTGAGGTCAGGCCCCTGTCTGTTCTGTTCATCAATGTAAGAGACATCTGACCCCTCTCTTTCTTCCATATCTCGTATTCAATCCATCAGCAAATTCTGTTGATTCAACCATCAAACCGAATCTGGAATCAGGTCATTTCTCACCTCCCCCATCCCGCTACTCTGGCCCAAGTCCATGACCTTCATAGTCCTGATCTGTTAAACAGCCTTCTGAATGAACTCCGCCACCCCTTTCCTTGCTGCTTATTGTCTTATCAGCACAGCCAGAATGATCCTTTCAAAACCTACGTGAAAAAAGAAATCAGGGCTCTGCTTAAAGCTTCCAGTTACACTTAGAGTCAGATCTAAAATCTGACCCGTGCTCTATAAGGCCCAATCTGATCGATTTCTTACTTCTTTCCTTATGTTAGTCATAACAATCACATTGCTGTTCTTCAAACACATTAAGCATACTTGGGGTCTTTGTACTTGTTGATCCCTCTGATGAAAACGCTATTCCTCTAGATGACTAATTGCCTCACCTCCTTCAGGTCTCAGTTCTAATTAATCTCAGCCATCTTATTAGAAAGATCTTCCATGATTAGTCTTCATAAGATAGCAACTCCTGTTCTCTGCCTGTGACTAACATTATTCTATATATGTCTTCACCTGTTTGAGCTTTCTCATTAGCGCCGATTAACATCCTATATGTTATAGATGCATTTGTTTGAATCTTTCCTCTCTCAATAAAATGTAACATCTCTGAGCACAGGAATTTTATCCTTTTTCCTCACGACTGTATTTTCTGTGCCAGGAACAGTGCCTGATACTGAGAAGGCCATCAGATTTTTTTTTGTTGTGTGAATGAATGAAAAAGAGGTTGCTTGAATTCTATGAAACTCAGTAGAACTGAGTTTCCTGTTCTACTCAATGAAGGAAAGTTAAAGGTGTCTTTAAGTTTTGTTATAGATTCAGAAGGACAGAGAAGTCATTTCCCTCACCTCCAGGTCTGAGTCAGAGGGTCTCCCAAAGTTCTCCCCCAGCACTCTGAGATTATGTTTACGGTGACATTTTTTACGTAATGTCCTTTTCTCTGAGGACTGTCACAGCCCCAGTAGCAAACCCAGTGCCTTTCCACATAGTGGATGCTCAACCAGAGTTTGATAAGTGAATTGATGAATGAACAAATAAATAACGTTGAAAGCAAGGTTTGGAAAAGTAATACATGCTTCTATGCATCTGTAAGCTGTTGTATGAGGAAGGAGGGCTAGCCTCCTCTTTCAAATCAGACCCAAACTGGAGAAAGTAGAAGATAAACAGAGAGCCTAAATAATAGCAGCAGTCACATTTCAACTGGTGGAGACTGGAGTAGAAAACTAAACAGAGCAAAAAATGCACATTAACTCCAAACTGTTTCTTGTCCCCATTATGTAGCTGACCCATAGTAATCATCACTACACTATGGGTAGCAATTGTTCCTTTTAGGAGGAAGTTATATTAGTTCTTTTAGTTTTCACTTGTTATAAATAAATTTTTAGCAAATTAAAACCCACAGCAACATGTCTTGTTCTCAGCAATATATATATTCTTTCCTAAAGAACTGAACAGGCTGGGTAAGACTCTCCCACTCCAACCTGGGCAAGCTGGCTCTGTGAACACACATCAGTGAGAAAACTCTGGATGTATCTAATGTAATCTACACAGCTTTATTGAGAAGAAGAGATAATATAATTTCCTTAGTCAACAAATCCTAGCCTATCAAATTAGAGGTCTACTTTGGGAAAACATATACAAAACAAATGTCACATTTGCTTTTATTCCTATAAAAAAGGCATGAAACTTTTTAAAAATGTGTAATGGAAACTTCCTAATCCTAGAGAGGATGTTCTTGTCTGGACTCTACCACTTAACTAACCATGTGAACTTGGTTAAATCATATAACCCCTCTGACTGTAATTTCTTCATCCAAAAAACAGAAGAATTGTAAGAGAGAATCCCATGGGTCTCTTGCTCACCAGCCCCTTTCCCTGGCACCTCGAAAAGTGCTTGTCCCTGGTACGTGCTTGCTGGCTGTTCTGAGAATTATGACACATAATACTGAGAAACTGATCTCCTGTCTTTTGAATTTTCATATAGTATCAACTCCGAGCACACTGGTGGAACTTAGAACATGTTTATGAAAAAGGAAATGATTTCTCTTTGGTAGTAATAAAGAGATTAAGACGATGCAATTCCAATTGTGGGTAATTTAGATTAAATTATTTTAAAAATGTATTATTTAAAATAAATAAGTAGATATAGGCAAGTCAGTAACTATGACTTGTTCTTTCTCAATCTACCCTTGAGAGCCCAGCAATTTGGTTTTCAGTAACTTGCCTTCATAAAGGGATTTTCTTCACACAGAGGAGCACGACAAATGAGCTCAAATCCAAAGGTCTCAGGATGGTTCTCCACATGGAAATTGGTGAGAAAGTGAGGTTTTGGGTCACTGCTTTCAGAGTCACTAATACAAGTGTCGCATCGACAAGGAAGCTCTCACACCAGTTGTACAAAGAAGAAACCATATTTATGATGTACTGTTTTTCTCCAGAGAAGAGATATTCCTATGGCACTGGTGAAAGACATTTGCTGTGTGGACCAACCAGAAAACTTGAGAGTCCTTCAGGTGGACACAGAATGGCCCAGAAGGTTGTGAGCAGAATCACTAATTAACAGTAGTTCCGTGGGTAGAAAGATATGTGTGTATATATATATATACACACATATATATATATATCTTGATTTCTTGATATAACTATGAAATGTCTCTTTATATCAATTTGTTACAAAGACATAGTTTCCCCAAAGATGATCTGCTCACTTGCAGATATAAATAAGATGGAATCTATGAGGACCTGCACAAAACCATTCATCGGGCCGAGAAAAGAATACTCTGAGCATACTCTGTAGATGGAACCTGCCATTCTCATGTATGAATAGCACATTTTTGGAAGAAAGTCTATTTCTGTGTATCTAATTATTATTTGTCCTTCAAGGTCCGGCTCTCTGGTCAACCCTTCCATGAATCCTGCTGTAATCTCCCAGCTGAAGATAAATTGTCTCTCCTCTTAGAGCTCTGTTTCTGCATTGTGGCTTTGAGAATTCCTTCCTTCTATTACAGACACTTGGACCTGCATTTCCTTTCTTCCTTCCAGTTTTATTGAGATATAATGGACACAAACATTGTATTAATTTAAGGTGTACAACATAATGATTCGATATTTGTACATATTATGAAATGACTGCCACAGTAACTCTAGTTAACATCACCTCATGAAGTTATACATGTCTTTTTTTCTGATGAGAACTTTTAAGATCTCTTCTTTCAGCAACTTTAAAAAATATGCAATACAGTTTTCTTAACTATAGCCGCCATGCCATACATGACATCCGCAACATTTATAACTGGAAGTTTGTATGTTTTGACCACCTTCACCCATTTTGCCCATCCTCCACCCCCTTCCTCTGGCAACCATCAATCTATTCTTCACATTAATGGGTTTGGTTTTTTTAGATTCCACATATGGTGAGACTGAACCCGTGTTTTTATTCTTCCACTAGAACAAGGAGCGGGCACTGCTGTGACTATTATTGCCTGCCAAAGGCATGTTTAGCATGTAGTAAATAGTAAAAAGTGAATAAATGAAGCATTAATCTTATACTTGAGAACTAACTATTGCCTTCTCATTTGGATAAACTCTATTTGCTACAGCTTTAGGAACTAATTATACAGAAGCCCTGTGGCTTAGTAGCTGGAGTTAGGCTTGGAAGTTGGGAGATAATTCTGGCTGCTCATTTATTAAAGACCCTTGAGGAAAATACCTTACTTATCATTTCTTTCCTGGAATAGGAGAACTGAAAGCTTCCATAAAGGTCATTTAGTCTATTTCCTAATACACAGAGAAGAAGAGAGACTCATACGGTTCGACACTGTATATTAACGATCAAGTCAGAGCAGGAGCCTGCTTCCTGACCCTAATCTATGTGATACAAGTCAAAGTGAGGTCACCTTGGTGAGGGATTGGCTGGGGAGAGGGGCAAGGAAGCTATTTTAGGAGACAGAAATATTCTCTATCTTGATCTGACTGGTGATTGCGGAAAGGTATAGAACTTACCTCAGTACCACACTTAAGATTTATACATTGTACTCAGTGTAACATTATACTTCAGAAAAAAAAGGAAAAAAATGCCGTGTTTTAATGAAACTGTGTACTCATCCATTATCTTACATTGTTATTTCTTACGTGTCTGCAATTTTTTCTGATTACAAAATAATACATATTTAGTAAAATGCAACATATCAGAAATGTAAAAACCTAGAAAATGATTATCTTTCAAAGTACCACTCTGCATTGGAAAAAAACAAAACAAAACAAAACATTGTTACAATTTATTACACCCAGGTTGCATCTTCACCTAAAAAAGCAGCTCCTTTGAGAGCTTGGAAGTACTGTTTTGTCACCTGCCCCATACTCTCTAGGACACAGTGAGAAGTTGTGATGCGCTGTTATCTGCGGGCATGCTGTCCCCTGCTTCTGAAGCTTCTTAAACCCACGGCTCCTTTCAATCCTGGACAAGCTTTGGTTTGCTCATCATTAGTTTTCCCCATTTCCCAAATTGGAGGTTTGTTTACCTTTCAGGTGACTTCTCTAGGCTACCTTTTTGTGTGTGTGCCCATCTCCCTAACTCACATTAGGAAAGTGTTAAAATGTCATCAGTTCTTTCGTTACAGAAGCTCCTAAAACAGATGCCTGTTACTGCTCTGTTTCACAAATCAGTTGCCAAGAACTAAAGAGGAAGGAACAAAAGGTGTAACATAAGTAATCAACCCAGGAACTGACAAAGTCTCAGATAGGTGCAAACCCAACTCTTCTTGGTAATAAACATATGGCGAGGTTTTTGTTTTGTTTTTTGTTTTTTTAAAGATTTTTATTTATTTACTTAACACAGAGAGAGAGACAGCGAGAGAGGGAACACAAGCAGGGGGAGTGGGAGAGGGAGAAGCAGGCTTTCCGCTGAGCAGGGAGCCTGATATGGGGCTTGATCCCAGGGCCCCGGGATCATAACCTGAGCCAAAGGCAGATGCTTAACGACTGAGCCACCCAGGCACCCCCTATGGTGAGGTTTTAATTCCCTCACACTGCCACTCATATCAGCAGAGGGGAAGCAACTGATCCTGTCTCCCACACACTGAATAAAGAGGTAGGGAAGATAGAAGTTAACTTGTCTGCCTCAGCTGGAAACTTGCTCAGCCCTCCCCCTTCCCCTCTTGAACATTTCAGTCCTGTGCAAGACAGATCGCAGAGCCTGGAGCATCTGGTTGTGCCAGAAAGCTCAGGGCTTAAGGCACAATCGTATCAAAAGGACATGGAATGTCAAAATAAACAATGATAATAGGGACACAGAGTATCAAAATAAGCAATGATAGTAAAGGATTATAGCCCACTGGAAAAAAAAAGGAATTTATGAATCAATTAATGAATAAATTGAAAGTGTGGGGAAGAACAGGATGTTTACAAAGTTTCAAAGTACCTCCCCACAAAATACCGGTTAATTTTAAAAAAGGGCGGGGTGAAGAGTAACTTTACAGACTTTAATTGAGTGATCTCAGTGAACATCATCAGTAATGCAAATTGAAAAGCATATGCCACCTGATCAGAAGCAATGAGAAGAGCACAGCCTGACTTCTGTGATCTTCCTGCCAGAGATGAATAACCTAGATCTAATTGTGAGGAAACATCAGAAAACCTAACTCGAGGGATATTCTACCAAATAACTAAGTACACTCTCAGAGCCTTCAAGGCCATAGTAGCATTCCAAATAGAAATAATTAAGGACACGAGCCCTGTGTGATTCTGAACGGTATCTTTTTGCTACAAAGGACATTATCGTGACAATTGGTGAAATCTGAACGGAATGGAGGGTGAAATAGAAACCCCACATTGATGCAAATCTCCTGATTTTAATGTTGGTGCTGTGATCATGGGGGAGAATTTTCTTTTTTTCTTGGAAATATGACATGTTAAAGTAGTTGAAGGTTAAAAGGTACCATGTCAGCAACTCCTCATAGAGTTCGAAGGGAGAGTTACTATACGTGAAATGCTTCTGTAAGTTTGAGATTATTTCAAAATTAAACAACAACAAAAATCCTAATCTGATGCAATGATTTAGGTAGTTCCTTCACATGATATTTAGCAGAATGTCAAAAACAGACAAAATACCCCGCCTGCCTTTCCCCTGTGCTTCTCTAAGTTCGAAGTGCTTGTATGAATAGAGGACACCAGATTATGGAACATCCTAATAGGGAGGAAGGGAGAGGAACCAGATCCACAAGGCTTCCTTGGACGATCTGCTCGTCTCTGAGGCACTCTCTCTGGTCACTGGTTGCAGTTAATGTCTATTGTCATCTGGTCTCGTACTGGGCTTGCTTCAGCCTAGTGATGCTCCCTGGCTGTCTCTACCTTATTTTAGCTCTCATTAACATTTCAAACTCTTCTGGATCTCTGCTGTGGCTTCTCTCTGGCCTCTGGCACAAGCCTTGCAGCCTCTACTGTGGAGTTTTACCTCCCCTTGCTATGTGTCATCTGCTTTGAGAATCAGCCATTTCTGAGATTTCCCTCTAAGAGGTGATGCAGATTTGTCTGTATCTCTATGGGCAAGGTCTTCTTTAGATCATGTAAAAGTGCTTAGCATTTAGGTAGAATTAATGTGGTGCGTTCTAGAGCCATTTAGGAAATTTAGGGTTATTTAGGGAAAACAGATATCAAGGTCTCTTCCTACCTAATCATGTTGCCAGATTTATTTTGATATGGCTGGTTTGGAGAATTCAGCCCACCAGAGATCTCTTTCCAGAGCCTTAAATGGCAGTGGTACAGTGCTTGCCCTGCTTATCTTTTTTTAATTATTATGTTCGGTTAGCCATTGTATAATACATAAGTCCTTGATGCAGTGTTCAATGATTCATTACTTAAGTATAACACCCAGTGCTCATCACAGCATGTGCCCTCCTCGATACCCATCACCCTATTACCCCCTCCTCCCACCTTCCTGCCCTCTGAAATCCCCAGATTGTTTCTCGGGGTCCATAGTCTCTCATGGTTCATCTCCCTCTCTGATTTCTCTCCTTTTGGATTTCCCTCCCTTCCCCTATGGTCCTCCGTGCTATTGCTTATGTTCCACATATGAGTGAAACCATATGATAATTGTCTTTCTCCACTTGGCTTATTTCACTCAACATAATCTCCCCCAGTTTCATCCATGTTGATGCAAATGGTGGGTATTCATCATTTCTGATGGCTGAGTAATATTCCATTCCACACCTTCTTTATCCATTCATTTGTTGAAGGGCATCTCGGCTCTTTCCACAGTTTGGCGATTGTGGACATTGCTGCTATGAACATTGGGGTGCATGTGCCCCTTCTTTTCACTACGTCTATATCTTTGGGGTAAATACATGCTTATCTTATTGTACCTCCTATCTACAGCCTAAAGCCTAGAGTTGAGAAGTCAGGATGCTTGGGCCTGCTCACTACTGCCAACTGTGTCTCTGCCCTGATACCTTCCTCTCCCCACCATCCCTCTGGCCTGGGAAGAGCAGACTTTCCTTCAGGTCACATTCTCTTGCCTTCCCACTCTTGCCACAAGTCTAGCCAATCTTGGTGAGCCAGAATTTTCATCCATACAAGAGACACTCCTGGGTTAGTTGCTAACCCTTTGTTTTGGTGTAGACCTTAACTTCCTGCCCTGGGGAAATTCACCACAGTTTGATCTAAAATATTTAAAGCACCAGAGGAAAGGCCAGATGATTGAATTATTTTGTATTAATGTTTATTGTATGACTGTTATTCCTGGGTATAAAATTCTCTGTCACTAAGACTTATGGAAATCAGTGATCCTATTAGAGCCCAGGTTGGCCATGGTGCAGTGAGCAAAGTATAGGCCTTGTGTTCTAGTCCCTGTGCTGTCATTGAACCAACCATCCCCTCCAACTGATTAGCATTCCTGAGCTTTGGCTTTCTTACTGGCTAAATGGGAATATTAAAGATAAAAACCTAGATTTACAAAATACTTTTCTTGATAGTCTGTTATTAAAAAGTAATTAACTTGAATAGACATTAAATGATGTAGCATGATTCGGTTAAAAACAAAAACAAAAACAAACAAACAAAACCAGAGCTAGGCAATAGGAGAGCCGATTAGAGGCACAGTCACCAACAAACTTCGTGATTTTAGACAGTCACTTTCTGGACCTTTAGTTTCATCATATGTCAAGTGACAATTAAAATAGCCATCTGTATCTATAAGGGTACAATAAGACTAAAAG
>CM052898.1:126508484-126538417 GCA_028534135.1 Potos flavus
CAAGTTCTAATTTTTATATCTATATATAATTTCTATGTCTTTTCCAGTCACACTTATAGGATTTTTTCGCTGCTCTAGGGGTTCTTTCAAATCCTCAGAATCTGCAAAATGCAAGTACAAAACCTATGCATAAAACCATAAACTTTCTTATAGAAAGTAATTAATAACTAGATGTTTTTAAAGTAGTCTTTGAGAGGAATAAGGTATATTTGCATGTTTACTTGGGGTTTCTTGGTTTTATGTCAGGTACTATATTTTTCAGTTTATTTCCATTTGTTTACTTATTATGTCTATGTTCCTTTAAATCTATAAACATATGTATTTTTTTTATAGCTGGTTTAAGTTCTTATTTGCTAATTCCAGCACCTTGGCCATCTCTGGGTCTGTTCCTATTGTTCCCCCCACCACCAACCACCTCCTATTGTGGGTCACATCCTTTGTTTTTTAAAAAAAAAAAAAAAAAATATATATATATATATATATATATATACACACATGTGTGTATATATCTATATATAATTTATTTATATATTTATATATTATATATTTATTTATTATTTATTTATTATTATATATTTATTTATTTATTGTTATATGCTCATCATTGGAAATGCTTCAATTTTGAGAGTCTGGATATTTTTCCTTCTGGAAGGACTACTGAATTTTGTTATGGAAGTGATTGAGTGGAGGCTTGTTTTTAAGCTTTGTTAGGTGGGACCTAGTGCAGCCCTTAGTCGAGAGCGAGAGTCCCGCTGGTGCTCAATGGAGAGCCGAGAGCACGCAGCAGGGTCTCCTCACTCACGATGGTTGAGCCCTATGTCTCCCAGCACTGTGAGAAGTCCCAAACCTCCCAGGAGCTCACGGCCACCTCAGTCACCTCGTAGCTGTTTTCTGCTGGGTAGGAATGGAGCTCCCCTTTGCATGAGTGTTGTATTTGGCCAAAACCAAGAGGACTGACCACTGGGTATATTGCTGGAGATCCTTCTCCGTGCGACCCCTTTTTCTGGTACCCTCCCACACAGTCCCAGCTGCCTCACGGCCAAGTCCGATCTCTACTCCTCAGCTGAATGAAGCTGCTCTGTTTGGGTTCCCTTCTCTGCACTCCATCTGGACATGGCCCCAGGCTAAAGGACAGCCAGCCCTGGGGCTCACTTAAAGTGTTTTTCTTCTCCTATGGGTCACACTCTGAGCTGCCTGCTGTCCAGTGTCTGGAAACAGTTACTTCCTGTATTATGCTCACTTTTGTATCTGTTGAAAGTAGGAGTCTATCAGAATCAGTAGCAAAGACTAACTTTCTTGCCTTTACTCCACTGTTTTAAACGTATTCATATTTTTTTCAATACTTATTATTGATCTTTTAAAATGTATTATCTATGGCATTGTTTTCCAAAATGTGTTCCATGAAAAATTAAAAAGACTTTGGGTTAAAATAGCTTGGGAATGCATTTGTCTTGACAGCAGGACATCTTAGAGCCATAAAAAGCTAATATGGATTGTAAATTTTCAAGAGACTATATTATTTGCATTTTTCAATTTCATTTGACCACAGAATCCATTTTTAACAGATTGTCTTATGGGAGTACTAGACAATGGACCACTTTTGGGTAATGCTGCTCTGCAGTTGCTATTTATTAATTTTATTAAAAATTTATATGCCTAATTAAAAAGCAATCATGGTTACAACTATCTTTTAAATTAATTTTTAGATGGAAAATAAGCTTAGCTTCTCCTTCCTTTTCTAATATCCTTCCATCCAAAATTATTTCAGGAAGTCCTCAAGAAATGTATGGAGATCTATGAGAACATATATGTAGGTTCCCAATGGTGAGTTTACAGTGGGCCTTTCTATATTTTATGTAATATGAAAAGGGAGAAAATAATTTGAAAGGGAGAAGTGAAACTTTATGAAAACATGTATTTCATTTTGACTTTTTTCCCCCAAAAGAAAAAGACACTTTTTTAAGTGTCTTTAAAAAAAAAGACACTTTTTTTAAGACACTATAAAATAAAGTCTGCATTTTTCATTCTGTGAAGTTATCATCCTATCATGCTGTTTGATAAATGAGATGTCACTAAGGATGCGAGAATGATGAGCCGTCAGTAGCAGCAGCGGCTGCGGGATCTCGTTTTTACCACTAATAATTCAATTATTTTAAGTGTTTCTTACGAGCAGTCCTCCTCCTTCAGCACACTCACACAAAGCTCTGGGGGCAGCTGGTTGGGAGCAACTGCCCACTGCCCCATGTCTAGGAATTATGTGGAACCAGCAGAAAGGCAACAGAAGGGAAGATAATTGACTGAGTGAGACTCTGGGCGCAGGGTGCCATTTTGGCTCTTTCATTAATCTCTGCCCAGCAGCTCCCCTCTCTGGACCTTAGTTTCTCCAATGGGACAATGAGTTCTTTGCACAGAGTGACTTCAGTTTCCTTCTGGCTCAGTTCTTACATTCTACAGATCTTGTCGAATAGCACCCCATTAACTAAAAAGTGGTAAGAATGTCATTTCTGTAGAATATTGCCTCTCCAGGCTGGGAGAAGAAGAGATGTGCTCTGAAAAGCAATGGAAAATATGGCTGTCAAGAAATTTGTAGGTTTATTTTAGCTTTAGACCTGTAAACAACAAAATTCTTACCCTTCAGATTTGGCCTTCATGGCATAAATAGTTCCCCCAATCACGATCAATTTGTCATCTGTCAAAGCCTCACATTTCAGTTCTTGTTGAGTGACAAAGGTGATGACTTTTCTCCTGGAACTTTATTCCATGTCAGCTTCCTATGGATAGGAAAAGATTGTAAGGCAGGAGAGAGACTTTCTCCCCAAAGATACAATGGAATTTTGCAGAGAACCAGAACAAAAGGTTTTCAATTCTCTAAATGAAACTGGGAGAAATAAATAAATCTTTCTGATTTTAGTTGCTAACAAAGGCAGAAAAAGAAAAAAAAAAACAAAAACGACAAAAAACAGTTGCTACATTACTTCTCCATAAGCCAAACTCAATACAAAATGAAAAAGGATTTCCTGGTACAGCTCTACATTATCTTCAATTGACTTATTGATTTAGATTATAGCGAAAGGGAAGAATCAAAAATCAAAGTTTTTGTTTTCCTTGGAGCTTCAAATGCATCCAATAGTGCATCCATCTATAGAACCATTATATATGGACACTTATGGGAGGCTTTGTGTTCCTGTCCTACCCAAGTGCCAGGTGAACCTGGAGAGTTAAGGGTTGTACTACCTTAGGCAATGCATTTGCCTAGAGTTGGGTGAGCAGTACTAGAAGGAGGTCCAGATGGGAGAGTTGGATTCTTATGTAGAGATACAACAGTAGGGTTAGGCCTGAGGGCAAGGCAAATGCATAAAGGGGAAAGGAGACCTGTGGTCTAAAGCAAGGAAGATGAACAGAGTGGAAAGTGGAACATGAGGCAGATGAGGGAAAGACACTGGGAGGAAGAAGCACGGGTGTGCTGCCCATTTTTATATATTGCCCTGGCTGCCTAGTCATGGGGCTGAAGTTGGACCAGGCACCATTCCTTCCACTCCTTACTCGCGTACCCCTTACTTGGCCTTAGAAGGGGAGGCAGAGATGTGCTTTGCCTTTGCCGGGTGATGTGGCGCCGCTTTCTTGCCATGGAACTTTTATAGAGCACAAGGGCTCAGCACACAGACATGGCAAAGACTGCCACTGACTAACTCTATGATCTGGGGCAAGTTGTTTCATGCCTTTGAACTTTGGTTTCCTCTGCTATGAGTATAATACACTTAATAAAAATCAAAGAGATGAGGGTAATAACCTTAACCATAGGGTGGTGATGAGTACGAGATGAATGAATAGAAGGAAGGCACTTAGCACCAGCACACAGAAGTTAAATGTTAGAGCTGCTGTGATGACATCCTGGTCCTTGGAGCTTTGCCTACTTCTCGCTATCCTTAGTAGCTAGTAGGATATAAGCTCCAAGGGGGTGCAGATCACTCCCTTCAGGTTCACACCTGCATCGCCAGCCCAGCAGCATGTCTGGCATACGGGAGGCCCTTCATGAGTATTTATTGCATGAGTAAGTGAATAAACAAATTAAAGAATTTCACTCCCCGACAGCCTGCCTCAGTCTCTGTGAGAGAGGGTCATGCAGCCACCAAGCGCCAGGACACTTCAAGGTGACGGGCTCTGGTTTGGCCAGGGACTCTGACACAGGCCTGAACACTCATATTCTATCGCTCAGGTGATGTAGACAAATTTCTTGGCTTTTTGTTACTGTCTCCAGCACTTTGGTTCAAATCTTCTTTATATGTGTGTGGGAGTGTATCCCTTTTTGGTATTTTCCCATAAACATTTTTAAATTCGTAGTGCTGGGTCAATAGAGTAGTGATATCACTTTGTCCTGTCTCCCATATCATTCCCCAAAGAGAGCAATTACAGCAGGCATTTCACTTCATCTGCTTTTCTGTGATGGATATTATATGTACACAGACAACTCATTATCTGGACACACATTTTTCCACCCTGAGATTCGGCCTCTCAAAATCTGGTTTAAATTCCTTCCCATGGAATGACTAACACATTTTAATAGATCTCTTGTGGGGTCTCATTTTATATGCAAGGAAAAGAGAGAAAAGGTGGGTAAATGAAAGGAGGCATGTCGGTGGTGGGGTAAACAGCAGGCTCAGGTGCTGAAGACTGTGCTGGGGGAGAATGATGCACAGCATCAGAGGAGTCACAGAAATGAAGGAGGTGGGAAGGAAGGCAGCTAGTCACCAGTAAGCTCCCACGACATGCTCTTCCGACTTCTTATTATAGTACACACCACATCTTACGCGATTTTCTTTTATTAGAAGCTGTTCTCCACCGCTATATCGTAGACTTGATGATGTAGACCCTGTCTTATTCCAACAGTCTAACAGCCTTTGGCACATAGTAATTCTCAAAAATTTTGAATGGGGGATTAGGTGAGTGGATGGATGGTTGGATGGATGAATGACCAGATTACAAGAGAGAGAAGAGTGGAGATTATTGAGGAAGAGTGTTCAAAGTATCCAATACATCTAGTACTTTCTAGGGTTGGCACAAGGTACAAAGTCTGCCTAGGCTGTGACCAAAGGAACCTCTCCCCTGGGGACGGAGAGAAGCATAACTTTCAGTCAGAAGGCTGAGTTCAGTAGGATAGAGAGAACAGGCCAAATATATCACCACCCAGGAACCAGAATCAACATCTAAACCTAGAATTGGAACCTGTATCTTTAAAAAAAAAAAAAAAGTGGACTTACTGGAAACAGATATTGTTGTCTCTTTTAGATTTGATGTGTCTGTCTTAGGGCTTATGAGAGGACTGGATCTTTTCTACAGAGTCAGATATGATGGAGACACTCATTCCCAGAATGATCCTTCAGATTCATCCCAGGTTTTAGGGGTTGGGGGCACCAAATTTCAGAGCACATGCCCTATCCCATACATTCTCACTTTTAAGGTCTAAGGCTGAACATGACTCTGGCAAGGGTCCAGAGGGTCTTTGACGATATATTCAGATCACCCATGTTAGATTCTGGGATCTGAGAGATGTATAGAATAGAGTTTTAACTGGACAGATGGAGCAGAAAGTGGTAAGAACAGGTGGACAACAGTAATATAGGATGGTGGTTAGAGTTGCAAACTGCAAAATCATAAGGTTGATTATGTGTATTAAATTGAAAGACTCAAGGTCACAGTCTTTCAATATTTAGCAAGTGCAAGGATTTCTTGTGTATCATCTCCCATCTGAGATTCTTTGCTGGCGCATTCCCTGTTCTACTGTGCAAGAGAGAGTATCTTTCACATCCTCTTAAATACTCTCAGGTTACTCCAGGAAATTTTTTTGAAAAGATTTTATTTATTTATTTGAGACTGAGACTGTGAGCTTGAGGGAAAGGGAGTGGGAGAGAGAATCTGAAGCAGACTCTGAGCTAAGCGCAAAGCCTAATGAGGAGCTCAGTCCCACAACCCTGAGACCATGATCTGAGCTGAAACCAAGAGTTGTCCACTCAACTCACTTAGCCACCCATGCGCCCCACCAGGAAGCTTTTTGCTACTGAAGAGGTGGTGGTGCTGGGAATAGGGAGCTTGGGGACAGAATCAGTACTTATTTGAAAAAGAAGAAGCAACGCCTTCAGGGGATGGTTTGATTTGCCCTTCCCATTATCTGCGATATTCTAGGGTCCCACCGACCACACCAGCTTGTTGTTAGCCTAGGAGAGGTATGTGATGGGCAGGTTAGTATGAATGTGCAAGCTGAAGCACGAAGGACATTTTCCAAACCAAGAATTTAAACTGAGGGTCATAGTCAGAGATCATATAGGCAGTATGTGAAAATAGAAGATCTTTTGGATATGTCTTTTTAATATAGATGGGTAGGGATGGGGTGTAGTCCCTACAAAATATGTCACTTTGGAAACAGCATTTGACATTATTAGGGAAGTTTCCTGCCCATCAGGAAGCAGAGTACCTAAACTATATCTTTTTGGTAGTGTCACAGGATGCTAGAGATGAGGAGAAATGCAGGTCTTCAGGCCTCCCAGACAATACAAGAGGAACTATCTCAAATACTAGTGTGTTTCTGAAGCTTGCTCATAACAAGCTATCAAAAGAACTCAAGACCATGTTTACAGCCTTTAGTGGGCTTTGGCAGCCAGACTGGTTGGTACAGTGTCACAGTTTCTAGGTGAGGATATCTCTTATTATCAATCTCTCCTGTATCCCATTCCCTGGAGTTGCCTTGAGCAGCTATGTATTTACTTCAAGTATTGTTATATGTATGTATCAGTGGTTGTCAAGTTTAGATTGTCTTTCTTTTTAGAACTGAGGTAGGATAGATGACCGCAGAGTTTTCTAGAAAGAATGATTTTTCTAGGTGTGGCAGTCTTAACCACCTTCCAGTTTGAGAGCTTTTGTAATAGGGTTTCTGCCCATCAGTTTTGCTTGGAACAAAGATGATGGAGAATTTGAATCAAAGAACTTGGATTTCCTAGTATAGGTCATTTCCATTATCAATGCCCTGTAGTCAAAGACCACCGGAAGCACACCTATAGTTGAACAAGTTGAACTCCTTGAAGTGAGGGAGACCATGGAGAACTGTGAGATATTTCAGTTAGAGGTTGCCAGAAAGGACTTAGAGGATTTGGGCTTTGGTTAGGCAATTTTGGAGAGGGTCCAAGGAAATGTGGGTTTGCTCTGGATTGTGTGCTGTCAGAAGTGGGCACAATTCTGTGATTGGGTCTCTTAATAAACCTTACAACCTCCATCCCTCTAGATGGAGGGATGGCTAAATAAAGCAAGGTTATAGCTATAGTTGGTAAAGAAGCAACATTCACTTGTATTAGCAAGGAGAGGGGGATGTTTGATATTTTGTGGTTTGCACAGTGATTTTGCTTTTCTCTGTGCCCAGAAAAAATTATGAGGTGGCCTTGTTTAGTCGCACTTGATCATAGTCACAGAGTGACCTTGTCTGATGTTGGCATTCAGAGAGGTTGTGTCTAGCAGGAAAACACATGGCCTTGCCGTGAGCAGTTAGGCAGCTTCTAATAATACTGAGGCCATACTTTGTCAGGCCAAGTCCCTGTGTCAGGGGCTGTTTTTTCTCCTTCTTACCAGGCTTGTCACAATGTTCCTTTGTTTGACCTTGATTGAGTCAGGGAGCATAATTCACTCTGATATTTTCAATGAAGAGACTTTAATGAAGGTACTGCCAGAGGTGTGGCCAGGTTTAGGGAAAAAATAAAGTAAAAATTAGGCACCTGGAGGGGCGCCTGGGTGACTCAGTCAGTTAAGTGTTTGACTCTTGGTTTTGACCCAGGTCCTAATCTCATGGGTCGTGAGATCAAGCCCCATGTCTGCCCCACGCTCAGTGTGGAGTCTGCTTGAGATTCTCTGTCTCTCTGCCCCTCTCCCTGCTCATACAAACACACACTCTCTCTCTTTCTCAAATAAATAAATAAAATCTTAAAGAAACCAATTAGATACCTGGAGATCAGCAACAATGGCTATCGATTACCACCACCACCACTACCCCTCTCCAGAGTTGACAGATAAGGTGAGTAATCACTTACACTGAAACCCAATGAGAACTGAAACCCCAGAGGAGGGGCTGCCCTCTAAAACACAGTTTTATTTCTTTTTAATTTATTTTTATTAACATATAATGTATTATTTGCTTCAGGGGTATAGGTCTGTGAATCATCAGTCTTGCACAATTCACAGCACTCACCATAGCACATACCCTCCCCAATGTCCATAAGCCAACCCCCCAGCCCTCCCCCCCAGCCCCCACAACTCTCAGTTTGTTTCCTGAGATTAAGAGTCTCTTATAAAACATAGAGTTTGGGAGACATGAAGCAACTGTCAGAAATGCCTTGGTGAAGCAGGAGGGTTGGGGGAAGAAATATCCAACTTTTTCTCTCCTGCTAGTGCTTACCACTGCACGAACAAGAGCTGGTCTGCAGAGGAGCCTAGATTATGAAGTCAGAGCTTCCTAGGGCATATGGCAGGGCAGAAAAGAACAGACAATCACTGTGGAGGTGGGAATGGAAAGTAAAAAATAACTGGAAGAGCTTCCATATCAAGAGAGAGCAAGGTGGATTGGGGTGAGCAAGGTATGACCAATACATAAGTCAATTTATAAACTATGGCTGTGCATACTGTTTAAGGACAACCGCATGTATCTTGAGTGGTCATAAAGGGATTAAGAGGTGCAGAGAGTTGATGGCCTGAGTTGGTAAGGGTCAATTATTCAGGTTCAAATGTATGACCAACATTGCCCTCTCAACCCAATGGAATTCTTAAAACATAAGCTTTGGGGCGAGGGTGAACTCTGAATACTACCTCCACAAAGTTCTTTCTTTTGAAAAGCTAGGCCACTGGAAGAATTAGTTGATTATATTTGAAAGGTGTAGGGGATAGAGGCTTCAATATGGCTTCAAGATTGGAAAGGAGTATGGTTAGGCCTTAAAGAAAGAAGCACATAGTGGTTGGTTTTGCCCTTGTAGTTGGGGTATCAGGTACCACTGTGTTGCTAGTTAAAGATATGAGAGGCTCGGGGCAAGAGTTAACACATGAGGAGAAGGGGGGGGATATCTGTTAAGCTATGATAGACATGATGAGGGCTTTTAATTCCAGATCTGAGGTGGTTTTCAAGGAACAAAACTTTCACTATGGGAAATATAACAGAACAACTTATTTAGTGATGTTTTAGGGATGGCTGGGATTTGTTTTTAATCAGACATGGTAAGAAACAGACATGGAAATAACAACAACAAAGGAGGAAATTTATTATATTCATAGATCCCTAGAACAGAACACTCAGCGTGCTATGCGGGGGACCACCTGGGGAAGCATCAGGGTCATTCAGGAGGCAGAGGGAGTGAGGGGAATGCAGGCAAGAGATTTTAGTGTGATTTTTGTGGGAGTGAGGGTAAGCAGGATTAGGTTTGGCCAGTTTGAGTAATTTCAGTGGGCTCTGGTGTTTAGGGACTGTTTCTAGTCATCTGGTACCTCACTGTGATGGTTAATTTTATGTGTTAACTTAGCTGGGTCGTGGTACCCAGATATTTGGTCAAATATTATTCTAGATGTTTCTGTGGAGGTGGTTTTTGTTTGTTTTTTGTTTTTGTTCTTATTTTTGGTGAGATTGACTTTTACGTCCCTGGATCTTGAGTATAGGAGATTATCCTCCATCTAACTATTTGAAGCCTTGACTAGCACAAAGATTGCCTTCCCCTGAATAAGAAGGAATTTTGCCAGAAGACTCCTTTGGGACTAAAACCGCAACTCTTCCTTAAATGTTCAGCTTGCCAGCTTGCCCTGCAGATTTGGATTACCAAGTCTCCATAATCACATGAGCCAATCCTTTAAAACAAAATCTCTCTCTCTCTTTCTAACACACACACATATATCATTTTGTTTCTCTCTCTGGAGAAGTCTAATTCCCTGGACCTTGGGTAATTGGGGCAGATGCACAGTGGCCAGGAGTGTGAGAGCTCAATAAAGGAGGTGGGCAGGGATGTGGGCTCTGGGATGAGTGGTTTGCATTTGAAGGTATGGGTGTGAGGGGTTGACTGTCTCTAAGAATTGGCTAACCCTGTGAACAGCAGTCCCTCCAGTAGCAGCAAGGTCCAAGATGTTACAAAACACCAAAATACAGGAGAGAAAAAAAAAAAAAGACATGGCTAATACAAGTGAGAAAGGAGGAAGCTATGGGAAACTGATGGAATAGCTTGGGGGACATTCACATCTCCAAACAAAAATACTTCAGTAGCTGGGACTGAGAAACCTCTATGACACAAAGCTCTTACATTAGAATGGAATGAATGCCTGGAGATAAGCAGTGGGCATTTTCAAATGTACAAAGCCTACTAAAAGGGTGGCAAAGAAATAAAGTGCCTAGTCATGGCACTTTTTTTCGAGGGTGGAAATTGAAGTAGAGGGAGGCTTGGCTAGAAGAATCAAAGCTCTCAAGAACTCCAAGCTTAGACCATTTATTTAGAACAGACCCATTTAGAACAGGAGGTTACGGAGCACTCTTGGGCGACTCCCTCAACGCCACAGTCAACCAGACATCCTCTAAATGAGCAGAGAAGCACAGCAAAAAACAATCAGTTGAGGTAACGCTACCAGAAACATCATCAGGTTGTAACCCTAGGAGGAGTGAGCCAGGGGGGTTGGGAGGCTGCGCCAGTGACTGGAAAAGTGATGACTTTAAAAAGGCGCTGCCTTTTAATGAATTTACCTACAGGTCCCATAATTTCATATTGCTTTGTCTAAGCTCTGTGGTTTAGGTGGCTAACTGTTCACCAAGTTAATTTCCTCTAGCAACTAACATTCCTGGGCAGAGTTCCTGGGCAGATTTTTCAGACTCTCGCAGGTCCATGTGGCCAAGTGACCGAATCAATGGGATGTGAGCACAAGTAATGGGTATCGTTTCTAAGCTAAGGCTTTTAAGAAACAGGAATGTTTTCTCCCTGTTTTTTTCCCTTTATGGCTAATTGGGATAGCAACCCCCCTGGGTGATCTTATAAATCATAACTTGCAGATGGCAAATGCATTGGCAGCATGGCTCCTTGGATGACTGTGTGGAGGACGGCAGACCGGCAGAGCAGGAACACCCACTTTGGACTAGTATGTGAATCAGAAACAAAGTTCCATCTGTTTGGAGCCCTTGCTTATATTAGGTCTATTTCACGACCCCTAAGTGATATAAAGGTAAATGAAAATTACTTTCTCCATTTATAAAGGGCAAAGAGACCATTTTCTCCTTTCTCTCTTTTCTTAGTATTTCCTTGGAGACTTAATAAATCTGAGGTTTTGCTCTAACCTTCGGAATAAAGATAAATCTCACTAGGGATCAAGCCCAGTCTCCAGATTTTATAATATAGAGATATTTCTAAAGTCAAGAGCCAAATAACCTTTATGTAAAACAGTGCCTTTTGAATGAGTTCAGAGGCCTCACGAGATGAAGGTAGACCGTCTCAAGCTTCAGCCCCTTTGTCTCTCAAGGAAATAAAATAAGTCTTAATTGCTCTTTCTACCACTTTACTGTATAAATTTGAGTAAAATGCTGCCCAGATTTGGTAGTCACTCTTCTCTACCTTATGCATGCGTAAATCTATTAATGGTTACTCAATAATGAATTGTGTTTTCCTCTCTCTTCTATATTGACATAGAAAGGTCTGTTTGTTGACAGGGTTGGATTATTTCTCCATCAGTAACCAGAAGTTGATTCCAGAAGTGGGACTTGGCTATAACAAAGGCCTAAAATATTTAGATTTAACTTAGTGGTCAAACGTCCCCAGGGGAGGAAACAGATCACAGAAGTTGGAAAGACAACAACCCGTGTTACACAATGATGAAATTGGTAATATTGTCACCTCCAGTAACTTGGAAGCCATAACAAGAGTCTTCTAAATCTGCAGTTTCAAGGGAATAGGTTAGAAAAAGCCAGTTGTTTGCATGTTTGCACGTGTGTATTGGTGTAGTTAGCAAGATATTATAAAGAAGAAATAAGTATGCAAGGACTGGCTGATTTGAAAGTAGAAATGACGGTGACAGTAATCTAGAAATTTGGGTTTGAGGAACCCACTGTTTCCAGACTCTGAAGAACAGGAAATACAAAGGCCTTTAGCAAAGAGGTTCTGTAAGAATTTACCAACTTAATGAAGAAACTCAGTCCTGTATGTAGCACAGGTCAGATTAAGAATGTCTCCTTCCTGCCAATGCCTATTGTTTTAGAACATTATTACGTTAAGTGAATCCAGCATAGGTTTGAGGAAGTAAAGTAACACAGTCAACTGGAGGGAAAAAATTTTGGGTATGGTCCTTGGCACATAGAATTGACAGGAAATAAACAGATCAGAAAGAAACTTACTGTTTTTTTAGGGAAATGCTTTGCTATAAGAAATGATAAGCCTGGCTTTAAAAACTTTTGGGTAGAAATCTTTGAACCTCCAACTTCCCAGATAGCAAAGCTAGGGGCATAGAAACAATAGACTGGAGAGTTCCTCCCTGAAACCAGGTCCAAAATTTATTAAGAATTTCCTCTACTAAAGAACAAGAGTTTAGGGTACCTGGCTGGCTTAGTCAGTTAAGCGTCTGCCTTTGGCTCAGGGCATGATCCTTGGGTCCTGGGATCACATTGGGCTCCCTGCTCATCAGGGAGTCTGCTTCTTTCTCTCCCTCTGCCTCTGCTCCTGTATTCTCTCTCTCTCTCACTCACTCTCTCTCTTTCTCAAATAAATAAAATCTTTTTTAAAAACCCCCAAAAAACAAAAACAAAAACAAAAAAACAAGAGTTCTTCACAAGACTCATCTATCAGTATTTCATCCTTGCCTTGGACCACTGCCTTGGACCACTGCCTCTGGAGTTGGCCATACTTCCTTATCCCAAAGGGGGGCTTTTGTTTGGATGTCCTATCCAGGCCTATCCCTGAATGGTGGCAGGAATTTGTCCTTCCCATATTCCCAACCATAAGTTGCCATATCCAGAATAGATGGAAAGGACATATCACCAAGGGATCCTGGCCTTGGAGATGGTAAGATGGGACTTTGGATTGTCTCCCTTTGGGAAGAAGGCAAGTGGAAATTTGAGGAACAGATGGGTAAAGAGTTTAGGAAGTTTTGCTCCATATGTCCCATTCATTCCTACTTTTTCTCTTCTTTGGGTCTTTAGTAAACACTTAGAATATTTTTCAAAACTGTCAGAGACAAATTTATTTTTATATTTATTTTCTTCCCCAAACACAGGTAGATTTTAAGGCAGGAGCAAAAGTTTGAGATAAACTGAGATAAACACATAACTTTTTTTTTTTTTTTTGGCTAACTTAGCACAGCCCAGGAAAGACACCATTAGTAAAACAGTCTTCTTAAATGAGTATTATGTTCTAACACCTTACAATTAGGATTTAACTCTGAATCCTAATAGTAACTGATTTATTTTCCCCATTTCTTGCCTCCATGAAAGTATCCAGTTTAATCAGTATATACATAGATTGTTATTTATATTTAACTCTGGGGTATTTATGCCATGAGCTACAAAGCCAAAGAAAGCTACAATGTCCTTACAGAAAATGCATGCTTTTCTTCCACTGTGGGGACGGGGGGATCCACCGTTGCGCTGGCTTAATCATGCCTGCACCTGGCAATCAATCACTCTTCTGGAGATTGCAGCCCATTAGGCAGCAGCACAAAAAGGACTCTTGCCAGGTAGAAACGGGCAGAAAACGCAATTCCAATCTCTGACAGTGATTGAACATAGATATGCCAAAGCTTTGCCTGGAATCCCTGGACTCGAAATATGCACAGAAAAGTTGCTAAATGCATGGCTCATGCTTCCTTCAGAACAAGACTGCCCTGATTTTTTTTTTTTTTTTAATTATACAACTTATCCACAGCAAGTACATGGAACACAAAACTAGAGCTTTATGTTCTAGTGTAAAGGTGTATTATCGTATGAGAGGGATACTCCCAGTAGACAGTTCAGTGACAAAGAATTGGGTCCTGAATGCCCCCCCCCATGTGTAAGACTTTTTCTAAGAAGGTAAGAATTTTACAAATTTAACCCTCTCCTCCTGCACATCATCCCTCAAATGCCTACCTCATTTAGTCCCCTCCCCGAAGGGTTCATTTAAACCTTAGCCCAATCTAGATCTTTCCTGGAATCACAAAAATCACAGAACGCTGGCATAGGAAAGCTCCATAAGCAATTTCCCTTCATCCCCTTGTTATAAGTACTGGAAAACTAAGCCCAAGAATGATGAAGCGATTTATCCACATTCAAATAGCTAATAAACACAGGACTCAGGATTAGGTCTCCAGGCTCCCATCTCCTGGGCCAGAGCTTTTCTCTTTTTACAAACATTTTTCCATTCACATTCAGATTCCTGAATGTTGGTAAACATTTCATCAGCTGAACATTTTTATCTGTTACTATTAGGTATTAACTACAATTCTAAATTTTAACACTGGTGAAAAGACACATAAGAGTCAACCTCCGTGCTCTGTTTGAAGAGAAGCAAACAGTGCTCCTGAATTCCATTATGAACTGCATCCTTTATGCTCACAGATCTTCCTCAAACAAAGATTTGTTGCCTGATAATCAGGAGTGAGAAGTATCAGCTTGTCAAAAGAAGGAACTTATCCTCGAAAGGGAGATGTAGTAATTATAGAGCTACGCATAAATGACAGTGAAGACTGTTAAGGTTGATAATTATTCAATTAGTTATCTCATTCTTCACTCATTCTCTATGTATATATTTAGTTCCTGTGATGTGTGCAAGATACGGTGCTAAGGTTCATGGGGAACACAAAAGCAAGTAAGACCTATGTCTGCTTTCAATGAACTAGCTTCTGGTCTGTTAAGAAGAACTAAGTAATGGCTATTAGACATGGCATTTTGATTCTGTAGGAGGAGAGAAAACTCTGATGTTCCTGGAAAAAAGGTTTAGCTGGCATGTTTTCCCTATGTATCCATTTAAAAAATAGATTTATTGAAGTATAATTATCAGCAATAACCACATATATTTTTACAGCAAACAATTTGATACACTTTGACATATGCAGGCATCCATGAAAAATCACCACAGTCAAGATGAAGAACACATTCATAACCTTGCAAAATTTGCTAATGCATTTTTGCAATCCCTTGCTCTCACCCCTCCTTGACCCCATCCCCAAGACCAGGAAAATCCTGACTATTTCACTACAGATTACTATAGATTAAGTTTCATTTTTCTATGATTTTATATGAATGGAATCATCAAATGCTTTTTTCGTTTGGCTTTTATCATGCAGCATAATTTTTTTTTTGTGATCCACCTATATTGTTGTGTGTATCAACAGGTCATTCATTTTTATCACTAATATTCCACTGAATATATATAAATATATTTATATTATTATATATAATATTGTAAAATTATTCAGTGGAATGATACTATATCTATATATATACCTGCATCTACCACAAATTGTTTATCTATTCATCTGTTATTGGAAATTTGGGCAGTTTCCAGTTATTGGCTTTTACAAATAAAACTATGAACTTTCATGTGCAAGTCTTTATTTATGTGGATATATGCTTTCATTTATCTTGAGTTTATACCAGGGAGTGGAGTGTCTGGGTCATACGGTAAGTAGATGTTTAACTTTTTAAGAAATGGCCAAACTGTTTTCTGGAGTGCCTATACCATTTTACAATTTCACCAGCAATGTATGAGAGTTCCAGTTGCTCCATATACTTGCCCATGCTTGACATGGTCAGTCTTTTTAATTTCAGCTTTTCTAAAATTATCCATTTACACCCACTGATTTACAGAAAGGCTGGTATCCTCTTTGGAAAAACCTTGAATCCAATCTACCATTTGTTTTCAGAAATACATGCCTGATCCTGCAGAGAGAAACAAAATGCACCATTGGGGAGGAAATACGCTTATCATGAAGGAGAAAAGACTGTTTCGCAGGAAACCAGATTTAGCAACAAAGACGGAGGAGACTGGCAATCCTGAGGACTATGTGTTGGTGAGAGCAGAACTCATCTTATTCCAGTTTTGCTAGCATTATGCATATGCACAGGGGAGAGAGTTATTACATCCCCGAAGCCTGAAGTACCAAAGTATGCAAGCAACCTTGCTAAGGGTCTCTCCTTTGCCCAAATATCACACAAAAGATATCACTTCATAAGAACGATAGCAGGGACCTCTGTGGTTGAGTTGTTCCCATTCCACCAAGATTGGGTATGGAAGCTTCCCAGTTTTGCCAGGTTCCATGTGATGGCTGTGGTGTTGGTAGGTGCAGAGTTCCAACTCCAAGGGACACCACTGAGGACACCGCTGAGGAACTATTGGGCTGAGGCTAGTTAAAGGGGATGATTTCTTATCAGAATTTGATTATGGAAGCATGAAAACAGCCTTGAGGGCAATTGAAAAGGGACTGAATTTCCGGTTCTGTTTCTAAAACAATCAAGGAGAGGGTCAGAGTCATTGATATTTGGTAGAATAGATGGGACTATATTTATACTCATTTATATATAATTTATACTCATTTATATATATATGAATGATATATATATATATCTCATATATGAGATATATGAGATATATCATTTATATATCTCATATGATATATATATCATATATAATATATATAAATATATATAATTTATACTCATTTATATATAAATGTATATACTCATTTATATATAAATGTATATATACATTTATAATCACTGGGTGCTGAAGCCTGAGACATTCACGTAACACACATAAGTAGACATAAAGCCAGGTGGAATTAAAAAGAGCTGTAAGCGATGGATAGTGATAGCAGACATTTACTGAGAACTTGATGTGTCAGGTAGTATTCAGCGTGCTTTAAATGGATGAACTCATTTGGTCTCATGACACAGGGCTTTTATACTATGGGTTGCAAAAGCCAAAAAAAAAAAAAAAGCACTAACGTGGCCTCATAGAAACTACGCGTGTTTCTTCTTAAACCTTGGGGATGTAGTAACACAGAGACGTATTCACTTTATCATGACTGTAACTGTGAGTTGCTGTCAAAATTATCTCCATTTTACTGGTGACGTATCTGAGACCCAATAGGCTTAAGTGAATCGCCTAAGGTTATAGAGCTAAGATGTGGCAGAGACAAGATAAGAATCAGGGCCGGGTGGCTCCAGAGCCCATGCTCTTAATCACTCTGCCACACTGACTCTAGGAAGAAGTACAAAATCCTGCTGAGTTCAGAGAAACGTAATATTTTTTTACTGAAGGAATAGGAATGGCTTCATGCAAGATAGAGCATTCTAAATTATCTCTTTGAAGAATTATGAAAGGAAAGACTCGGAAGTTTGTAAGAATTAGGACAGGATGGGGAGCATTGCTGTCAGACATTCAATTATGCCAGTGATTTTGTATATATTTTATTCACTCTGAATTTGACCATAAATACAATGGAAGCAGCCTATATCAAACAAAGCTGGATTGGCTTATTGAGGATACATATGTATTTTATGAACTTTTATATAATGTAATACATATTTGAGTTGTACCCTTCTGTCTTCTGGCCACTTGGAGCCACCATTTGTTGTTGTTGTTGTTGTTGTTGTTTTTACTACAGTGTGGTGGGGGGAGAACACGTGTTAGGGAGTAGAACTTCCTGGGCTGGTTCTTTTCCTGGCTTCCCTGCTTTTTAGCTGAGAGGCCCTGAACATCTTGCTAATCTCTTATTAGAATTGTGAGGAGTCTGCAAATTTACCTAAGTGCAAGCTAACAAGTTAGTCTGCCCCTGTTTATGGGATTCTAGCAGAAGACATGAGACTCATGAGTCAGAGACAAAGGACATCATTACTCTTGGCAACAGCAGTAGCCAGAGCCTCAGCTTTTGTCCCAGGTACCCGAGCCCCAGTGCTTATGAGGTGATGATGCAAAGGGGGCAAGAGATGCTTGCATGTGCTGTGGGTTGTTACAGAAGAGGAACCTCCAGTGTAGAGAACCCGAGTCTTTTATAAGGGACAGTAAGCCTGCCTAGCCTTTGCCCTGAAAGGAGATGTTACCTTTGTTATACTGGAAAATAAACAAACCTGCCTTTGTACCTGAGGGAGACACTATCTCTATTCTCCAAGCCTGTTTACTATACAAATATCCTTGAAAAAACAGTCTGGAAACACGGCAGGCTGTGCTTCTGTTCACAAGACGTACAGAAATGTGAGAGACCCGTGGAGACTTGTCTCCCAGTACCTCTATATGTAAAATTTATTCATCTGCGGAAGGAAATAACTACAAATCTTCACAGGGTTGCTGTGAGGATGTAATGAGATTCTATTTAAAAAGAACTTAGAAGGGTATCTGCCATATTTTAAGCTCTCAGTCATCATAATTCTTGTTGCTATTATTTGTTAGTATTATTTTCCCCTCCCCCCTTCAAAAGAAAGAAAACTTGGGCATGATCTCATGTAATTGTAGGAAGTCTTGCAAAGGATTCCCAGGAATTGTCTGTTATGCATTACTCTAAACTCTTGTTCCCCATTCAATTCTCTATTACTTAAATGTCTCCTTCCATATTCTCTAGCCCTCTCTGACTTCCTTTGTTCTTGAAATATGGCCACAGTCCCATCTCCTTTGCTCCCCAAAGAACAACAAATGGAATATTCTTCTGTGTAGCCAATTTCCATCGAAGGTTTGGCTAGAATGAGTTCTGCTGAAACTTGACTATTGGTCATTTTCATTCTAAAGTTCTTTAGTTTTGCCTTTCATCAGGGGATTACTTCCCCTTAACACCATCCCCACCCTAGTCTCCCACCATCAGTGGAAAAACCTTGTGGTCTTTTACTCTTTTATGCAGAGTAATTTACAGCCTTTTTGTCCCAAGACTAGCCTGGGGCCTTCTTTTGTAACTAAAGGTCCATTAATGTGTTTTTCATAAATGAAAAAGCGATTTACTCCCCTAAGATAAATTGTGCAATTTCCCTAGGATGTAGAAGTGGTTGAGGTCAAATTAAAAAACACAACGTTACTTTTCCTTCTAGCTCAAAAAGAAGCCGTTTAGAATTGCTAATTTTTAAAAGAGTCTGGAGAGTTTGGTCAACATATTTAGTCAGTCTTTCAGATAAAAATCCAGGTTACAGAACATTTAATTGATTTATTCAAGAAAAGCAGCAAATTCATAGTGAAATCATAATGAAACAAAATCTGATGATTCATAGTATAGCACTTTAACTTTTAAAGTTAAATAAAGGGGGGCGCCTGGGTGGCTCAGTGGTTAAAGCCTTTGCCTTCGGCTCAGGTCATGACCTCAGGGTCCTGGGATCGAGCCCCGCATCGGGCTCTCTGCTCAGCGGGGAGCCTGCTTCCCCCTCTCTCTCTGCCTGCCTCTCTGCCTACTTGTGATCTCTCTCTCTCTCTCTCTGTCAAATAAATAAATAAAATCTTTAAAAAATAAAAAATAAAGTTAAATAAAGGTACATAACTTCTAGTTTCATATATCAATATGAAATCTAAATAAGGTAGAACAATGTCTTCTCTATTTCTTCTTACAGTATAATTGAAAGCAAAACTAATAATATTTGGGGATTCAAGAATTAAAAACTACTACTTAAATGTAGGGTACTTCTTTGCTATTATTCTTCAATTACAACTAACAGAATAATAGTGTCAATTATTAGTACACTACTTAAGTGTAGTAAAACGCAACATCCATTACTCTTAAGAATGGAATGCTTTTCTCTTTACCTCCCTATAAAAGATTCTGATATTTATTATGTAGAGATATTTATTTTGGCATTTTATGGTTGGTTGAATTTCTTCATGCAAATTTTCATACTGCCCTCTCTTTTGAATACTTAGTAAATTTAATTTTTCCCAGTGTTCAAAAAGCAATCAAAACAAAACATATTTTATATCAGCATTTTAGTGAGTTTTGCTTTAATGATTAATTCAGTGTGAAGTGAGTCACACTTAATTGAGTCACAAAAATAGAAAATATTCGGATGCTTGAGTTAAAGGTACAATGGTATTCAGGTACAACAAAATCCTGTTTAACTAAACTTATCTGATGGTAACGTTCAATTAAGTTTTCATTTTATTTATTTGTTTTGGAAAATCAGAGGAGGGAAGGAGGGACTCTTATCAGGTGAGAAAAATAAAACAGTTTGTTTCAATATATATCCTCTCTCCTGAGAAATTCTAGGTCTTCCTCAACTAGTGAGGAACTATATATATATAGTAAGAGGGCCCAGAATATACATATACATATACACACATACTTTGATATCTTAGGTAGACCATGAAATGGTCTCATTGGTACCATATTCCAAAACAGACAATCCTAACTCACCTAAATTTCATATATCTAATAAGGAGAAAACAAATTCTCTATTTTTTTCCTTTTTTTAAAAAAAATCCAATTAGTTAACATACAGTGTTATATTATTTTCAGGTGTAATATTTAGTAATGCATCACCTGGTGCTCATCAAGACAAATGCACTCCTTCATCTCCATCACTTATTTCACCCATTCCCCCCCACTCCTCCCCACTGGTAACCATCATATTGTTCTCGGTAATTAAGAGTGTGTTTCAGGAAACAAACTGAGGGTTGCTGGGGGGCGGGGGGTGGGAGAGGAAGGATAGGGTGACTGGGTTATGGACATTGGGGAGGGTATGTGCTATGGTGAGTACTGTGAAATGTGTAAGCCTGATGATTCACAGACCTGTACCCCTGAAGCAAATAATACAATGTATGTTAACAAAATAAAAATTAAAAATAAATAAATAAATAAATAAATACATAAAAAAATAAATAAAAATTATAGAAAAGAACTAGAATCATTTCCTATAAAAAAAAGAGTGTGTTGCATGATTTTTCTCTTTTTCCCCCATTTGCTCATTTAGTTTCTTAAATTCCACATATCAGTGAAATCATATAGTATTTGTCTTTCTCTGACTGACTTATTTTGCTTGGCATTATACTCTCTAGCTTCATCCGTGTCTTTGCAAATGGCAAGATTTCATTCTTTTTTATGGCTGAGTAATATATAGCACCATATATACACACCACATCTAATTTGTCCATTCATTAGTCGATGGACACTTGGGCTGCTTCCATTTCTTGGCTATTGTAAATAATGCTGCTATAAACATAGGGGTGCATATATCCCTTTGAATTAATGTTTTGTATTCTTTGGGTAAATACCTAGTAGAGTGATTACTGGATCCTAGGGTAGCTCTATTTTTAACTTTTTGAGAAACCTCTATACTATTTTCCACAATGGCTTCACCAAATTGCATTCCCACCAACAGTACCCAGGAATTCCTTTTTCTTCACATCTTCGCCAACACATGTTGTTTCTTGTATTGTTGATTTTTGCCATTCTGACAGATGTGAGGTGATATTTCACTGTGGTTTTGATTTGCATTTTCCTGATGATAAGTAATGATAAGCAGCTTTTCATGTGTCTGTTAGCCATCTGTACATCTTTGGAGAAATGTCTGTTCATTTTTAAATTGGATTATTTATTTTATAAGTTCTTTATATATTTTGGACATTACCCCTTTATCAGATATGTCATTTGCAAATATCTTCTCCTGTTCTGTAGGCTGCCTTTTAGTTTTGTTGATTATTTCATTCACGGTGCAGAAGCTTTTTATTTTGATGCAGTCCTGGTAGTTTATATTTGCTTTTGTTTTCCTTGCCTCATGAGACATGTCTAGAAAGAAGTTGTTATGGCCAATGTCATAAAAATTCCTGCTTGTGTTATCCTCTAGGATTTTTATGGTTTCCGGTCTCACATTTAGGTCCTTAATCAATTTTGAATTTATTTTTTGTGTGTGGTGTAAGAAAGTGGTCCAGTTTCTTTTTTTTCCATGTAGCTGTCAAATTTTCCTAACACCATTTATTGAAGAAACTGTCTTTTTCCCATGGATATTCTTTCCTGCTTTGTCAAAGATTAATTGGCAATATAGTTGTGAGTTTATTTCTGAGTTTTCTATTCTGTTCCATTGATCTATGTGCCTTTTTTGGTGCCAGTACCATTCTGTTTTGATTACTATAGCTTTGTAATATAACTTAAACTCCAGAATCATGATGTCTCCAGCTTTGCTCTTCTTTGTCAAGATTCCTTTGGCTATTTGGAGCCTTTTGTGGTTCCATACAAATTTTAGAATTGTTTGTTCTACTTCTGTGAAAAACGTTGGCATTTTGATAAAGATTGCATTAAATGTGTAGATTGCTTTGCTTAGTATAGACATTTTAATAATATTTGTTCTTCCAATCCATGAGCATGGAATGTCTTTCCATTTATTTATGTCATTTTCAATTTCTTTCATCAGTGTTTTATAGTTTTCAGAGTACAGATCTTTCACTTCTTTGGTTAGGATTATTCCTAGGTATCTCATTATCCTTGGTGCAATTGTAAATGGGACTTCTTTCTTAATTTCTCTTTCTGCTGCTTTATTATTGGTGTATAAAAATGCAACAGATTTCTGTGCATTGATTTTGTATCCCACTACTTTCCTGATTTTGTTTATAGGCTCTAGCAGTTTTTTAGTGAAGTCTTTCAGGTTTTCTATATAGAGTATCATGTCCTCTGCAAATAATGGACGTTTTACTTCTTTCTTACCAATTTGGATGCTTTTTATTTCTTTTTGAGGTCTGATTGCTGTGGCTAGGGTTTCCAGTACTGTGTGAATAAAAGTGGTATGAGTGGACATCTTTGTCTTGTTCTTGACCTTAGGGGAAAAGCCCTCAGTTTTTCACTATTGAATATCATAGCTGTGGTTTTCCACATATGGCCTTTATTATGTTGAGGTATGTTCCCTGTAAACCTACTTTGTTGAGGGTTTTTATCATGAATTAATGTTGTATTTTGTCAAATGCTTTTTCTGCATCTATTGAAATGATCATATGGTTCTTATCCTTTCTCTTACTAATGTGACATATCACAATGATTGATTTGCAAATACTGAATCATTCTTGCAACCCGGGAATAAATCCCACGTGATTGTGGTGAATGGTTTTTTTAATGTATTGTTTGATTTGGTTTGCTAATATTTTGTTGAGCATTTTTCCATCTATATTCATCAGGGATATTGGCCTGTAATTCCTTCTCTCTTCTTTTTTTTTTTTTTGTAATTCTCTTTTTTAGTCATGTCTTTATCTGGTTTTGGTATCAGGATAATAATGCTGGCCTCGTGCAATAAATTTGGAAATTTTCCTTCCTTTTCTATTTTTTGTCATAGTTTGAGAATAGATATTAGCTGTTCTTTCAATGTCTGATATAATTTGCCTGTGAATCCATCTGGGCCAGGATTTTTGTTTGCTGGGAGTTTTTTTATTACTGATTCAATTTATTTGCTGAGTATCAGTCTGCTCAAATTTTCTATTTCTTCCTGTTTCAGTTTTGGTAGTTTGTATGTTTCTAGGAATTTATCTATTTCTTCTAGATTGTCTGATTTTCTGACATAGTTTTTCATAATATTCTCTAATAATTGTATTTTTCTGATATTGATCGTTATATGTCCTTTCTCAGTTGTGATTTTATTTATTTGAGTCTTTTCTCTTTTTGATAAGTTTGGCTAGAGGTTTATCAATTTTATTGATTTTTTTCAAAGAACTAATTCCTGGTTTCATTGATCTGTTCTTTTTTTGTCTTCCCGTATCATTTATTTCTGCTCTAATCTTTATTATTAAATAAATAAATTTTTTTTAAAAATCAAGCAAAGTGAATTAACTTATGATACAATTTTCTGCAGTTGGGGCACTAATCTAGAGTGAAACGTCTATGAACATAGTTGAAACCAAAAAATTTCCAAGTAATCTTCATATTGGTTAGGGTTAGTTTTGGCTGGATGTAAGAGGAAAACCAAAATAACATCTACTTAAACACTCGGGATTTATCTTTTTCTAATATAAAAGGAGGTAGAGGAGGCTGTCTGGTGTTGACATGAGTGCTCCAAAAAATAATTAGAATCTCAGGTTCCTTCCCTCTTTCTCTTTCTCTCTCTGCATATGGTTTGCATCCTCAAGGCCATTCATGATCTAGCACAACTACTGGAGCTCCAACCATGTCTATAACTCACATAAGGAAAGGAAAAATACAAATGAAAGAAATGTGCACCTGCCAGCTGTGCGAACTCCCTTTTCTGGAAATACCACAAACTTCATGATAGCGTACTGCTTCCATTATCATCAGAGTGTGCATAACATAGTGACATAGCTACACATAGCATCAGGGGAGGCTGGGAAATATAAGCTTCAGATGGACATATTACCAGTTCAAATAAGAGTTGGATTCTTTTATTGAGCAAGAAGTAAAGGTTTTTGGATAGGCAATTAACCATCTGTACAACAATCTGAAAAAATAGACAATCATCCATACAGAATATTTACACCTCAGAATTTTAATCCAAAAAGAGAGAGAATTTACTCAAACTTTCTCAATAAACCTCAAGGAAATTTTAGCTGCTGGTGGACCTCACATAAGCCAGGGCTCAATGGAGAGTTAGGCACCCAGGCTGTCGAGTCAGGCAGAGTTGGGTTTGCGTCCTTTGTCTACACTCTATAGGTGTATGAGTTAATTTTCCTCATTGTAAAATAGGGCTCTCAAAGGAACCTGCCTCTCAAAGAACTGCTGTGGGTGAAAAGAATGTAGGATATTCCCCGAGGACTGTGCCTAGTACAGGGTGAGCATATTGGGAGTGTTAGCTTCTGTTATTGTCCACTACAGTTTTCTCCATCATTTATCCCACCTGGCTTTCAATAACTTTAGACAAAGTAGACATAGAATCCTAATCTAAGCAGATCAAGACTGTTCTTCTCTGTGTCTGATGACATAGAGCCACTACATTGCTCAAGGGATATAACCAGAAATGTCCATACAGGTTAGTTAATCTTAGTTAATCACTTCTCAGGGAGGTGTACACATATTTCTAGGACATAGCTTTTATTTGGCCTATAATCAATCCTCAGTAATTCTCATGCAGCTAAACGGAGTCCAGACAAGTGGTCTTACTTATAAATGGTACCAATGGTGACAACTGGTCAATACCCTTTGTGGAGTAGCTTGGAGAGGTCCCATGTTACTCGTGTAGAGGTTGGTCTTTCGCCTGGATAACAGAGTATGTCTCTCTCAGGCATTGTATTTAGTTTGATCTTCCTGAAGACATGCCTCTATTTTAGACATCATGTTTAACCTGATCTTCCTGAAGGAAAAACAGTTGTAGAAAACCTCAGACAGCCAAGATTAAGGAATAAATAATACTAGATCACTACCTTCCATCTCCCCAGTGAATTTTCTCTTTTGTAAAGTGATTTCAAATTCTTTACAGCCTCTGAACTTCATAAGAATCCAACAAGGTCAGCAGGGCTGGGGAAAGGATCATTTTCCTTGTTTTGCACACGAGGAAACAGACTCCGCTCTAAGTCTAAGGGATTTCAAGCAGCAGAGCCAAGACCAGAATTCAGGCCTTCCGACTACAAGCCAGTGCCTTTTCAGCTCTGCCGAAGGCAAATCAGCAGGGGGCTGCTGAACAGCTTCTGAGTTGTCAGAAAGCAGAATTTGCAAGTGGCTTTGGTAGCAGTCCTGGTGACAGCAGGTGACACAGGGCAGCTGTTTTTTATCAGATTATAATTTTGTGTGAGAAGTATCCATAGGACATCCTTCATTTACCCTCGAGGCGTTAGTGAGATGTACCTTCCTTCCATTCGTGTCTGAGGTCTTGCAGGGGCACTGCATCAGAGCAGCGGGAATTGGCACTTGTGATTAGCAAAATGACTCCCTGGCGAGAAAGGCCAAATGATTGTAGGGAGACAGAAAATAAAGCAAAGGCAAGCTTGTTCACTTTTTCCTTCCTCTAATATTATTAAACCACCCTACACCTGCAATCTTGAGTTAGCTATTCGGGACACAAATGTGAATAATAGGTCACAAAACTATCAATAGTTTTGATGCTGAGGAGGTCACAGAAGCGAGGAAAACATCGATGTCAGGCATTGTTCTAGAAAGTTACGAATAAAATGTAAGGGAAGAAGGGGGAAATGCTTTTCATTTTCAGAGTGGTAGCATTTGAACCAGGCTTTGAAATATGAGGAGCTTTTTCCATTGAGACAGGGGGCAAGAGGGCATAATGGACATGGAGATAAAATGACATCTGTCATGGTCAGGGAATTTTAAGTAGTTCAAATGTGGTGAGAACATATGGTGTAGGACTGGAGGTGGCCGACTGGGAGAGAGAGGTAGATATGGGAGGTGAAGTCTGAAAGGTGTAATGGGATCTAATATCAAGGCCAAAATGAAGGGCTGAGGAATTTACACTTTATCCTGCAGGTGGTAGAGAAGGGTTTAATCAGGGGAGGGACGTGATCACATCTGCGTTAGAAAAAATTCTGGTGGCCCTATGGAGGGTAAACTGAGGTGGGTGGTCCAGGGTGGGCAGGAAAAGTAACTCTGCAAAAAAAGTGGATGCTTCCTTGGTAGTGGAGCTCTTTTTGTATTTCCTTTCCCTTCGATTTGCTTCTACTTGTTTACTTATTATTTTTTCGGTAGTTTCCAAGCATTCTGGAGATATTAGTGCGCTTTCTAACCAGTCCAGGAGGTATGTCCAATGGTTAACCTGGATATTCATAAGAGACTATGCTCATTAAATATCAGTACAAAGAGTACTGGGTCATGCACTATAGAGTCGCTCTTGTGTGCACGGGGGGACTACTTTGCACCTGGGATGTCAAGGAGACCCAGCACTCTCAAGTGTGTGTGCGCCCCTGGGCCCTTCGCCAGCCAATTTACCTCAGATAACCTCACTGTACTTTATATGCAAAATTCTAGGCTCTGGCCTCTAAGCTGACAGGATTAGCTGGGTTAAGACAGATATTGAGAATCAGTAGCCCAAGGATTCTTGACATTTCTTATAACAATAAGCCACAGAGAATCACTGTTTAAAGTTTAACATTAACAAGCTATGCTTCGCGTTGCCCTGGGAAGAGTAAAGATTAGTTACCTGCTTAAAAAAAAAAAAAAAAAAAAAGGCTGTTCCAAGCAGCCTAGAGGATAGAAGATACCTGTTCAACCGGTTCTACGGCCCAATGGAATCAATCAGTTTGGGCAGAGAAAGAAACAAGATCAGTTTGAGCTAAAAACTTGGTTTCAATGATTTAGTGTCCTGGATTGAATGATTAATTTCTGACCCAATTTTCCAGCCAGTTGGGTGATGAGTCAAGTTTTATGTACAGTCCAAACCAGAGAGAAATGGGCATCTGTGATCCATTTTATGCAAGGCAATGTCTTTTATATCTTTTGAAATAAATCACATTCTACAATGTCTTATTAATGGGTTTTGCCATTCTTTTTTACTTAGAAAATATTTATGTTTCTTCTGTCCTTGAATCTACTTTGTCAAAGTTTCATTTCCACCATATTCGTTCAAGTGTCCACGCACTGACCACGTATCTACTTAGGGTAACAACAATAATAAGAACAGCTAACACCTACATAGCATTTATCAAGCATTATTCTACATTTTTATTACTTATTAATTTGTTTAATCCTTGCATTAACCAAAAAAAGTAGGTTTTCAGAGAAAATAGGAAAATTGGGAAACAGAGAGATGAAGTGATCTGCCATGGTCAGTCACAGGGCTATGCATGGCTAAACTGCAATAGAAAACCAGGCAATCTGTCCTCTTGACCTCTCACAGCACAGCCTGGTCAGGGGGTCATAAATGACAAGCACTAGAAATTGGTGGAGAATCAATGATCTCAAAGGCAACATGTTCACTTTTACTGTGAATAAATGATATTCACAATTTTGTTTTTATTTTTTTATTTTTTTAAATTTTCTTTCAACTGAAAGCCAGTTTTTAATAGATTAGAGAAAGTGCCGATCTGATATTAAGATGTGTGAACAGAGGGCAATGAACCTGTGTCCTTATCCCAGACGTCACATTTGACAAAAGATTTCACCCCAGCGGTGATTTTCACTAATTCCATTTTACCTGTTTCTCATCCATGCTTTGTTGCAAAAATATCTAAACGGCTAGGCATTCATATGTCATTTATTTTAAAATATCTGCCGCACATGTCATCCTAAATGTCATGACAAAATGTGAAAAGCTCTTCTTCTTCCTTGAACGGCTACAAGCAGAAAGAGCAGGATCACATAATGTCCACCAGCTTGCATCAGGCAGGGCTGATGCAAAACTCTAGGAGCGCTGGCATCTGTGCATTTCAGACCTGCTGATTCCAGGCTTCTGGGACTCTGAGCCATTATTTTCTTCTGTGCCAGAATGCTTGAGATGAAAAGGTAAGGAGGCTCTCCTGGCCTCTTCTCTCCTGATCTGGAGTCCCATACAGGTTGCTTTCTCATCTATTGCCGCACACGTCAGACCTGAACTTCACATCTTCACCCTGCAGTTGAGATATTAAGTCATTGATAGCTCAGGAAAGACGTGAAGAGAGTTTACTTGGGTACAGCAATCCTAGCATCTCTTCCAGATTCCCTTAGAACTGGGAAGATTGCATCATGTGCCACATCACCAACCTGCCCAGAACTGAGCTTTGGGAAGTTATTTAAAAGGAAAAATGAAGGTGTTGGTGAGGATGCGGAGAAAGGGGAACCCTCCTACACTGTTGGTGGGAATGCAAGCTGGTGCAGCCACTCTGGAAAACAGTGTGGATATTCCTCAAAAAGTTGAAAATAGAGCTAGCTACCCTACCACCCAGCAATTACACTACTAGGTATTTCTCCTAAAGATACAAATGTAGTGATCCAAAGGAGCACATGCACCCCAATGTTTATAGCAGCAATGTCCACAATAGCCAAACTATGGAAAGAGCCTGGATGTCCATCAACAGAGGAATGGATAAAGAAGATGTGGTATATATAAACAATGGAATACTATGCAGTCAAAAGCCCCTGAAATCTTGCCATTTGCAACGACATGGATGGAACTAGAGGATATTATGCTAAGTGAAATAAGTCAATCAGAGAAAGACAATTATCATATGATCTTGCTGATATGAGGAATTTGAGAAACAGGACAGAGGATCATAGGGGAAGGGAGGGAGAAATGAAACAAGATGAAACTAGAGAGAGAGACAAGCCATAAGAGACTCTTAATCTCAGGAAACAAACTGAGGATTGTTAGAGGGGTGGGGGGTGGGAGGGATGGGGTGGCTAGGTGATGGACATTGGGGAGTCAGAGCTATGGTGAGTGCTCTGAACTGTGTAAGCCTGATGAATCACAGACCTGTACCCCTGAAACAAATAACACGTTATATGCCAATAATAAAAAATAAAAATTAAAAAAAAAGGAAAAATGAATTCCTATGCAACATTCTGAGTGTGTGATTTACAATGTTACTTAAAAAGCTGGCCTTGGTCCTTTTGCAAAGCATGAATAAGGATGTGAAATCAAGTAGGAAAGTATCGCCTCTGGCTCCTATTCTCACCGCCCAATCTCACCCTCCAGCTCCTTTACCAATATAATTGTGTCAATGTCTCAGCAGAGCGAACTTTCCTCAGCTTTTCTCCTTTCGTCCTGTTCTGAGGTATGCATGCTTTTGGTCATTTTCCTTAATCTGTCTATCCAGCTCTCCCCTTAATATATTCTTCTATCAACCTTCTCTAGTAGAATTACATAAGTATTTTTTCCCACATAATTATTTGAAAATGTTTTTGTTTAATGAAATCGTAATTAAATTGGAAAGATAAGAAATATAGGGGCGCCTGGGTGGCTCAGTGGGTTAAAACCTCTGCCTTCGGCTCAGGTCATGATCTCAGGGTCCTGGGATGGAGCCCCGCATCAGGCTCTCTGCTCAGCAGGGAGACTGCTTCCCCCTCTCTCTCTGCCTGCTTCTGATCATTCTCTCTCTGTCAAATAAATAAATAAAATCTTTTTAAAAAAAAGATAATGGGAGCCTGGGTGGCTCAGTGGGTTA
>CM052898.1:126538917-126573954 GCA_028534135.1 Potos flavus
CTCTCTCTCTGCCTACTTGTGATCTGTCAAATAAATAAACAAAATCTTAAAAAAAAAGAAGATAAGACATATAAATGGCTATACTTTCAAGATGTGAAGGGTGGAAAAAGTAGGAGCATTACAGGGTGAAAGCACACTATTGATTGTCTTTGGATCTCATGGTTTATCAATCAACCATGTGATATAACTGGGGTAATAGAAAGCATAACATTTTATTCACTTGGTGATTTTATTAATCATAGTTTTCTCCCTTGCCTGTCTCTCTCTTTTTCTTTCTCAAGTCTAAAAAAGCCAAATACTTTCTCACCTCTCTTTCAGTCTGAGGTAGCCCTTGACCTGGTTCTAGTCAGGAAAAGTTAAATGGAAGTCTCCTGGAAGATTCTAGGGGAGGTACTTGTCTTCCTGTTGAGAGAGAAATGCAGAAAGAAAAGGTTCTGTCCCCACTGCTTCCTACTTCTGAAGGTGGTTGTGTGAGGACATGATGGTTGGAGCAGCTGCAGCCATCTTGCCCCAAGGAGGAGAACACCAAGGGGATTGCAGAGACACTGTCAGAGGGGCTTGATATCATTCAGTTGCTCAAGTATTCATTCAACCACCATGTAGTGAATGCTTATTTTGTACCAGACACTGTACTGGTGTTGTGAATTCACATGTTCATCGTACAAAATAAACCAAGTCCCTGTTTACAGGAAACTTACATTTAATAGAAGGAAAGACAGCCAATAGTAAATATATACCAGCTAGAGTTAAGAGCTATGTAAAATATTAAGAAGAATAAGAGATGTGGAGAGTGATGGAGTGACATTTTATATAGCTTGATAAGGGAAAGTCTGATAAAGTGACATTTGAGAGATACAAAGGAAGTGAGGGAATTAATTATGCAGATATTTGAGGCATAGGAAGAAGTGCTTCAGAAAAAGGGAACAGTATATGCAAAGGTCCTGGAGCAGGAAGGCCAGAGAGGCTGGAGCTGAGTGAGAACCAGGGAGAATGGAGGAATGAGATAAGAGAGATAGCAGGCATCCAGATCATATAGAGACTGGAAAAGCATGGTAAGACTTTTAGATTTCACTCTTTTTTTTTATTTTTTTATTTTGAAGATTTTAATTTATTTATTTATTTGACAGAGAGAGAGAGATCACAAGTAGGCAGATAGGCAGGCAGAGAGAGAGGGGGAAGCAGGCTCCCTGCCGAGCAGAAAGCCCGATGCGATGCGGGGCTCAATCCCAGGACCCTGAGATCATGACCTGAGCTGAAGGCAGAGGCTTTAACCCACTGAGCCACCCAGGGGCCCCTTAGATTTCATTCTGAAGGATGTAAGAAATCTTTGGAAGATTTTGTGTAAGAAAACAACATGATACTTAAATCTTACCTTTCTGGTGCTTAAAAAAGGTTTTTGGCCATCGGATATAGAAATTTAAAAAAAAAGAGCAAGGGAGGAAACGGAGACAGAAAAATATTGCGAGAGATGATGGTGGCTGGCCACAGGTGGGGGTGGTGAGGAAGAGAGAAAGGTTAGATTCCAGGTACGTTTTGAAGGTCAAACCACCAGGATATGCTGATGGGGTTCCATGCAGAGTATTAGTCCAATGAGGGCCTATCTTCAGATTTCTCAATACATGGGAAATATTAAATTCCTCCTGTTTAAGCCACTATTGATGGGCTGTCCTCTTACTTATGGCTAGAAGTATTCCTGATAGAGTTGGAAGCAAAACTGCTATTTCTTCAGATGTTCTTTTCTTCCCATTTTACAAGTTCCAACAGTCATTAGAGTCCTGAACCATTATGTACTCTTAGCCTAGGGTTTACCTTTAACATTTACTTAATTATTAAAGTCCCTTAGGAATAGAACAGAATAAAAGAAAACCGAGGACTGGAGAGCTTATGTGATTTGACAATAGTCACACAGCCAATTCATGAGTATTGTTATTACAGCTCAGGTTGTAATCCGTGTTCGGATTATAATAAGAAAAGGAGATGATAATACAAAATTCTTCAACTATTTTTCCAGTGCAGTTGGAAATGGCTGAGCCAGTTTCGACATGGAGCAGTGCTCTGTTGTGAGGTACTTAGTAGATTCTATCTCATATCCGGTGTGATTTCCCCGGGAAACTGCATCCGGCAAGGGCAGGGTTTCCTGGGTCTCCAAGGGCAGGTGTTCTGCCTCATTGCCTCTCTGGAAGCAAAGAAAAGGAATAGGGTCAATTCACTTAGTGGGATTTTGTTGGGGAGACTTGGATGGGAGAAAAGGAGAGAAACGTGGCCCAGAAAAAAAGCAAACATTAAGCAGGTTTTTTTAGGTGAAAGCAATCAGTGCTGTTAACCTCTTTATTCTGGTGAAAAGTATGGTAGGCTAATTGCAGGAATGAGCCAATCTGGTACACAGGAAATGATGAGAAAAAGATCCCTTTTGGAGGCTGGGGACAGCTTCATGAGAATAGCACTGTCCAATAGAAAATAGAATGCTAGCCACATATATGAGTTTAAATATTTTGGTAAGCACATTTAAAAATTAAGAAGAAACAGATGAATTAAAGTCATATAGTTAGTTTACCTCAATACATTCAAATATTATCATTTCAAAATCAGACAAGCCACATTTCAAATGCTCAGTAGTCCCACATGGCTAATGGTTACCATTTGGACAGCACATTTTCAGAGAACTAAACATGAAAATATTTTTAAAGAGAAAACTTCCGTGAGGTTAAAACATAGTCTTTTCTCTTTTGTAAGATTTTATTTATTTCTTTATTTATCGAGAGCATGTGGATTGGGGGAGGGGCAGAGGGAGAGGGAGAGAGAGAATCTCAAGCAGACTCCATGCTGAGTACCTGGGGCCCGACAGTGGGGCTTGATCTCATGACCCAAAGGTCACCGCCCCAGTGGAAATCAAGAGTCAGATGCTTAACCTACTGAGGTACCCCAAAACACGATATCTTTTTAAGAACTCAACAGTGTTACCTGTTTCAATGTATTTCAACCAAAACACAGACTAAGTCATTAAAATCTAGAATAATATTCGAGAAAGAATCCAGGACTCAGTAATGAAGGGGAAAACGGGGATAGAAATACCCATTAAGACTGATGTTGGCCCTAAATGAGATTATATGTATATTTTAAAAAATAGAACACTATGTGAATATACCTCTATGAATAACACTCCTTTTATTTTATCATAATATTGGTCCCCGGCTATGTAAACACTTCAAATATCTGTAGATGATTCTTTCCTTCCGATATTTTTATGCTCTTTGCCTTTAAACCAATTATACATTTGGAAGCAGTGACCAGGAACACATTCAAATTCCCAGAAATAATCAGTCTGATAAAAACTTGTGGCATTTTCTCCCGCCAATCAGGAAATATCTGAATGTGCACACATGGAAAATCTAAAGACTTCCTGAACGTAGCTAAAAATGTGGAGGAGGGGGTGGTGAGGAGAGGAAAACACTGATGGTTTCTCAAGCCTTTTCTGGTCAAATATCTGATTTAAGGACCCTGTATTCTGAGAGATAGAAGTACCTATAAATACATAAACATGTTTTTTTTTGTTCTGCATCATGTATGAGATTTCTGAATTCCTCTGTAATTACATTTAGCAGGAGAAAAACATCCACGCCTGTGCTGAGCAGCTCCCAGCAATCTGTCAGCTTTTCACAGCGTAGTAAGCTACTGATCGCTGCCTCAGCCCTTCAATAAATACGTAGGCTGCGTGCGTGTGTGCTTACAGAACTTCACGGGTTTCCATGGATACAGGAATTTTAGTGCTGAGGCACATTTACTATCACTTTTCTTGTCACCGAGAGTCCTGTAAACACTTGTGTTGTAAGATTTTGTGCAGAAATTTAGCATTTTACAGAAGACCAAGTCAGAATTACCTTTTCCCAGATGCACTGTAGGATTTTCCCTTAGGGCAAAGTCCCTGAAATCATTTATATTTGTGGCCTCTTTTTAGTGATATGCTTTCATTTATTAGACTAATAAAAGACAATAAAGGCTTAACTACATTGTCAGTATCACTTTTAAGTGGCAGATATTTATACTATGTAAATGTTACAATTAATAAATAAGACAACTGGCTCTGAATTTAAAATGGGAAGGGGCAAATAGGGAAAGTAGGAATAAGAATACTATGTATATATTGAGCCATTTCTCTGCCTGAATATGGCGAAATTTAAGCGTCATTTCCAAGGATATCCTGGTGTATCTATTGACCGAGCATAATTTGAATTTATTCTGTCTTACTCATATTAAGCTTTTGTATATTTTAAAGAGCTTTCCACAGATCTATGAGAATGGCATGCTACACATTATTTTTCCTATTTCACACATGTATAACTGAGGCTTAGAAAGTTTAAGGAACGTGTGCCATGTCACACATGCTAGCAAGTGGTAGAACTGGGATTAGAACCCAAGACTCTTGACTCACTCTTCCGGGTTTTTTTATTGTCTTTTTTTTGGGTGGAATTCAGGCAACTTCTATAGATAGCGCACCCCTTTCCTTCCTTCTGTGTTTCTGTATGCTTCTGACCTAGGGCCTCATTAAATCACTCTTTCTCTACCTATCCTCTTGGTGGCCCCAGAGACTTTGTTCAGCCTAATTTACCAAGCTTCGTCATTTCAAAAGCACATGACCTTCAGAAGCAGTGATCCTAGAGAGATCACATAGCCTGGATGTGCACTGGCTGAGGACTCTTTAGAGAAACAGATTTCTAGATCCGATCATATTGACTGAGAATGTACAAAGCAGACAGAATGAGAGGCTCGAGCACTTTGTATAAAAATCTAGTCTGAACAGCCATGAGCCTGGATATTGTAGTCAAGAAAAAAGCTTTTACTTTAGTAACATGGATTTCGGGTGCAGGGGTGGGACTATTTGAGTGACTGTCTCAACTCTCACTTACTATGCTCACGTAGCCAGCAGACTCTGTGTCACCTCAGCAAATACCCAGCAAAGGCCAGGAGATTTTTTGAAGACTATTTTTTGCTCTAGGCCTCATTCATCTCATATTTGTACAGGCCTTTTGTTTTTGTGGTGTTTCGCCCATGGGTGTCTTTCTAGTTTTGTTTTGTTTTGTTTGTTTGTTTGTTTAATCTAGAAGGAAGGCTTCGTTTTCACTGTCGAATACAAGAGAGAGTGTGGGTAGAGGAAGAACTCCCCAGTGAGAGGCCTGCTCTTGGTCCAATCCGCACAGACGCAGAGTGAGGAGCTTTGTGGCTCAGGCCTCAAGGGCAACTTTCCAGGACCTGAGGAGTCTCGGGTTTGCTGTGAGGATCAAATGAGACCACAGATATGAAAGTACTTTGCTGATTGTGTGTGTGTGTGTGTGTGTGTGTGTGCATGTGCGCGTGTGTGTGTGTGTGTGTGTGTAAATATCCACACACAAAAAAGTTGTCTTGGGCACTCTGTCTGACATCACACAATGCCAGTTGGTTTTGGTCTCCATGTATTAATAAGGCAAATAATGATTTGTTACATCACCAGGCTTTTGCCAGAACGTGGACTTTATTCATGTAACAACAAACATGACTAAATCATCTCCATTATGGTTATTTCAACGTGTTTCAACTGTTTCAACCCAATGAGGCAACAACTGAGGGGGCCATGTGCTTGGTGCTTCAGTTACTAGAATAGCCAAAGTAATGGAAAACGGTGATTTGGTTGTAAGCTGACATCTGCTCCCATTGCATACCACGTAAAGCCCATGAGATCCCAGGATCACAACTCTGGATTCATATCAACTTTGGTTATGGCTGCCCAAGGTTAATTCCTCATTCCTTCTGCCTGGAAATTTGAATTCTGTGCTGCTTCTCCATAGAGAACCCCTGAGTGATTAACTATCACTCCAATCTGCAGAAGGGAAGAGAGAACTCAGGGTTCTCCTGAACTACAGAGCTCTCTCTGTCTTTCCTGCAAATTTCACTCAGGCATCAAATTGAATTTACTCTGAACTGAATGCATTTTATCTATACCTGGCAGGGATCTAGAAGTAAAATTATAAGATTTATTTCATTTTAATTCTATTATGATGCATTTAATCACAAATACCCCCAAAACGAAATGATCATTTATCATTTTACCCTGACCGAGCAATCTTCCTTGGTTCACATTCATGAATCCATACTACAGAGAGGAGACGGGATGATTAAGTGTCCGATTAGAGAAAACAGATTAACCTGGCAAACATAATAAATTTAACTCATAAGCAGGATGGCTTTATAAATGCTCACAATAACTCTCCTGTTAAAAATCATGAACCACTACCTTCAGTGATGACTCAATTGAAATAGTTGGGGAACATAAAGCAAATGCATGTTTATGGCTTTCTCTTTGAGAAATTCACCGGATATTGAAAGGCATATCTGATTCAGCTTAGAACTTTAAAAATATACTAAATAGGAAGCATATAATAAAAATATAAGCCCCCCCAAAAAACCCACCCAAAGCTACAACCTCTCAAGTGTCCTAGTTTCTACTTTGTCAGTGATTATATCTAGATCCCTCATGCTTTCCATGTCTTTCTACCTTCTCTCTATGTCTCCAAAGTTGCCAAAGCTAGACCTAGTTTCAAACCATGGAGATTCACCCTTAATTTTCATAACAGAACCTGATTCCTTTATAAAGGCAGCTGCATCTTTACATAATTCTTATCCCACTGTGGCAAAACACATAAAATTAGCAAGCTATTTCAGCCTTCGAATCCTCCCTTTTAGCTGAGATTCCATTTAAATCAGAGTAAAAATCTAGGTTATGACTTGTTTGAAGGAAAGTCCTGTACAGAGCTCCAAAAAGTTCACTTAGCAGTCCACCAGGCTTTCCTTACTTAGCTGGCTAGTATTCCTGGCCTCCCTTTTTTAGCAGTAAGAAAGGGGATACTCTTCATGTCCAGCTTTATTTTTAAACTTGCATGGCTTTATTCCTGGAAACCTCTGCTGGCCTACCTGGCCTGAAAGAGAGTCATTTGGCCCTGCTCTGTCACATGCACCCAAGTCATGCTGAATAGAGGACCTGCAGAACCACACCTTTGGTAGGGAAGGGCAGAGAAGGTGAGGGGCGGGACACGGGCTGCTGGAGACAGAGAGTGGCTTGTCCTTGAGGAAGGCCCCACCCCGTCAGGAGCCAGGTAAACTAGCTTTGGGAGAAACTAGTAACCTGGCTATGGAGGAGTTGGCAGGCCCTTCCTCTCTCCTTTTTCCTTTCTCTCCTCTTTCCATTCTGAAGTTGATCTTAGGCTAGAGGGTGGTGATAGGGAGGGGTTCAAAGGGAGTGGGGTCCATGTGTGTCCTCATAGCCCTTGGGCTCTGCATCAGGCTCACAAACCCTCACCGAGTAGGGGGGTGTGTGGTGGGAAGCAGGCAAATTTTCTAAGGCCACTCCCTCCTTCCACTTTTGCTGAGTTAAAGACTGAGATGCTTTCCTGGGGGCACAGGGACTAAGGGTCCTTTCCTGGGTAAAGGAATTTGTGCAGCTCTAGAAGTGTGTATACTTTTGGCGGTGCGGTGTGCGTTCATGACGAGTGTACACGAACATTTCCAGGCTCAAAAGACGTGTTAATTTAGTAATTGCTGTGCCTAGCACAATCCTTGATACCATAAAAAATTGATGCAAGAGTGTCCCAGTGGCTAGGGGGGCGGGGCGGGGTGGGGGCTCGGGGGCCGCGATTATTGGTCAGGTTCCGCGCGGGGGCTGCGCCTCGACCGCTGTGTGTGCGTCTGTGTGCGCGCGCGCGTGTGCGTGTGCGCGCACAGGGCAGGTGCCTGGTCAGAGCTCCTCTGAGTGAGGGCTTTGAGCCCCGGCGGTGGCGCGGGCCAGTGCGGGAGCCGCAAGCGTGCGCAGCGGCGTCAGGGGGCGCCGGGCGCGCGGTGGAGCTGGCGTTGGCGCTGGAGGGCGGCGCTGAGTGGTGGTGGGCTGCTGCGCCTTGACCTCTCCCGAGAGCAGATGGAGTGGGCCCGTGGCCGCTAGCCAGAGGGACAGCAGCTGCGAGTCCAGGGCGACCCCAGGACCCCGGCAGCTGCCACCTGCGGAAAAGACGCCCCCGGCCTTGAGCGAGGTGTGCTGGGGATAGCGGGGAGGACCTCTAGGCTCCCAGACGACCTTGTTTGCACCACCCGTCAGATGTGAAAGACTAGAAGGACCAGTAGAGAGCATCCGTGCCCTTATTTGTTACAAATGGAGGAACTGACTCCCCAGGGAGGGACTCAGTCCCCAAGTCACACAGCTATTAAGTAGCAGAACCAAGACTAGAAAACTGGCCTTGCCTACGAGGTTTTTTAAACCTATTGTTCTCGCTGAACGAATACGGATAATAATACAAGTAATTGGCATTATAAAATATTAGATTTTGGGGATGGTGATATTACTTTGGTAATCATAAATATAATTTATGTGCTGGAAAAACCCAACCACTCTGTCCTCCCTGGGCTAGGTCTTCTCATTCCCTCATTCATTAAATATTCGCTCAGCAGTTATTTCTAGCTTTCTGCTAGAAACTGAAGGTGTAGAGACAAACAAGAACCAGCCCTCCGTACTGAGCCGAAGAGATTATTCCCTGGACACCAGTAACTGACGCAGGTGTGGGAAACGCAATAGGCGTTAGATAAGGCACCGTGGAATCTCCCAAGGAGAGGTCGTTTCTGGCTGACTGCAAACAGACCTTGGGGAGGAGGTGGCATCTGACTTGGATCTCTAAGAGTGGGACTTTGGGGGGCATTTGGAAAGGGGCAGCGCATTCCGGGTAGAAGGTTCAGTGTTAGCAACAAAATTCCAGGTGAGTGTGAGGAATAATGAATAGTTTGGTTTTCCTAGAATGTAGGGATGAACATACCTGGGCAAGAAGGGAAATCAGTAGTGGGGAGCCTGGGAGGGATTCCAAGCAGTGGCTGAGTGAGGTTGGCTTATCTGGTGGGGAGGGTGGTTCATCCCCTCAGCTATAGAGTGGGGATGTGGGACCAAAGTGCCTTGCAGCTCTGAGAGGTTGCGAAGTAGCCATTCTGGGAATGTGGGGCTTCATGGAGCCATCTCAGTGTACTGGGACCATGGATGAAAAAAATGGGGCTAAAGTGGGAAAGGGTCCAAATCAAATTGGAAGACTGTTGGCCTAGGGATGGTCTGTGGTAGTGTTTCAGACTTCCAACAGCATTGCATTCTTGGGAGAAGTTTGTGGAAAAAGTACTCTTAGTATTCCTGTAACACAGGTGGCTTCATGGACATGAACAGCAGGTAATCCGCCTGTCCCTATCTGTTCAGGGGACAGTTATATCTTTAGATGCACCTGAAGGGACCAACAAGGAGCTGTAAACAAGGTAACCTGTTTTGGCAGTTGAAACAAGAAATTTCTTGTACAAAGATTACAAATTGACCTTCATGCCACTCTTTGTTATGAACTAGACAAACAATTCTGTGCAGATGAACTGTTAAAACAAAGTCTTTTTTATCTTAGAGGGGACACACAGAGATTGTAATAGAAGCCTTTATAAATGTATCTTTCATTGGTTCTGTGTTATCTCATGTTTATGAGGCACACTATTATTTTCAGGTGCCCAAATGAAATGGGTAAATGTAAAATGTAAATATAAATGTAAATCAAGTTACCCAAGCAGACAGGTTATAGCCATTTGTCTAAGGTCTGAGTCTAGGCACCTTCTAGATGCTTCTAGCCCCACCGTGACACCTCTCCTCCATTTCCCATTACTCTCTGGTTCTGCATATAAATGTTTAAAAATGTTCTGTGTTGTTACATGAAATATGTATTCCGTGTGTTTTTGCAGCTTCTCCATGTGATGCGCTTTTGAGAAGAGGGAAAATATGAAATGTTGTTTAGTAGCAATTCCTTCGGTTAATGGTGTTAATCGCTGGTATAAAGAAGGAGCATGCAGGCTGAAATAAGAAGACAGACCTGGAGTTGAATTCTATCTCTGCCACTTACTAGCTTTGTGACTTTAGGTCTGACGAGTAACTCATCAGAGCCTCAGGTTCCTCATCTGTGAAATAGCGATCATAATAATCAGCTCACAATTGCTAACTGGCCCAACGGTGTGCTAGAAGGGCTGCCGAAATGCCAGCAACAGAGGTAGTACGGTGTGAATGAGGAGAAGCCGTTAGGATAAGGAGCCTGATCTTGGAGGGAAACTAATCTGAGTCCAGGTTGTGGGTTCTGCCCTTTTCCACTGTGTGTCTTTGGGTAAGTTCCTGAACTGCTTGAGAACGTCATAAGCCTCATCTTTAAAATGGGGTAAATAATTATCTCTCCTTCATGGTGTCGATTTGAGGATTACACCTAGCACCGTGCCTGAGAAACTGAAGGAGAGAACATTACAGCTGAAAGGGACCTTCCAAGGCCTCCTAACCCAAATCACTCTCGCCTTCCACCACCACTGTGGAAATGTCATTTTTATCAACCCTGACTGTATTTAAACATTCCCAGTGACAGACTCCTATCTGCACAAGGTGCTCTATGCCATTGTTGGACCATTTTCAATGAAGTTTTTCTCATACACAGCTGAAATCTGCCTCAGTAAAACTTCTACATATGTGTCCTCTTCTATGTCCTATATTTAAAAAAAAACACTGGTCTCTTTTTTTTTTACTAATATTTTTGTTTTTAGGTAATTGTAGATCCACATGTAATTGTCAAAAATAGCACAGAGGGATCCCTCGTACCTTTCCCCAGTTCCCCCAGTGGGAACATCTTGCAAACTGTAGTGCGATATCTCAGAGAGGTTATTGCATTGATGTGATCGAGATGCAGAACATTTCCATCATCTCTAGAATCTCTCATGTTGCCCTTTTATAGCAACACTCCCTTCCCTCTCACCACTTCCTTAACCCCTGGCAACCACTATTGGCTCTCTATTTCTATAATTTTGTCATTTCAAGAATGTTCTATAGATAGAATCATACAGTATCGAACTTTTTGGCCTTGGCTTTTTTCACTCAGCATAATTCTGAGGAGATTCATCCAGGTCGCTGCATCTATCAATAGTTTGTTTCTTTTTCTTCCTTAGTAGTATTTCATGGTATGGCTGTACCACAATTTATTTACCCATTGAAGGTCACCTGGGCTGTTTCCAGTTTTCGGCTAGTATGAATAAGCTGCTCTGAACACTCAGGTATAGGTTTTGTGTAAATATGAGTCTTCACTGTCTTTAGTCTCTGGGGTAAATGTCTAGGAGTACATCGCTGGATCATATGGTAGTTACAAATTTTTAAAGAAATTGCTTCAAAGTGGCTATGCCATTTTATGTTCTCACCAGCAAGTGACTGATATAGTCACTGTGCATCCTTGCTGGCATTTTCTGTTGTCAGTATTTTTAATTTTAGTTATTGGAATAAGTTTGTAATGTTATCCCATTGTGGTTTTAATCTGCATTTCCCAAATGGCTAGTGATGTTTAACATGGCTTACTTGACATCTGAGTCTCTTCATTGGTGAAATGTCTTTGTGTCTTTTAGTCATGTTCTAATTGTTTTCTTTGCTCTTTTACTCTTGAGTTTTGGGAGTTCTTTAAATGTTCTCAATACTGCTCCTTTCTCAGATACGTGGTTTGCAAATATTTTCTCCCATTCTGTAGCTTGTCTTCTTGAGCTTTTAACAGGGTCTTCCTCAGTGCAAAAGCTTTAAATTTCGAAGAAATTTCCTCAATTTAAATTTCGTCAGTTTGTCAGTTTTTCTTTTTATGGATAGTACTTTTGGTATGAAGACTAAGAACATGTCTACCCTAGATCCTGGAGAATTTCATTTATGTGCTTTCTCCCCCATGTTTTATAGTTTTACATTTAATTCCTTGATCTGTTTTGAAATATTTTTTGTATAAGATGTGAGATAGAGGTTTGTATTTTGTTTTGTTTTGCTTTGCTTTTGTCTGTTTTTTTTTTTTTTTGTAATGAATATTCAATTGCTCTCACACCATTTGTTGAAAATCTTTTGTAAAATAGCATATGACCTTTGGCAAGTCAAATTATCCACCTGTTACTAGTTCTGCCATCTTGAAAATGAGGGGCTGTGCTAAGACTAGATGGGTGTTTTTTAAGCTCCATTCCTAGAATTTCTGGGGCCCCAGAGAACCTCAGTAGCAGCAGCAATGAGAAGCAGATGGGACTCTCATGCTCTTTCCTGACATCATCGAGGATAGAGCTACTTTTGTGTTTTATATTTTTGTGGGTCCATCTGATATTTGATTTAATTCAGAGCCCTGCTGCTAAAAAAGTTTGGAGAGCAGTGGATTAGGTAATGTCTGATATACTTTTCTGCAGTAAATTGCTGTGATTCTAAGCACTTAGTGTTGGAACTCACTTTCCCCTTACATATTAGCCTCCAATCTCCTGCCTTAGTTTCTTGAGTGGTTACTCATATGAAATGTTTTCCGTGTTATCCCACATCCTTCGATATAAATATGATAGACTTCATGAAGTCAATTAACTTATATTTCATAAATCAGTTTACAAACTATATGTCAGAATTAATAATGTGTTAAATATATTAAAATTGTGCAGTGGAATCATCCGTTTCACAGAATTATTGTGGCTGAAAGGATAAGGAGCTAAAATCACACAAAAGCAATGAGCCACTTTCTCAACATTTACAAACAGCCACCTCTGTTTTACTATCCACCTGTCTAGCTCTGGCCAGTTCACAAAGCCTGGCTACGGCAGCTCACCACCACTGCCCCAGCATCGGGAACTGTTTTATACGCATATAGCCATACAACCACATTTTTCATTTTCAGTACAATTCTCAATAAATTACATGAGATGTTCAACTCTTGATTATAAAACAGGCTTTGTGGTAGATGATTTTGCCAACTGTAGGCTAATGAAAGTGTTCTGAGCATACATAAGGTAGGCTAGGCTAAGTTATGATGTTTGGTAGGTTAGATGAATAAAATGCATTTTGACCTATGATATTTTCAACTAACAATGGGTTTATTGGGATATAACCCCAATGTGAGTGATCTGTATGAAGGTTTCAATGGGTATTTTCCAAAAGTTGGCATGAGCTGCTGTATATTTTTTTCTACAAAGTGGAATAACAATGTAATAAGCTCAAATAGTTGTTTAAAAAGTTAAATAGGGTTAATTGAGATAGTGCATTTGAAAAAAAAAATGTTACACTACAAAGTGCTCTCCGTTCAAAGGATGATTATTATTGTAAGCTTGGCTAGGTCCCTGAATTCTAGTAGGCAGCTGTGTGTGCTTGCTGAATGCTATTCATGGGAAATGTGTTTGTTTATTTCATAGTATGTTATCTATTTTTCCTTTTAGTGCCCATGTGGCCAAATTCTGAACTCCATCTTAATAAGACTCAAACATATTTGACAGAGTGGTTAGACTTAATGGTTTCCATAAAGTTGTTTTAATAGTTATTTTTCAACAGACGGACAGCTTATATTTGGCTGCATTTCTGTGACAGTGTGGTGATTGAAGTTTTCAACAGATGGCACACAAATACTTGGGAAAACACCCTCCCAATATTAAGTGTTGTAAAAAAGACTTTTAGAGTGCCAGAAAAATGATAGTCTGTATTCCCAAGTTCTTAGCCTATGCTATTATGATTATAATTTAGATGGTTTGGAAATTTCCCTTTCTGGCACTTGGATTTATTTTGTAAATGAGCATACATATCTATATTAGAGTGAGAGATGATGAGAAACTCTGCTGTCAATTAGAGATTCAACATGGATATAGCACTAAATCTCCTTTTGAGTATTGATGAATGTCTCTAACTTCCGCATGCTGAGTCATTCTACTTCCGTGCCGTACATACATAGAAAATGTAACCTTCCATAAAAATCAACCGTCAGAGATTTATATATTCTTTCTGAAAAGTGTTGATTTAAAAGGAAAAAAAAAAAAGAAAAAACTTCACCAAACTTAGAATTTCCAGATATATTCATCAACATGGTGAACTCCCCAACCTTCCAAGTTGTTTCACTTCTACAATGGCCACCTGACACTGTTTCTGGAATCAGTAAATAAGGAATCAGACAGTGAGTGAAACAGTAGGGGAGTGGTGGAAATCTGTGGGGATGTTTGTAGTTGTCCCATGACAAAGAGCATTTACTGATATTTAGTGGGTAGAGACTGAAGTGCCTACTCCAGCACGGTACAGTTTGGCACAAGGAAGCAATGTCTTTTTCTTCCAGTATGAGTGAATATCTGGCCACTCATCTGAGCCTGGAACTTATCTCTGCTTAAGTTAAACGATAGAGTAAGTTTTGCAATAGAAGGTATTTTTTTTGCACAGAATACCAGTATCCACCCATGCCCTGCTCTTTGATTTTACCGTGCTGGTATATGAAAGGCTGAAAGACTTCTCATCGTCTGCTTCTGAATGTTGACTTTTTCATTGCTAAGTAAGTACAAGCATATGGACACTTTATTATGGCTTTTGGTACAGTCGCAGACTGAGCGTTTACATAAAATGGATATTATTATAAATTTACTTCCCCTTTCTATTCCAAATAAGACATCCTAGTAATACTTTTGAAATTTTGTATATAGGTAAATTATACAACCTATGAATTTCTGGATTTAAAGAGAGAACTATAAAATGCTTAGTATTGTAAAGGGGCCCTGGGATTGATCAGGATGAGAAGCATTGCTGTAGAAAATTAAGCAATTAGCAGATAAAATTCTTTCTCACGTCTTTTTCACTTGTGCGCACATAATTCAGTGTTGGAATCATGCAAAGAAAAGGACAGTGGTGTGAGTTTAAGTCTTTAAAAAGGAATGCAATCCCAATAATTTCTGTATGCCTATACTTCTGTGGAAGTCTTAAACGGATTTTCTTGTGGCAAGTCATGTCATCTAGATCTTCTTTGTGTCTGTCATTTCAGATGGCGTTTAATGATTGCTTTAGTTTGAGCTATCCTGGTAACCCCCAGCCAGGGGACTTGATTGAAGTATTTCGTTCTGGCTATCAGCACTGGGCACTGTACTTGGGTGATGGTTATGTTATCAACATAGCACCTCTAGGTAAGGTTTGTTTCCAGCAACTCCTGAGAGCTTTTGAGTTTTCTTGTTTTAAGATGGAATCATGAATGAAATCATTAAATAAAATAGAAACAAAATATAGAAAATAGATAAACCTATCTGAAACAGGTTTAGAGAAGGACATGCTAAGACCAAAGCGGCATTGGATAAATCACAAAGATCAATTAACATTAAGATTTAAAACCTCTGAATTGGAAAAAAAAAAAACACAATTAAAGTAAATAATCCACTGGGGAAAATATTTGTCACAAACATGTTAAGAGTCATTGTCTTTATATATCACACAAATCATTTCAATTCATTCAACATTTATTTATAGATTAGTCAGCATATGTCAAATGCTATTCTAGATGCTACAGATACATAAACATCAAAATCCCAACAAACAAATGGATAAAGAACTATGAACAGTTTGTAGGAAAAGAAAAGCAGGAGCCAATACCTATCATTAAAGATAGTAATCTAGAAATTGTATAATAAAATAACAGATTTTATGACTAACACATTAACAAAGATTTAAAAATGATAACAGTGTGGATAAGGCTATAAGGAAATAAAAACAAAGATATTGTTTAAAGAAATGAAAGTTGTTAACATCATTCCTGAAAACAATTTAACAATATGTATTAAAAGTCTTTTTTTTTTTAAAGATTTTATTTATTTATTTGACAGAGAGAGACACAACAAGAGAGGGAACACAAGCAGGGGGAGTGGGAGAGGGAGAAGCAGGCTTCCTGCCGAGCAGGGAGCCCGATGCAGGGCTCAATCCCAGGACCCTGGGATCATGACCTGAGCCAAAGGCAGATGCTTAACGACTGAGCCACCCAGGCGCCCCTATGTATTAAAAGTCTTAAAAGAGTTCATGTTTCTGACTGTGTAATTGTACTTCTATGATTTTATTTTTCAGAAATATTTATAGAGATGTAGAATAACATTCTTTATAAGAGTGTTTGCTTCTGCCTCATTTATAACAGTTTAAAAAATAGACAATAGCAAAATAATGAATGTTGGTGAGGATGTGGAGAAAAAGGGAACCCTCCAGCACTGTTGGTGGGAATGCAAACTGGTGCAGCCACTGTGGCTGTGGAAAGCAGTATGGAGATTCCTCAAAAAACTAAAAATAGAAATTCCTATGATCCAGTAATTCCACTATTGGATATTTACCTAAAGAAAATGAAAACACCAATTTGAAAGGATATATGTACCCCTATGTTTATTGCAGCATTATTTACAATGGCCAACATATGGAAGCAACCTAGGTGTCCATCCATAGATGAATGGATAAAGAAGATGTGGTATATACACAACGGAATATTACTCAGCCATAAAAAAAAAATGAGTTCTTGCCATTTGCAACAACATGAATGGACCCAGCGGGTATTATGTTAAGTGAAATAAGTCAGACAGAGAGAGACAAATATCATATGATTTCACTTACATGTGGAATCTAAAAAAAAAAAACAACACAAAAATGTAAATGAACAAACAAACAAGCCAGAAACAGACTCGTAAATATAGAGAGCAAATGGGTGGTTGCCAGAGGGGAGGGATAGGGGGATGGGTGAAATAAGTGCAGGAGATTAAGAGGTACAAAAAAGAAATCGACAAAAAGAAGAAAAAAAAAAAGAAATCGATAGTGGCTTAATGTTCAATAGGGGACTAGTTAAATGAATTATGACTTTGCACAGAATATTAGAATATTCTATGTTTGACAGAATTCTTTAGCTGCAAGTAACAGAAAACAAGCACAAATTAGGTTAAGCAAAAAGGCAAATTCATTGCTTCACGGAGGGAAATTACAAAAAGGATAAAGATGGTACTGGCCTCAGGGATGCCTGGATGTAGGGGTTGAACATGATTATCAAGCCTCACATCTGCATTTTCTTCTGTATGTTGTCTTAATTCTCCCAGACTATGTCTTTTTAGGAAGCTGAACTAATAATCATCAGTATCCTTAGGCTCTCATTCTTACAGTCCTGTGACCCAACAGAAGAGAGCTAATCCCTGCCTGTTCCAGTAGGAAATAGCATGGAGAACAATCCTAGCTGGTATAGTGTGGATCCCATGCCCATCACTGGACCATCCCTGTGCCCCGGAGAACGAGATACTATAACTGACCCGCACAAAACCTTTTCCAGAAAGAAAGAGGCAGTTGTGAGATAGGGTGCTAGATAGGCCAAAACAACAGCTACTACAATGGCCATTAAAAAATCATATTCCTGGCCACATTTAATTGCATGAGATAATCTTGCATGATATTTATTTGAAAATTCCATATTAAAAATGCAGTATGTAATATGGTACCTAGTTTGCAAAGAAATATTATATATACATGTGAATGCAAACATACATGCACATCTGTATACATGTGTTAATAAGACATAATAGAAGTACATCAAAATAATAACAGTTATTTCTGGGTGGATAGATAATGGGTGATTTATATCTACATATTTATGTAGTTTTTTCAGCATTTCCTAAATGCTTAAAAATAAGCACAAATGATTTTTTAAGAAAAAAATGTATGCAATTAAATAGACTGGAACATTTTTTTCTTCAAGATACCTTTAGAAAAAATGTTAATAATCCTAGTCTTATTACCTTGGAAACATCTAAGAATTTTTAATGAAGTGGTTTTTGCAACATTTTGAGATATTTGCCTCTTGTTCTAGAGTATTGGAAATAGAAATGGCAAATAAAGTGACATATATGATAAAGAGCCATTAGTTTCTGCAGAGTCTGGTAATTTAACATTAAGCAATGCTACATTATTTCTGCAGTTTTCACATCTGGAAAATAATAAAGATATTTTTCCGTTCTTTCCTTATTTTCACACATTAAGCTCCGTATTTCTGTGGTGCTAGCATGCAGCTTTCATCCTGTGTACTGAAATCCAGTCCCTGGTTCTGTTGTTAACCACTCACATCATATTTTGCAAGCCAGTTTACCTCTCCAAGCTTCAATATCCTCATCTGTAAATTGATTGCATCAGACTAGTTTTTAAAAATTTTAGTAATTCTAACTAGGAGATACATGCTTTAAGAACTCGTAATGTATAAGGACTTTCAATGTGTAAGATAGTCACTGGAAATGCTACTTGAATGAAAAGGAGCTTGGAAGGTAGGAAAAAAGAGAAGTAGAAAAAGGAAAAGTGTCTAAACACCAGTTATATGGAGACTCCCCTGCTCATGATTTCCTTGAACAAATAGCCAAGCATAGCAGTCTCGGGCAGATGGAGAGGGACCAGGGCCTGGCGTTAGAGCTGAACACTGAGCAATCATGTGTCCAGGCTCAGATACTGACAGTGGCAGGCCAGGAGACAATGATCCCTGGCAGTCTAGGCAGATGCTTGCCAATGAAGGCAGCTAAAAGGGAATGGCAGGGGGTGGGGCATATAACAGGTGGGTGGGTAGGGCATAGCCTGGGCCACATCTAGTGGATGGCACTAGGTTAGGTTCAGTTTCAGGATTTAGTTTCTTGGCCAAAAAGAACTGGCAAGATAAAGGAGGGCCCCAGCTGACCCTATCTGACCCCCTAGAGGACTGAGGTACCATGCAGATTTCAAATTGGACCCGAGTGGAAGCCAAGTTGAAAAGACAAGTGTAAAAGGCAGAGGAAGGGGTAAGGAGCACAGCTTTGACACTAGGATGAGCTTACTGATTATAATGCACAACTGCCGAGGTCCAGAGATACTAGTTTGGAAGGGTTCAGATGCTGAAAAAATGTTTTATAGAAAAAAGTAGACAGTGGTCTTAGGTGTACTATGCTAAGAACATATACCAAGATCTCTAACAATAATGCCAACTGATAGAGATCTTATGCCTCAAGAATGGGTAGTTTTCTTACCCAGTCGGCTCTATGGGCAGATACAAATTTTCAAAGAGTTTCCTTATATTCCCACTCGTATTGTATTAAGTGTTACTGATAAACTACAGAATGAGTTATTCAGTCCGGTAAGATTAAGTGGACTCTGGTTTGGTGGTAAGTTAGGAACAGAGCTTCCTTCAGGGGCCTCAGTGACTCCATCACTTCCAAAGGTGTGGCATTGCAATTATATGGCATTGGGGTTCACTGGGTTGTGTCACTTGATCTTGCTAACCAGAATTCTCCTTATAGAGGATGGCATTTCTGCATCATTTACAAGCGCCAAGTCTGTATTCAGCAGGAAGGCCCTGGTGAAGATGCAGCTCCTGAGGGATGTTGTGGGGAAGGACACATACAGAATAAACAATAAATATGATGGGACCTACTCCCCTCTCCCCGTGGAAGAAGTCATGCAACGGTCAGAGATGGTTATTGGACAGGAGGTGGAATATGACATACTTATCAACAACTGTGAGCATTTTGTGACTTTGCTTCGTTATGGAGAAGGAGTTTCAGAGCAGGTGAGTTTCCTTTAGAAGATATATAAAAAACTTCTCACATTGCAAAAATAATAACTACTGACTGTAAGGCTTCCAGGCAGTAAAAAGGAAAAGGACAAGAAAATATGAGAATTCCAAAGGATAAAGGAAGGAATCTAGTTGACCAAGGTCATGTAGCAAGTTAATGGCCAAATTAAAGCTTGAACGTGGACATCATGAATTTGGGGCTGGAAGGAGCTTGAAGCAGAATCAAGACCATACCTTTTCTTTTTCTTTTTTTTTTTAAGATTTTATTTATTTATGTGACAGAGAGAGAGATCACAAGTAGGCATAGAGACAGGCAGAGAGAGAGGGGAAAGCAGGCTCCCTGCTGAGCAGAGAGCCCGATGTGGGACTCGATCCCAGGACCCTGAGATCATGACCTGAGCCGAAGGGAGAGGCTTTAACCCACTGAGCCACCCAGGTGCCCCAAGACCATAGCTTTTCTGTCAGTCCTATTGCCTTCTGTCCTTCGGGGTTTTGTTTTGTTTTCGCATTTCCCTGCCATACAGCAGTCTCAAATCAGTAACCTCACACACTGAAAGGAACATTCTGAAAAGAATGTTGACGTTTTTAAGTGGGAGATCATTTGCCAAAAACATAGATGGTAACTTTGGGATTCTTTTCCATTAGCTGAGAGAGACCAACTTATGACAGACATATTTTGGTGGGTTCAAAATGGTTTCTGTCTCCTTGCAATGCTAGTTTCAAAGGAATTGTGTGCTTTTAAGCAGCTCCTTTGATTCATTGAGCTTTTGGATGATTTTTAAAAAATGGATCGATTATTTTTAAAATAGCAGGCAGTGTTGTCATTTCCCACACTATTTTGTAGCATAGCAGATTCCTAACTAAAAGCATGCTTGATTCATTTGCCTTCTTTTTACCTATCATACCACCAATCCAATTCCAACATTGATGTTTTAACCTAAAGATTTATTAAAGTGATATAAGAGAATGTATCTTGAAACAGTTGAATCTGTTATATAATGTTTATACTAAGGAATGAGTTTACAATTCTTCTCATGGAAGCTTGGGAAGATAGGAGAGGGAACATAATGAAAGGATACATTTGTTTTCATTAGGAAATAATTTAATTGGAAATTCATTTTTATTGGGAAATACATTAACATAATGAATGTTCTATTCACATGTAACAATAAATTGCTTCTGAACCAGAACACAGAGGATATCCACACAAATTCCTGCTCACCTTTGCATTGAAAACTAGTGGTATAGCTAGGAAATGGAGCCCATCCCTCTCCTTTGCAAATGGTAAAGTTGTCTGCTGTGTTCAACAAGCAATTTTTTTAAAATGTGGCCTAAAAAAAAAAAAAGGATTAGAGCCATCTTTTTGCTTTGACTCTAATTTACAATCCTTCATCTTTTTACCTTTCACACCCAGAATTAAGACCCATGAAAAATTAATCATTCCTCAACAACTAGAACTTTTCTCTAGCAGGTTCTGTTGAAGGCAGTGCACTGACACCCTTAAGAAGCCATGTAAACTACCCTGGGGGAAATAATACATTATATGTTAATTAAAAAAATAAAAAATAAGTAAACAAATAAATAAAAAAAAAAGAAGCCATGTAAACTTTGGAATTCTGCTGACCGGAGCTAGAACTTCCTCTTCCCCAGGGTTAGCTGGGTGGTTTGGGGAACATTGTTTATCAGTTTCCTAACTTATAAACTGAGGTTGTTTGGAGGATTATAGGAGATATTTGAAGTCTGTTAGCACACTGTATTACATATTATCCATCCCTGAACCAACAAAACTTAGATGAATATTTTTAATTACAATATTTTAAAAATTTTATACATCTTTGTTGGTACTCTTCAATAAAATGTTGACCTGATAGAAACTATAGCACTTGTATTATTATTTTCATTACAATAATTAATAGTATTGTTATATTATTACATATATATTATTATATTATAGTATTATAATAGTATTATTACTAATAATAGCTAATATTGGATTCATTTTTGGATCTCCTCAGGGCTTTGGGGGTCTTGAGCATAGAGCTGTTTTTTGGGGGGAATGGCTGTGTATTTCTCTCAATTTAAAAAAACTACAAATGCATTTAAAAAGATTAGAAAGGTGGAAGGATTATGGCCCCATCTTTTTCTTCTTTGTGTTTTTCTGTATTTAAAAAACAATAATAGACTATTTTTTAGAGCAGTATATAGTTCACAGCAAAATCGAACTGGAAGTTTAGAGAGTTTGCTCATAGCCCTCTCCATGAGCCATGTACACAGCCTCCCCCACCATCAACAGTCTACATTAGCGTGGTATACTTGTTACAAAAGATGAATCAACACTGACACATTACCCACCAGAGTCCGTAGTGACGGAAGCCAGAATATGTCACCTCAAAATATGTGGCATAAGGATTATTTTGAGCTGAAAGCAGTTGAGAAGCAGACCCTAAAAGTGGGACATACATTTTCAGAGGTGTCCCTCTGCCCTTCTCTAGCAGGAAGGACAAAAGTTAATCATCCAGGACAACCAGTGGTTATCATTAAGACTCTTACCAGCCTAGAGAGGACACCAGAGGACTCTAAATGACAACCTTAACTAACTAGCCTTTGTCATTAGTTTCTCATATATTTACCTTCCTGTGGTCTGCTTCTCTGGGAAGCCTAAAACTGCTTTCTTTTGTCCTGTCATTACTCTACAAATTTATTGTTCTTTTTTGAAGATGCTATATCAGCCTGAATTCTAATCCACCTCTTTGAGACACTCTTCCCTGAGTTTCTCCCATGTATATATGAGATGAACATGTTAGTAAACTTGTTGGTTTTCTTTTGTAATGTTCTCTTTTATTAGCAAGACTCAGCTGAGAAACTAAGGTGGATACAGGAAAAATTTTGCCCCTCCTAAAATAGTTTACATTAGGGTTCACTCTCAGTGTTGTACATTCTATAGACAAATGTATAGTGACATATATCTATCATTACAGTTTCATACAGAATAATTTTCCTGCCTTAAAATTCCTCTATGTTCTGCTTGTCTATTCTTGTTTCCTTCCCTCTAAACCTCTGGCAACAATTGAGCAGTATGCATACTAAGCAATATGCATGTAAAATTCTTCCATGTATTTTCATGGTTTGGTAGATCACTTTTCTTTATCACTCAATAACATTCCATTGTCTGGATGTACATTCACCTACTAAAAAACATCTTGGTTGATTTCAAGTTTTGGTAATTATGAATAAAACTGTTAGAAACATTTGTGTGCAGGTTTTCATGTGGATATGAATTTTCAGCTCCTTTGGGTAAATACCAAGGAGCATGATTACTGGATTGTATGGTAAGAGTATGTTTAGTTTTGTAATAAACCACCGAAGTGTCTTACAAAGTGGCTCTACCCTTTTGCATTCCCACCAATGGTAAATGAGAGTTCCAGTTTTTCCACATCTTCTTCAGCATTTGGTATTGTGGTCATTTTGGGTTTTAGCCATTCTACTAGGTACATAGTGGTATCTTATTGTCTTAATTTGTAATTCCTTAAACCTATGAAGTTAAGCATCCTTTCATATGCTTCTTCGTCATCTGCATATCATAATTGATGACGTGTCCTTTGAGATCTTTAGTCCATTTTTAAATTGGGTTCCTTGCTCATTTTTTTTGTTGTTGAGTTTTAAGAGCTTTTTGCATATTTTGAATAACAGTTCTTTACCAGATCTGTATGTTGGAAATGTTTTTTCTAGTCTGTGGCTTGTCTTTAAAAAAATTTTTAAATAGACATTTGCCACTGTTACAGTCTTCACAAGATATTAAAATGTGCCTATCTTTGTGGAAGATGGCAGCGCCCTTGAATAGGCCTGGACAAGCTGACCTGTGATACACTCTGACTGCACTTCAGTGCATAGCACTGTGGCCTTAGTCTCAGGGGAAGAGGAATTTTGATAAGCCCTGCAGTCATCTGTGACCCAGCTACACTATGTCAGGACACAGCGCTCCAGATTCAGCTAATGTTTCACTGGGCATGTATAGATCCTCAGAAAGAGGCCTTTATTATGTCCTATAGTCAGAAAACCCTGTAAAGGATAAAGTGTGAAGAGTCAGCTTAGGCGATTTTATAATCCTAAATTGTAAAATAAAAGCTCTTGTTCATAAGAGTTCACTGAGAACATTCTGGGATGTTATACTCTTGCAGGTCAGATCCCCTTACACATAACTCCAAGAGATTATCCGAATTACTCAGAATTTTGTCCTCTAGACTGTAACTTGAAATAAATGTTTGGGATTTGGGAAACTGCCTACACTGTAGGAGGTAGCTTCCTTGTCATTGTATCTGGCATATGTGCTCTCGGGGGATTTTGGTTTAGGATCACATTGCTCTCTCCAGACCCCTTAGATCTGTGGGATTTCTCTTACCTCTTGTGTTTCGAGTGGCTGAAGGAGACCCAGTGAATTAGGTCTGCACTTACCTAATGCACTATTAGGTAAATTAGGTAAATTAGGTCTGCATTTACTTAAAGTGGCACTGTGGGCCACCTTACCCACAGGATCCTGCCACTTCCCCAGGCTATCATTTGACTTCTCTTTCTAAAGACACCTTCCTATTTGTTCATTACCTACCACATTTCCCCATATCAGAACTTCTTGGGATCTCAGTATCTGCCTGTAATTATATGAGGGTTAGGCTTGATTTATAATCCTTGATCCTGGTCTGATTGTTGATTTTGCCCCTCTTTGGAATTTTGTCCTATATCTTGTATCTTCCTGTCCCTTTGGCTGTCCATGGGCTAAGTGGGTAGCTCTATGCTGCAGCAAATTCTGACTCTTGCCTGGGAAATAACTTAGGGGGTGACTCATTAAAAAGTATGAATAAAATAATCAACCAAACAGAGTTAGAATTGTAAACTAAAATAGGATTTTTCAGTTATTTGCCAATGCCGTTCTCCCTGGCAACTGGGGATGGTGGCAGAGCAGGGAGCTACAATGACAGGCCTTGTCCTTACAGACCACAGGATGGTGTAATGGAATGAATACTCCTGTCATTGTTTTTCTTTCTTGGCCAGGACCTTGTGGTCTATTTCCAACAGGGAAGCTACAGTTAGGGAGGTAGCACTGTGTGGCAGCCTTGTGGGGATGACAACCTATGTGGGGAAGGCCTGTGGGTTAGACAGAAGGTATGTTCAAACGTGAGCTGGGTCAGGATTTTCAGCATTTGGGTTGGTCCCTAGAGTCATTTGGGAGAAATGTTTTGGTTTATTTGAAAGCCTGATTCTTAAATCCGGGAGAACAACTGTTGTTTTCAGAATGCCTGATGACTCTGAAGCATCTGAATGTGACCTCTGGGTCATAAAATTGCACTCAGACTCATGCAGATGGAAGGCAATATTAGCTGAGTGCCATGAAAATCATGCATATTCATTAGATCCCTCATCATGGTGATGATTAATACCCTTAAAGCTATAAATGTCTGAACTCCTTTATGGACAATTGAGCTCGAGAGTGGTTTATTTTAGTTTGTCTACATGAGAAATTAATTTTTGACACAATAGTTAACATCATTATTGACTTTTTTGAAGTTTGTTTATCAAAATAGAAATCGTATCTACCAAATAAGAGCTTATAGGTATTTAGCTTAGATTACATTTCTAAATTATTTTGCTAGTAGACATTCTCAAGTCAGAAAACACACACACACACACACACACACACACACACACACACACACAGATTTTCACCCTGGTATAGACCCAGCCAAACCAGCGTGTGTTTAGGAGATAACGATTGTTTAGAGGGGATTGGTTTACAACTCAACTTATATCTAAACATCATGGTGGTATGACCTCAGGCAAATCACTTAACTTACCAAGTTTTGCAAAACAGGAGTAATATTACCTCCCAGATATACTACCATGGTTATAAGGAATTGTGCCATAATGAGTTATAAATTGTTGGAGGCCATAAAAATATGAGGAATATATACATATGTGTATTTAACTATATCTTTGTCATAATTGTAAAATCATAAATTTATTTATTCATACACAATTAAATTCTATATGAAGCTCTAAATTTATCCTTTGTACATTAAAAGGTCTTCAGTTTAAGAAACAAGCTAACGTTTGGGTTTAGGACAGAGATGCCTTTAGAATAAGATTCGTTTTTTGTTTGTTTCTCGTTTCTTTATAGGCCAACCAAGCAATAAGTACCATTGGGTTTGTGGCAGCTGCTGCTGGTGCCTTCTCACTCCTGGGCTTGTTTCCAAAAAGACAAAGAGCAAAATACTATTAACAATTTACTGAAGAGATATTGGAACTGAAGGAATTTGTGAGGAGGGGAAAAAAAGCTGGGATGAATACTTATTTTCAATGCATCATTATTGTTCCAAATTCCAGTGATGAATGGCAGGCTCTTTAATAAATTGCTTACTGATATTATCTCATCATTGAGCCATGGAAATTTTTCTCCCTACTAGCATAGATTTGCTGTGGCAGCTTAAACAAGAAGCAGTAGCCTTTTGAGCAAGCCAGCAGAGGATCGCAACAAAATCACATCATATTTTATCTTCTACCATAAATGTTGTTTTCCTTTTTCCTGAGGGTGGCTATTTTCTACTCTCCAGAGGAATAAAGAACAGTTTATATGTGATTTTAAAAGAAATGTTAAGATCCCCAAATTGTTGAGATTGGCATCTAACTTTATATTCCTTTTCTGGTCAGAAAAGAAACTGGGAGCACTGAAAAAATAAAATAAAAGTAATTGGGAGAAAAAAAAGAAACTGGGAAATTAAACATTTCATTAGGCAGGTTGAGGAGCTCTGGTTAACAACCCATTTGAGAGTGCACTCCCATCTCTAGTTCCTGTGTAGATGCAGGTGGAGTAGATGGGAGACGGCGTTCTTTGCTCCAGTGTTTAGATCCAGTGATTTCCCTGGAAGTGACTCATTTGTCAGGAGTATGTGACAAGCAAGAGTAGGCCGTTACTTCTACAGAGCTACATTATTCCCTTTGGATTTTGAAGTATTTCAAGGATTTGACCCTTTTAACCTTAGCAAGAGATCATTAAATGCAGGCTTAAAGTGCCATATTTAGAAAACAATATCTCGTGTTACTGTTTAAGACTTTTACTGTAAGTCAAGGAGTGTCATGATTTTATTCTTGCATTTTATTGATTACGTGTTGAATGAAACAAATTACTTTTTAATACCTTCCCAGTGGAATTCTTGTTGGCAGCAGGTGGAGAAAAGTGGATACAGGTCTCTATACCCTAAGATTGTATCAGACATTACAACATTACCCTACAAACCACACTACTAGCCAATGACATTCTTCTTGTGCCATAATTAAAAGCATGGCATTAAATAAAGGAAAAGTTCAAGTAAGTGGGGTTGGGAGAATATGATCAGGGAACTAGAAATGTGGTAGATAGAGTAAACAGAAGACTCAATGAAAGTCTTGGACCTATTAAGCTGATGTAGATTTTACCCCAGGGCCAGATATACTTTATGGTTTAATTGCAGCGTTAAGAGTAATGATGACAGAAGGGGTAATGTGCTACAGTCAGGGCCAGTAGAGATCCTATCTTTCTTCCTTGTTCCCCGATCAATCTCTTCTTTCTTATGATACCAATTCTGTCTCCAGATAACCCTCAAACTCGTCCTCTGGGAGGTGTGAATGTCTTCTACCAGATACCATGATCCAAAATGACCCCTTCATTTTTATTCTAAATTAGGTTTCCTTTTCCTTTTATGTTCTGCATTCAAGTAAGAGTAAAAAACAAACAAAACCCCCCAAAAAACCAAAAACATTTTTTTAAGATTGTCAAATAAGGATGAGATTGGCAGCAGATTAATATGTTGCTTTTCCCAAGGTGTACTTACTTTTTAATAAAGGATGACTGCAGAGGGCAAATCTCACCCAAGGCAGGACACTCGAGTGTGGTGGAATTACCATTCTAAGCAATGGGAGAGGAGAGGGAGTGGAACTGGAGAAAGAGAGGACCTCCTGAGGGTCCTCAAATCAAACCTTTCTAGAGAACACTAGACCTTTCCACTCCAGAAGACAGTCATAGCTATGCTATGTCACAAATGCAATTTTAATTGAATTTGAGGATACCTTTTTCACATAGTGTTCAGACTCCATTGGTTTTCACCCTGAGAGGAAAGCTCACAAAGTTAGTTATCAGTCTTCCCATAAAAATGGCCAGTCTTGGGGCGCCTGGGTGGCTAGGTGGGTTAAAGCCTCTGCCTTCGGCTCAGGTTGTGGTCTCAGGGTCCTGGGATCGAGCCCCACATCGGGCTCTCTGCTCAGCAGGGAGCCTGCTTCCCCCTCTCTCTCTGCCTGCCTCTCTGCCTGCTTGTGATCTCTCTCCCTCTCTGTGTCAAATAAATAAATAAATCTTTAAAAAAAAAATGGCCAGTCTTGATGGTAGGCAGCTTAAGCGTGTATAGTTTGTGTTTCCTATAGGTAATCATTGATAGGTAGTCATACTCATTGTACTTTTAGCAAACATTTCTTCCAAGACTATTAAACCTTCCTCTGAGCATACTTTTAGCAAAGTCAAGTGTAGAGTTTAACTTTATTATGTATTCCCACACACGAAAAGATGTGTGAAATAAATATCATCATCTATCAGATAACAAATAGGTTATTGGAAAAACGGGGGGGAGAAGTTGTACATTTATTTAATAAAGTTTTTTTTTAAATCTTTTTATGTTATCTAAATGTCATGGTATATCAATTGAATCTCTGATTCGAAAGGTCAAATTACTAAATACAGATATGCCAGTTCAAGAAACCTGAGCTGTCATATATTTTAGGTTGACATACATTTCTTAATCATAATCTAAAAATCTTTTTCATCTTTTGATCTTTCATTGATAGTCACTAAATTAAACGCATTTAAAAATTATCATTCTCCAAAGCTGTGCACTGAAGAAAAGATTAAAAAAACAAACAAAATATAAAGGGTTTATTCTTATAGGAATTGGCATTTATGCTACTGGCTTGTATAATATAGTATAAAATATTATTGAGAGCAATGCATTGCTGAAATGTTAAAAACATTTTTTTCAATCCTGAAGATTCCAGAATTGTCAAGGCATTATGGAATCCATACAACCCACAGTATTCGACACAGAATTGGCACTCACGGGATGGAACTGGCTAGCTAATCGCCTATGAGCCGCTAAAGATCTGTTAAATCGGCAAAATCAGATTTATTGTTACAATGAAAGCGTAGTAGCTAATGTAAAATGTTCACTAGGGATATAGGTCCTCTCAAGGTCACAGTGAGGTTGATATATATTAAAAGTAAGAGTGTGCAGAATATATTTGCCGAGGATGTACCTTTTCTTGTGGCCATTAAGTGGCCATTAATAATTGATTAAGATAATAAAAAGATGAAATGGAACTTAAGGTTGTTTAGCAGCTTGATGATTGTCATGTTGTAGATACAAACATGGGTCCCTTCTCCAGGATTGTTTTTAAGAGGAGCAATGCTGATTTTGAACCAATTTTTCAACTTCGTACTTGAGGTTTAATCTGTCAGTAGCAAAAAATAAATAGAAGTGCCATACTTCTTTAAGTGAAAAGTATATTTTAACAGGTTATCCCATTATCTTTGTGATTTGCCCAGGATTTTCTTGCTCTCTGACCCCAAAACAATATCCTTTGGAAGATGCCAATGTTGGTGGAGTTTGCTTAGATACAAGCTATGCCTAAGCCAAGATTATATGCAATTAACAGACATCCCCATCACACTCTCCTCACCCACACTGACTACAGTTAGCGTCGACTTTTCTAAAGTAAATGTCAATTCTTTTTTCTCTGTTAAAGCCATACAAAAGAAACAAACAGGAATTTTTTTTGAAGGATTGAGGAATTTTGTGACCTTGGGAAAAGATATGCACATAAGTGATCTTTGCAAGTGAATGTAAGATTAAGTAAACTCGTGACGATTTATTGAGAGAAAGGCTTTTCCCCCAAATTCTTTTATTTCTGGAGATGCAAATAAAAATATATTGGTGAAACTTTCAAACACTGAACTCTTCTTCAATTTTCCTTTGTTCTACCTATGTTCATACTCCTAATTTCCCTACCAGGATGTGCATTTTAGCCAGGATAATGCTATGCAATGTGACTAGTTTATTGGGGGGGGGGGGAAGCTAATTCAGGAAGTACATTTTTTTCCTCAATAACAGAGGATACAGTCCAAATAAGCATATTTAAAGTTCTCTTTTGCAAGTTTCAATACATTGAGAAATGCACTTCGAATCCTCCGATGGAGAGAGAAAAGATAAGCATAGACTATCATCAGTTTTCCATAATGGTTTAGTTTCAGGGAACAAGGAGATGCTGTGAAGCATGTATGACAACGATTCTGATTACAGCCTCGTCCAAAAATGCTGTTCTGTGGTTTGGCCTCCCAATTCGAGCTTTGCTCTTGGAGTCTGTTCAGAGTCCTCATAGCCGAGGTTGATGTAGAATCCATTTTTGCCATCACCTGAATAATCTGTTCTGTGAGTGGGCGGCCAGGTGCAGTCTTCCGCCAGCTTTTTTTGCCAGTTCCTATATTGACTTTTAGAAGAGAATCCAAATTCTTTTTTGATCCATAGCCAGAGCTTTCGGTTTTGAAGGATGACATCCTGAGAAATTAGGTAGAGAAAACAATCAAATTATGATTCCAGTTTCCCTGCAGCCAGATTCCTCACCACGGCACTCTGTTCCCCCAGACCTTCCCCTGAGATGTGCTTAGAACTGCTACTTCTGCAGTAACTTCTCCTTCCTGCCATCCCCACCATGTCTAGAGCTCCCCTCGTTCTTTCCCTTGAGGGAGAAGAGTGCTCGTGTGCAGAGAAATCTACCCAAAGCTTACAGCCTTTCATTTCTACAGATTTCCTAAGTTAAATCCTGGCTGCTGATTTACTCAGAATTATTTTACTGCCAGACTGAAATAATAACAAAATAATGTACTCAAAATCAAAGAAAGAAAATAAAAATCACTGCTACCTGCCACGTGCCACATAGGAGGTGCCACGTAACAGTTTGCTGAATGAATGGATAAACTCCAGAAATCAAATGGGTGTTCTCTTTTTTTTTTCTTTATAATAGAAACGGTCAAATTTTGCATTCCACTTTTGGTTATGCTAGACTTCCTGTCATATACAATTTGTAGCTATGGTCTTCTTAATAATCACCTTTAATGATCAAATACCATTTTTTATTAAATCGTTGTATAACTATTTAAACAAACAGCATCTCTATTTTTGAACACATGAGTTGAATCTAAAATTTTACCGCCAAAGATAATACGATAGCGAGTACCTTCATACACGTAAGTTTTATCTCTCCTTATGGGTTATTTAAAAATATATATAGTCTCAAAAATGGAATTCCTTAAGAGTATGAGAAATTTTACACTCATTGTATACAGTTATATGTGTGTGTGTGCGTGTGTATTTTTTTAAATTTGGTTGATCCCTTTTCCCAAGGGATTTACAATACATGAATATTTTTTAACTGTCCCTTTAAAAAAAAATAGTGCCTGAGCCTTTCACTGAGTAGGTGAAGTCATTTAGTGACACTGAGTAGAAGAAAAATGCTATAGAGGAAGATTTTCAAGGGTAAAATTGACTAGAATGAGAAATGGCGTCCTTTCTCTCTTAATTAAGGAAGTCCTTCTATAGACAGTTCTTCACTCGAAAGGTCTCATTGAATTTTAGAGCTGGTAGGTCACCTGGTCTTGTCTCTACTAGCTTATGAGAATATTAGAAAAGTACAATACGGTGCCTTCATGGGAGATAAAATTAGAGTTAATTTAATGTTTTGCTTTCTATGCTACAGATCCTGAGAGCACTTCTATGCAGTCTTTAGAGAATTTTAAATCGCTCTCCAAGGAATTTTCCCCAAAGAGAACATGTACAGTTTTTTTTTTTTTAAGATTTAATTTATTTATTTGTCAGAGAGAGAGAGAGCACAAGCAGGCAGAGCAGCAGGCAAAGACAGAGGGAGAAGCAGGCTTCCCGCTGAGCAAGGAGCCCGATGTGGGACTCGATTCCAGGACCCTGGGATCATGATGACCTGAGCTGAAGGCAGCCGCTTAACCGACTGAGCCACCCAGGCCTCCCAAGAACATGTACAGTTTTTACAAACCCTTAATAACTATCACTTTTGGGGACAAAAGAGGTTGCTCTAAAAAACAGGCATGTGTTGAAAATGAGACCCTTTATTTGTTTCCCCAGAAAGAAAGAGACATATAGAAATCACTTTACCTCTACAAAGAAGGCCACACAGAATTGGGTGAGGACTACCACCAAAATTGAAACCTTCCATGATGTCAGGGTTGGGATGAGCTGTTAAAAAAGAAATACTACCTTTATGCTTTGCATATCTTCCATTTTGAAACAAAATATATTAATTATCTTGTTTAATTTATATATTTGTAACAACTCTCTGAGCTCGAAGGGCGGGCATGACTTTCTTCACTTCACAGATGAGGTCAGTACCTTGCCCAAGGATTCAAAGCCAATCAATAAATGGCAGACCCAGGGCGCAAATGAGAAGATTGCCTCTGGGCCTGTGCTCCCTCCACTGCCTGACAAGAGACATTCGGAAAATGTGCTCTGGGTCACACACACACGAGACAAAGCACTTTGGAACTTGTGCGTCTCTCCTCATTTTTATCTTTTCAAATATAGGGAAGAGGATACAAGACGAAGCCATTCATTTAATAATACTATTATTTCTAATCCTCCCAAAGTAAAATCTACTCAGGATTCATTCTTTCAGTAAAACTGATGTATGAGTAAAACATAAAGGGAAGAGAGGTTCAAGTTACTTTTAAAACTAGGTGAAAATTTTCTGAACAAATGGTCCCAACCCTAAATCTAATGGCTTGATGAAAATTGAGCCCACCCAATCTACCTCCTTTTAAGGAGTGAAGGGTGCATACTGACCACCAACTACAAATAAGTAATAGATGTAAACACAACAACTTCCCGTGCTCCGTCAATAGCAAGAGACTATTCACACAGCGCTCTTCTGACCCAAAGTAAAGGACGGGGACTGAGCTGCCTTTAGGCAGTGTCTAGATGCTCACCTGCAATTCCCACCCCTAGTCTGATACGGGGTATTTCAAAGTAACACTTTGTTATTTTTTCCCCAAGTAGAGACAGCCTTTCGGAGGGTTGTGAGACACAGCCTGGGTGCGGGCTGTCTGGAGAAGGTTGTAAGGTGCGGTAGGGGGTCAGATCCTAGCGGAGAACCTGGCCTTGCCCTCCCTGCAGCCCCTGCCCTCATCTGGGAGATCTCTTCTCCATCTCTTGGCCTGGAAGGCACTTGTCATACTGCTTTGGAATCATCTGCTTGTGGGACGATCTTCCCTCCTCGTTCCTGAATTACTTGAGAGTGGTGCCCACATCTTACTCATCTTTGGTGCCCCAGTGCCAAGCACGTGCTAAAGCTTTATAATGTCTTGCAAGTGACTAAATGGTCTAGGTTTTTATTTCATAACTGCATCTCTGTCCACAACCTCTCTGCTCTAGCATATAGCCTTCCTGCCATCATCAAATTAGTCGTCGTTAAAAGCTCTGCTGAAAAAACCTGTTCGGTTATCTTCGATGACTCCCTATTGCTCTCAGAAGAGAGCCCAAACTTCCCTGGGCTCTTCATCCAGCCCTGCCTTCCTCACATTCCACAGCATGTTGCCTCCATTTTTGCCAGTCTTCCAGGTGTTCTGTGAAATGAGCCTGGCTTTTGATTTTTATCTCTGCCACCCTACACTCTTTTGCATTTCCAAGACAAAAGAGCACTCTGCTTGTGTTCAGGCTATTCTCCTGGTTGGAAATATGTGTCTACCCCCTACCTAGCAAAATGTAGCCTATCCTCTAGACACAGATCACGCTGTGCCTCCTCCATGAAGCCTCCCATGATAGCCACAGGCCCTGTGAGAGCTCCTCTTTCCTGTGTTCTTCCCATATCTATGTTACACCCTCTTCAAGCATGGGTGGTCTCACTGGCCATGTCATCATATCTCATGGGTGGGACTCATCTTCACAACAAAACTATAGATTGCAAATCAAGAGTCAATCCTCTTTTTTTTTTAATTTCTCCCACAATGCTGGCTCCAAGAATGGGTTCAATGACCTCTTCATAAATTTCATTTTAACCCACCGCACCCCAGATTAAGTGATGTCCACTGAAATAAAACTCCCTGCAGTCATCTGACAGACAGAACATGATTGGCCTGTAAGTCTACTTTTTCTTACTCCTTACAACTACATTATAAAGGATTTCTACTATATGTTAAAAAATTAAAATTGAAGAATTAGTTATTATTGTGTTAATACGTTAATTTATTATATTAGTATAACGTGGAAGGGTAAAATATCCACACATGGTATTTTAGGTGCGAATAGGGAAATGCTCTCGACTGATAATAGAGATCATTTGAAAACAATCAGAGGGTCGCATATGGGAGAGCCAGGTAAGTTATTTGTTGCTCTAGTAAATGAGAAGAGCCTCACAATATTAAATGATCAGAGAGAATATGGTAATAATCAACTTGTAAATAACAGTGCAGATAGGATTCCATCACACATATGAGTCATTGCAGATGGGATAACGAAGAGCTCTTACCTCCATTCCACGGTATATATCTTGAAAGTCAGAAAACAGAATGAAAACTGTGAGGCCCAAGGCCGACATCAGCAGAAATGAAAATATATCTGAAGAAACACCAAAACATTATTTTTAGATGCTAAATGAATGTTTCATATAATTTGGCACACATTGCAGAATCAATGATCTCTGTTGGGCAAATACCGGGTACATCTTCAGATGTTTTGATATATCCTCATATGCTTTAAAATATGTTCTAATGCTTCCAAGACAAAGGCGGTATCGTAACATCTTTCTTTGAAAGGCAAGGTGCAGAAAACTGCCAATTAACTACGGTAAACTCCATAAAGGAGTCGCATCAGCTGAGAAGTCCCTGGGGGCTAGGACACCCTGCAGGGACCAGCTCATGTAAAAGGTCACCAGAGAGGCCCGGACGCTTTACCACTGCACAGGTAGTGAGTCATGCATGAACGGAGACCCGGTCCTCTTGGTTCTTCGTTGTTGCCTAAAGAATAAGGTCCAGGGTCTTCAACCGACGTTCAAGGCCTTCCGCAATCCGATTTCCGTCTGCCTTTCTGATCTGCTCTCTGATCGCCCTTCCTTATGTGTCTTAGGGAAGTTAAATCACACACCTGCCACTTCCACAGAGGCCTTTGTTGACAACATACCCTGTGTAGGTGATACTTTCCTGTCTTGGCAAGTTCCAATTTTTCTTAAAAAGCCCAATTCAGATACCACTTTCTTTTTAAAGACTTCCCAAGCCTCTCTTACAAAGTTTTATTTCATATGGTTATATACCACTCTGCCTTGCCAGATCTTCCTTTATGGATCTACTAAACTGTAACCACTTAAAAGTGACTTTGCATGTGTTTTTCTAGGATTCTGAATTGAAAGAATGAGCAACTCTCTTGTACATCTGCTGGGTTCTTTCCCTCCAGACGGCCCAAATGGCTTTGCTTTGGGGAGCTAAACTTCCCAGGATGCAATGTGCCAGCACCACTGTTCTTAACCCTCCAAGCCCCCCAACACCTGTGTCCTCAGAGCTCTTGGGTGCTTT
>CM052898.1:126574454-126618408 GCA_028534135.1 Potos flavus
CACCCAGGCGCCCAATAGTGAATATTTTTAAGCAATTTGTATGACTTACTTGTGAACATGAATTTTAGATGCATGCCACATTAGAGGGCACTTGACAGGACAAATTACAATACCCCCATGTAAGTAAAAAATCACTGTTGCTCCCAGATTCCCTGAAGCAAGAGTGGAGAGTAAGCAACACAAGGAAAGCAGAGACGAGGGCCTTCTCTCCCACTGCTTGCTCCAAGGTCAGGCTTGATCTAGAGGAAGAAAAAGTCTGAACTGGATGAAAACATGAAATGTTAGTTTGCAATACCTAGACTTCAATGTCTAAAGATGAGATCATTTTGATACCTGATACTGACCAGGAAATGATCTGCCTGTGGGATGACTGGGCTTGCAGTGATGGAAAAACAATAGTGATTGAAGGCAGAGGATAAAAAACAAACACTGAGGTGTGCGGGTGGCTCAGTCAGTTAAGCATCCAACTCTTGATTTCGTCTTGGCGTTGTGAGACTGCGTTCAGCTGGAAGCCTGCTTGAGATTCTCCCTCTTCCTCTTCCTCTGCCCCTCCCCACCCTGTCTCTTTCTTTCTATATTCCTTTCTCTCACAAACAAACAAATAAATAAATAAATAAAATCTTTAAAAAAATATCCCAAACATACTACCCATATTTTTGGATTTCTAATCAAACAATCTACTTATACGTAGTCTCATTTTGTTCAAGGGCTCACTGAGTTAGCCAGTCATTTCGAAAGAAGAAAATGAGAATAGGTGCAAGGTGATAGCATTCATCTTGCGACGAGTGTTTACAATGCGTGACACACTGCTGTATACTTCACACACATTGTTTTATCTGATCCTCTCAACCCTACAAGGACATTTCATATCAGGAAATTATTTCATAAATAGTTTGCCAAAGTTCACAGAGATAGGGAGTAGTTGAAAATGGCCATGGCCTTCGCCTTCAAGCTACTGCCTTATAGCTTAGCTCCTGGAACTTCCTGGTGGTTTTTTCTTTTTTTTTTTTTTTTTTTAGCATCATCGACCATGTTCATAAGTAAATCATACAAATTGCTTAAAAATATCCCACACTGCAAAGCAATATCATTGAGTCAAAATGTTCCAGTCATGTGACTATTAATAACACACAGAAAAATATGTTAATGGATTACGAATATACATTTCAGCCCAAAGAATCGAAATTGATGTTACTTACATCTCTAATGCTGGTAACTTCTATCATTGGGTTGATATAATAAACGACTTCTATGTCAGTTTCATGTTTTAAGATGTTACATGAAATTCTCAAGGTTATTAATATCCTGCATTGCCTGATATTTTATCTGTTAGTTTTCATAACACTTCCATTGTTGAACAAGGAAAAAGAGATGACTATGTCATTCTTTTCCTTTGCTCTCTGTTGAGGCAGTCACCTTTCTCACTTATTAAGAGTTAGTATGAAGCCCTGAGTTCTTTGATAGGAAGTACTTTATCAGTGTCATCTCAAAGGAAGGAAATGAGCAATAGCTACCGTGAGCCACACCTTGCTTTTGATAGAATCCCTGGAATTAAATGCTAGCATTTGTTCTCACACGTCAAAGACCTAGCAAAAATCTGGTTTCATGTCAATGTGAAGTATAGCTGAATAATAGAAAGTGACCTTTGGGTTTTAAAGATTTCCCTTTCTAGATTTCTTGTACATTTTTCTATGTACAAGACGCACACCTATGAAGAACTTCGAATACATTGATCATTTTATGAGACTAAGACCTATTTCCTATCAGCATATTTTAGTGCCAAATCTGAGGACTTCAAGACTCAACTTACTCCAACACCTCTTTCAAAAAACTCACAAGTGATGTGGTTTTAGTATATAAAGCTGCATCTTTCTTAGAAGCTTTGGTTTGTGTGAGCATTTCTAGAATGTCATGGATAAATACAAATAATTCTGTTTACTTTGCTAAAACACTTACTTGTTAAACAGACCATCAAGGTAATGGCTATATCTTGCATGAGATACTGGTAATTCCCAAAGAGCTGTAGTTGCTGAAAAGGAAATAAAAGGAAATATAAAGGAGTGCCTGGGTAGCTCAGTCAGTTGAGCATCCACTCTTGGTTTTGGCTCAGGTCACGATCTCAGGGTCATGGGATTGAGCCCCGCCTCTGGCTCTGCACTCAGTGGAGAATCTGCTTGAGATTCTCTCTCTCCCTCTGCCCCTGTCCCTCCCTCCCCATGCTCTCTTTCTCTTTCTCTCTCTAAAAATAAATAAATAAGTCTTGAACAAAAAGTAAATAGAAGAGTTGCTTCTGCCATTGTAGCATTGTCATCATTGCTGAAACTCTTTTCTGAAAGCAGTCAGGAAGCAACAGTTATTTTTCTTTCCTCTTTAAAAAGGAAGTAATTTACCTACAATCTTTGGCATCTCACTGGAGAGGATGAAACCAGATGACGATTTTCGCAGTGTCTAACTTAACTCCATATTAGCAATGAGAGTCAGTCCGTTGGGGAAATACTCTCTTTACTGGCCGCAGTAATCTGGCAGCGGCGGTCTCAGCCTTCGACAGTTGAATTCTTGACATAAGATACTCATGGCAACATCAAACTTAAAATTTTGAAATCCAAGCCACGAATCATCCAACAGGTATTACTCTCCATCTTTATCTATAGATTGAGTTCACAATATCGTTCTCTTGGGGTCCGTTCACCTTCACGAATTGAACAAGTACCCTCTACCCCAAGTCAGCCCATGGCAGACTTCAGTCTGATACGCTTGACTTCCTAGGTTTGTGTGGACACAGAACCTGTCTGAAGTTCACGTTTATGGAATCATATATAAAGGTCAACTCATTACCTCCAGAAAGTTACTTTGCAATACCTGTTGCAGCCAGCTCTGTTTCTCTGCCTCATGGCCACCGACTGAACACTAAATTATGATTTGAACCATTAGAGACCACATTTATGCAAATAAGAAGTATTTCTGGATTTTTAGAGTGTGAACCCAAGGCCCTGAAGTTTCTGATTAAAGGGTTTACTTGGGGGGGACAGTGGGCGTGCCTGGGTGGCTCAGTTGGTTAAGCATCTGCCTTTGGCTCGGGTCATGATCCCGGAGTCCCAGGATTGAGCCCTGTATCAGGCTCCCTGTTCAGCAGGGAATCTGCTTCTCCTTCTGCTCTCCACCCTGCTCATGCTCTCTTTCTCTCAAATAAATAAGTAAAATTAAAAAAAAAAAATAAAGGTCTTTGGAGGACACTCTTATTTAGGTCTAGACTATCAGAGTGAATGGCTGCAAAGTGGCCTATCTCTATGTGGACATAACTCTATGAATGAAGGCTTGGAACTGAGAAGTCTTTCATATTTTTGAGAAGACAAAAATTGTTCCTCATCCTCCACAAATGGTTCCCCAAGGTTCTCACCCTCCAACTCTCTCTCTCTGTCTTTACATTTCTTCCTCATATCCTTTCCTTTCTTTTCCCCTCAGAATGCAGGTGAGAAGGAACAGGGAGAAATTTTCCAAGGCATCTTTAGTTTTTGTTCTAGAAGCAGCTTTCTCCATAGAACTATGAAGAACTTTGGAAATCTGCCAGCCCGACCTCCCAGTGGCACATAAGGGCTTGGCCAAGGGCAAGATCTAAGGTGTTCTTAGTGATAGGGGTGGAATTTGAATCTAGGTTTCCTGACTCTCAACACAGTTCCTATTTCTATCTGCCTGGTTGCCACTTAGCCCTCTGTGTATGATTCTTGCACACAACAGCCCACCAGATGCTAGAGGCCTGTGGTCGTCTCGTTCATCTCTCAAATGTCTCAGAAAAATAGTTAATAATTGTCTCCCTGACATGTTCCCTGAGCCTGTTGGATCATCTCACTGTAGAGCAAGTTATGACTGACTTAATGAAGACTACTTTTGACTTATACATATTTCTTCCATACAGTTAGTTAATTTTAAAATGATTATTTTTATCATTTAATTTCAAAAGTCCTTTTTAAAACAATTTTATTTTATTTTATTTTATTTTTTAAAAATATGGAACGCTTCACGAATTCGCGTGTCATCCTTGCACAGGGGCCATGCTAATCTTCTCTGTATCGTTCCAATTTTAGTATATGTGCTGCCGAAGCGAGCACTAAAACAATTTTAAATAAGGGACACCTGGGTGGCTCAATCAGTTAAATGTCTGCCTTCTGCTCAGGTCATAATCCTGGGGTCCTAGGATCAAGCCACACATCGGGATCCCTGCTAACCGGGGAGTCTACTTCTCCCTCTTCCTCTGCTGCTCTCTCTCTCTCTGTCAAAGAAATAAATAAATAAATAAATAAATAAATAAATAAATAAATAAATAAATAAATAAATAAAACAAATTTTTAAAAAATCCTAAATGCTAATCCTTTGCTAATGACATGTCTAAGTGTGTAAGTTCTGAGCAGGTTCAGCAGTAGATTTCTGATCTGGGAGTTTTTCTAGTTTTTGAGTGCTTCAAGGTCAAATTTAAAAACTTGTCTTTCTTTTTAACTCCTCTTAGTCTTTTGTCAAAAATATTCCATAGTTGGAGACTGATGCATTTCCTGCTGAGTTATATTTAAGCTGTTCTGAAGCTCTCTTCATATTCCAAGTAAAGAAATAGACACTTGAAGAGGTCAAGTGTCTCCGGTTATCTAGAAAAAAACAACACTCCTAGAAAACTGATCCCCAGTTACTTATTTCTAGCTCCATGTGTCATGTGCAGTTATGCCAAGTTCCCAAGTTTGCAGACATCTATTCTGAGAAATGTCATTTATTTATAAAACATTAAATCCTGTGTAGCAGACACACCCCAAAGAATAAACCAAGGATGTAAATGCAATTAAAACTGGGAAGAAATTATTTAAGTTCATACCCAATAGAGCAGTGATGTACCAATAAACTGGATTATACCATACATGGTCAAGTATTTAAATACTCCAAAGGATGAAACCAGAGCAGCTCGGCCTTCTCTGTTTAAGAAAAAATAAAAATAACTGATTATGCATGATATACATTTCCCAGTCTCTTTTATATCTCAAACAGAGTTCAAGTTTAATAGCTTGTTGATATACATTCACTTAATCAATGATTCATCCTCTCAATTATTTATCGAAGCTCTCATTTGCTCATTCATTCTTTGTTTCAATCATGACCTCACTCACTGACTCATACATGCACTTTTATTTAGGGCTGATGAGGTACCAGCATTCTGCTTAGAATCATGGAGGATATAAATGAATCAGGCACAGTCTTTATTTTCAGTGAATTAAAAAGATTAACACGGATATTATAAACACAAGACATCATGATAAGGTGCAAAATGTCAAGCTTTGACTCGACTGTGACTCGTTACGTCCTAACAACACCTGCCTCTGAGAACTGAATTGTGTACGTTTTAGAGTCCCGCAGAGACTTCAAGCTAAAGGACAGGTGTTCCTGCATGTTAGGAAGAGTGGCTATGACTCCAATATGTGAGATGAATGCAGTCGTGTTAGTTTCAATGCTCCAGGAAGATCCCATGGTAATAATCTGAGCGGTGTGGAGTTCAAAAGACATAAAGACAACAGTAAAAACTGCAGGTTAAAAAGTAAGTATTCCCCCTCTAAAAAAGGCTGTTTGAGCTCTTATTCCCTTAACTGAGGCTTGGTTCAGTGGTGGGTGATGACAGGCAAAGAAGACAGGAGCTCACGATGGAGAAGTAGGGAAACCTGGCAAACAGCCCCTCCTGTAGCCTGCTCTTGTCAAGGCAGAAGCGAATTCACATGGGAGGCAGCCCACGTCCTCCCCCAGTGGCATGGACATCTGCGCTGCTCAAACACTTTGTCAACGGAAGGGGTACCCGAGAAGGAAAACCGTAAAAGCCAAACTAGTGACCGCTTCGCTTTAGGCACGATGAGAAGGTTTGGAAGGAGAGACGGGCCAGGATGCACTGGCCAGATGTTTTCCACCAGTTTTAAGGCAGTGCCATTTGTTTTCAATGCAGAGAGTGGAGCAACCCACAAGCTGAGGAGGGTCCAGCATGCGAAGCCTGGGCCGATTTCTCACAAAAATGTGGTTTCATCCTTTTTATCCTTTTGCGTGTACCTTTCCAGAAAAATGAAAGCAACCAGATTCAAAGGCAAGTGCAAAAAGTCATTCTGAGGAAAGTATAAAGGAAGTTTGCACAGGCCCCCCAAATTACCGCTATTCCTAATGATGATGAATTTTAAGAAGCTAACTCATTTATTTACCCATTCCACAACCATTCATCGAATGTTCTGATGTATCCAGCTTAGTCCTGGGCATGATAATACAAAAATGGGTAAGGTACAGTCCTTTCCCTGAAGGGCTTCAACTAGAGCAACAAGTCAATCATGTTTCAAAAGATACAAACGAGAACCTGTGGATCTATGCATCTAAAACTGTACCTCAATGCCCCTGGGGGGATGTTTTCCCAGGAATAAGCATGCATCAAGGATAGCAAGGGTAAAATGAGCCTAACGGAGCTGAACCATATCTAATTTTTATGAATCTATGAAATATAGAAGCAAAGAGCTTCTACCCTGAAGTCTTACTAAACCATCTGCCACTAGAGAAATTTTACATCATGACTTGGCTCTTAAAATACTACATTGCATTCACAAATGCATTAGGTCACATGTGTGAGACAGAGCATCTGAAGTTCAAAATGCTACTTTTGGATGGATCAAGTAGGCCCTTTGAGCAACCGTCCAAGAGTTTAAACTCCTTCCACACCTCGTGCTCCAGCTTATGCTCCATAACTCCTCCTGAGAAGCTTCATAGCCCAACTGGGCCATTGGGCTCCTACACTCCCTAGTTAAAGCCCCATCGCTAAACATGGCTCTCCACCTCCCCGACCTGGAATATTCTCCCACCTCCTTCCTGTTTACACATGTTCTGTCCATCCTTCAAGTTCCAACTCCCCTGCTGAAATCTTCCTTCCTGGCTTAAGTCATCAGCCTGAACTACTGGAAAGATTACCATATTGTTTGGGCATTAATTTATTAAAACTAATTTGTTGAGCACTTCTCACTTATCGGGCAGAAGATTCTCTGTTTTGTGATTATATTCCAATCTATCTTTACCTTTACTGGGATGTGAGTCTTCCAGGGCAAAATTGGTCTCATCCTTCACCCACCACATTTCCAAGAACAATATTTTAAAAAGCTCCATGAGTTGTGTTGATGATGGAAAGCATGATCTAGGGAGACGGTCCTGGGCACTCTCTTTTGTAGTCGCCATGATATGAACCGAAGTTAAGACAGTAGAGAGAGTAAGGAAAGGGCTTGGGGAGAGTCTCCGAAAGACAGATCAGGACAACACAATGCTTGCTTGGCTATGGGCGAAGAAGGGAAAGAGTTCAAAATGCTCCGAGGTTCTCAGGGCTCTAAGGACCAGAGAACACAGGAGTTAGGAAGAGGAGCTGCTCTGGAGGCAGGGGAGGTGCTGATGTTTCAGGGTGTGGAAGGACACAGGCACACGCACCCCGGGATCAGGGAGATATGTCAAGCTGTCTCGCTGCTACGCGACCAGATGCGGGCGTGGAAAAAATTCCACTGGAACTTTAGGTGAATGATTCCCGCTAGTAGTTGCCCATTCAGATGCACAGAGGCACCAAGGGACATGCTGGACAACTTCATGATCATCCTTTTTGAATAAATCTCAAGTTTTGGTGCTGTCTTTCAGACCACTGGCTGTGAAGATAGACTGAAGTTACCTGACCATGTTACAGGTGAATAGGATTTGTGAACAAAACATAAAACCTAATGTTTTATTCTTAACTACATTTCAAATATGAGTAGAAACAAAATCAGCAATGAGAGTCGAGTGGAGGCGAGGGAGCTACTGAGAAAATCAAGTTTTTATTCCTTCTCCTTCCCTCAAATGTAGTCTTCCATGTGATCATTTTGGATTTTCGCTGACTTGTATCTTGGAGATGTAACACTATTTGAGGAAGTTATCTGAAGCAGTGTTCCCTTTGTGCTTCCTCAGGCACCCCAATCCTAGGAGGAAGGTTCCAGTATGCACCCAACATATAAAATAAAGGAGTGGAGAAGTAAGAAATGCAATTGTTTTTTAAATATCAACTCTACCTTTCAACTATCCACACGACATAGCCTCTCATCTTATAAGCCTCTGCAAAAGTCACTTTTTGGGTGGCTTTTTCCAGCATTCCCAAGCAGCACTAATGGTCCCTTAATTGGTGCTCTGATAACACTTAACTCATACCTCTGTTGTGACATTTATCACTTTAAATTATGATTGAATTCTGCCCAGAGTCAGACAATGAGCCCATCAGTCATGAGGGTAGAAGGGGAAGTAATGGCTTACTTGATGAGCTGAGGCACACACTTGATGTTGGCTGTTTTCGAGGTGAAATGGGAGGCCACAGATGCCTCCTGCTCTGACAGCGAAATGCCCGCGTGAGCCATTTTCAAAGCCTAGAATGATAAGTCCACGTTACACCAGGACTCCTCAGGCCACGTTCTAACTCTTCAAACACCATGAAGCTATTCTTCACATTGTTGAGTTTAGAACACTGTAACCTTCCATCCCTGGGTCTGTGTTTATGCTGTCCCTCCACTTGGAGTACCCTCCCTCTCCTGACCCAGAAAGTCATCGACTAAAGAGGCACCAGCTAAACAATGACCTCAAGGTAGATGAGTAGTTGGTGTGTTCGTGTGTGTGTGTGTGTGTGTGTGTGTGTGTGCATTGGTGTGGGGATGTAGATGTGATAAGAAAATGGAAGCATTCATTCAAATAGTCCATGAAAAAGATGACAGCATTTGGGCAGACATTTGTGGGGGCTGTCACAGTTCTTCCCACTCAGTAGGCTATCTTCATGAACAAAAGGAAAATCTATCTAATCCCCATCTTTTCCTGGGTAGCCTGATCTAGCCAACCAGCTAACTGCTGGGATGAAGTACGGGATGTAAACATCTTCACTGGAAACAGGGACCAGATCATACACATCACAGATCATTCCAGGACATGTGTTTCCTCACTGAAATAAAGGCTAATTCATTCTCATCAAGAGGAGAAGCAGCCCAGAGAGTGCACAGAACAGACAATGGCTAATTAGCAGGCCATCAAGCTCCTAATCCTACAAGAATTATATGAGCATAAAATGGGATATTGTACTTCTGTACTTCTGTAGCACACAAAGTATCTTGCTACCATGGCTGGTACATACTAAATTCCTATTCGATAAATATTAGAATATTTGCTTCTTCCTCTTTTCTCCCTTACTATTTTGTTTCTCTATTACGTATTTTAGGACCATCTACTTTATGTTTGGGTTAATATTATGCAAGATTCTTTCCCCAACTAGATAAGTCTCTGTCTTAGGGAGACAGAGACTATGTCCTTTTTAACACTTATTATTTCTTTTGTACTAAATTCTACATAACTACAGGAATGGGTACTCATTTGAGGTTTTGAAGAGCAGACTGACGACTGGCTTCTCACAAAGTGTAAGGTAGAAAAATTTATAATAGATCTTTAAGTGTGAGCAGTTTTTCCACAGAACTTTGAAGAAAATATGTAAAAAGAAAGTAAGACAACTACCCACATCTTAAGTATCTAATAGGCTTTGGAAATACAAAGCAATACTCTTCAGTTTTGTACTGAAAATTTTGTACTGAAAATATTTTCTTATTTTCAAGGTAGGCTACTCTTTTCAACATATCTTCAAAACTCAGAATCCAAAACATGTGCTGCCTTCTACTGTGTATGGGAAGTAATCTACTGAGAATCATTAATTTAGGCTTGTTATAGCTCACAATAGCCAAATAGCTCGGTCTATGATTTCACTGATGGTAGGAATTTGGGGTTAAAGCCAACTCTTAAAAACTAACCTTGGAGAAGTTTAGCAGGAAAAAAATGCAGTTTATACATAATTCAAAACTTTAAACCATCCATTTCAAATGTTTTCTTCACTGACCCTTTACCAAGTTGTGTGACTTCAGACTAAATAAATAAATAAATAAATATAAAATGAAATCAAAGAAAAGAAAAGAAAAAGAAAGAGAATAAAGAATTCGCCTCCCTGACATTCACTTCTGTATTGATAACATGAGTGATTTAAGCTCATCTTGTGAAGTCCCTTCTGGGTCTGAACTATAAGAGTCTAAGTAGCCTTTCCTTGTCCTTCTTATTCTAGGAGTTGTCAGCAGAAGTGGCTCATCTGACTACGCCTCTCAGCATCCAGCTCACACTCGGGTGTGGGGAATGTAAACAGCACACTGATGAAGTGATTGCTGACAGAGGGGTAAAGAGACAGACCCCAGGGAATCATGGGGTCCTCAAGAGGGACAGTAGGGAACCACCTGCATTGGTTGAAGTCATTTCTACTCACCCCACAGTCATTAGCCCCATCTCCACACATGGCCACATAGTAACTGCAAGGGAAAGCATGAGAAAAATTAATGCCTTAATGCCTCACTTGGATAATTTTCATCACAACCAACTCAAATGCGATGTGTGTGTGTATTCTGAACACACACAGTGTGTTCAGTGGAATCAGGCTGATGGAAAATGACTTGGAGAGAAGTATTCCTAGACAAATAAGGCCATTGTGTTATTTAAATTGTTTCAATCACATAGAAAGGATAGTGATTCTGCCAAAGACATCCACCAAGATGATTATACATTTCAAAAGAAGTCCTGGGTGATTGTATCAAACAGGGCTAAGCTTTAGAGCGTGCAGCCATAATCACAGCATTTCCCACACCTAACGCACGGATGGAACCTAATCCATCTGTGTTTTGGTGGCTGACACCATTGAAACTTTAGAGTTTAGACACTAGGAGGAGAAACACTTGGGAAATGGTTGAACAGATAGAACCGGAGACATAGACACATAATCTTGATGCATCCTGGAGTGATGTGAGATAATATGTTATACCAGTTTGATGGGCAAACACAACGATATAAATAGAAGAGTAAATATAAAGAAAAGGAATTTCTGATGTAGGACATACTCTGTCTTCTCTTATAGGTTAAATAATACATTATGGGTATTGATTAATGGCAATACTATTAAAGGTTCAGAGACAATTTGCCAGAAACACACAAAATAACAAAATCAATACAGGGAAAAAATGAAGTTCTCAGACAATTTCTTTATTATTAGTTGGCACATAAGCAATGGTAATTTTTATAAGTCGAAAATGGTCAAATGTAAACAAACTCATGAGGTTCGACCTAGTATTTGGGTGGGAGATGAAGATCCCCTGTGAATATTTCATGTGCTCACGTGCGTGTCATGACTACACACATTTGCTGAAGTGGCTTCTTTCTTCAGGCTTGAAGCACAGGATTAGTCTTTACATCACATGAAGAATCTTACATCTTCTAGTGTTCCCTGAATGTAGGCAAGAACTTGGACAACTTTACGTGCATTACCAGTGATAAAGCAGGAGGAGTAAGGTGGGGAAATCAAGAAGATGGTTCATTCTGAGGCAGCATCTATCTTCCTGAATCGATTTTTCTTTAAGGGAATATAGCTTTTCAAAAGTAAGCATATCAATTGGCAAAATTTCTTAGGCATTTGAGAAGGGTAAAATTACTTTCTTCAGCCACTATCATATAATGACCACGTAAGTAAAATAGTCGTTTTAGACACTGGTTACTAACCCAGCTTCAAGGCATTATGGGAGTTGATAGGCAGTTTCTTAAAATTTCCCTAAGAATGCTTTGGCAACAAAAAATCATAGTGAAAGTCAGCCTCCTGATTTTACCTACTACTTCTCGGCAATTATGTGAAGTTTCACTGTTCTCTTTTCCTTTTCACTTTCCAGAAGTCTGTAGCCCAGAAATTGTAACATTCCCAGAAAGTTATAGGTAGGTATGGTCTCAAGAACTATTCGATTCTGATGTGACTTGGTTCTCTATATTTTTAAAAGACCTAAGAGAGTTTTTTGTTTTTTATTTGTTTTTTGCTTATTTGTTTGTTTGTTTGTTTTGGCCTCTATACCCAACCCCCTGCCAGGGCTGGATACAGTGAAAATATCACTCCATCTCTCTCCTAGAAGACCTGAAATCATTCACCTATCTTCTAATGGACCAACCTTAAATAATTCCAGGTGACGACTCACGCACTTCCCCATATTTCCTGTTTTGAACTGTACAAGCCCCTATTTTTTCTATTCTCCACATTCAAGCCGAGAATCTTCCTCTAAGTTATGCTGTAGAGGCCACAGAAGGAATCGTGTCTGGGGTAGGCAGCTTCCAAAATGGCTCTCTGCGATTGCCACCTCTTGGTATTCATTGTGTTGTATAAAGTCCTACCTTCAGTGTGGTCTGGACCTAATGACTTGCTTCTCATAAAGAGAATACAGCAAAAGTGATGGGATATCACTTGTAAGATGAGGATGTAAAAAATGGTGATCTCTCTCTCTCTGTGTGTGTGTCTCTCTTGCTCTTCTTGCTCACTCACTCTTGTGGAAGCTAGCTACCACACTGTGGACTGCCTTATGAAATGACCTGTGTAGCAAGGTACTGGGCGGCTTCTGTCCACCAGTCGATGGAAAACTGGGACTCTTAGCCCAACCACCCACAAGGAACTAAATCCTGCCAACAACATGCGAGGGAGGCTGGTGGCAGCCCCCTCCAACTCCAGCACCGACAGAGCTACTGTCCTGGCAGATACTTGATGGCAGCCCCAAGCCAGGAAGATTCCACTCAGCACACCTGGATTTCTGACCCATAGAAATGAAAAATAACAAATAGTGTTATTCCGAACTAGTAAATTTGGAGGTAATTTGTTACACAGCAATAGATAACGAATACACTCTCCTTTCATACAATAATACCTACTTTAATTTCTGAAATTCTTCAACAAGACTAGATTTCTGTCCAGGAGACATTCTTGCAAAAATGGTTCCATTCACCAGAATCTAAAGGGAAAAACAACTATTGCAATAACATTAGGATGAAGAACACCTTTTAAATAAAAGAACAGCCCTGAAAATCATTCCTGGCCACTGTTTGAATACAGCCTTGGGAGGTGTGTCATGAGCCCAAATATTAGGACAGGGAGAAAAGGGACTCAGTGCTTTACTACTCAATTTTCACTTTCATCCCCCACCACAACTTTATGACTTTCTTCCAGACCATTTTTCCGAAATGGGATAACCTTGAGTTAATAATTGGAAAGCAGCAGAGCACATGGGACAAAAATGCTTAAGGAAATGCAGTTCTTTTTACTAAACATCATCTCCACAATTGCAGCATAGGTAGAGGAAAAACAACAGATGAGGAGTAGAGAACCAAGGTTCTGTTCTCAGCTCTGGTCCAACTAGCTGGGCAAACCTTCCACAAGGGACTTAACCTCTCTGAGTCTCAGCTGCCCCATCGCCTCAAGGAGGAACTACACTAACAGCTTTGTAGAAGCCTCTGGGGTCGAGATGCAATGGTCCTTGACTGGTAGGGCGACAGAATTTTCGAGAAACTGCTAACAGATGGTTGCTGCCCTCAGCTTGTGCTCCACTTATCTCCTTCACACTGACAGCACAACCCTGCACAGCACTATTTTTAAATAGACACACAGGGGACAAGATAACAAATGATTTTGAAAATACACCATGGAGCCTTTGTTTCCTGCTGCTGTAATTTAAGAATCCAGACAGGACGGGGAATAGAGCTCAGCCTGACATTGAGTTGGTGGCTTTTAGAGAGAGGTTAACCCACAAAACAGGCAGCACATTTGGAACTATTTGGAGGTACTCTCTGCTGGGGAGGGAGAGATGGAGGGAGGCTGAGATTGGGCTGGCCACGGGGGTGAGGAGCTGGACCAGAGCTCAGACTCTGAAGAGGGGGTCTCGTGCATATGCGGGACCAGGTCGGGCTGGGGAACTTCTGAAGGAGCAATGCCCCTTTGGAGGTATTTATTCCCCAAATATGAGACAATCTCACTAATTATCACCTTCACGACTCTCTACTTTTTTGACTCAATAATGTGAGAGCAAAACAAAACACTTCATTTCACCAGTACTTACTTTTGGAAGCAAGCTGTTGAAATGCTGAAATATCACTTGGTATGATTTCCCACTCATTGCAAAATGGTAACAGCTCCCTCTTGCTCCATCAGGCACTGAACTGTTCTCAATGTTAAGGCAGGTTTCCTAAATTCAAAAGGGCATGGTTTCCACGTGGGTTCTCAAGGAATGTTTCTGCTTTCCTATGTTTTATGGAAGGAAGTATGTTTAAGTTATGTAACAGTGGGAGGACCAGCAAATACATAATGTGTAATTTGTCCATGGAACATAGATGCAGAGGAAGAGGACGCTTACAATGTCCTCTCCAAATTATATGAACATATGAGACATTGACAACATAATGCTTGGGATCCTGTCCTAGGAGATAATACATGTGATATCAGTCTACTGAGGGAATCCTTCCAAGGTACCAGGTAGCGATTCCAAGGAAGAGTAGAAAACACTCTTCCCTTCTCTTTCTTCTCCTCTTCATGCAGATTTTTATTTCCTAAGATCTTTTACCATTCATTCATTCACACACCGTGCCCCCAATATCTTCCCTGTAAAATAGGCAGACTCCTTCTTTGGAGCCTAACTCCTTATAGCACCTGCCTTCTCCCCACCTCAATAGCTGACACATTTCTTCATGGTGCCCAGCTCCTCTTGCATACCCTATGTGCCATTGCACCAGTTTGACTCCTTTGCTGAAACCCTTTCTCTCCTGCCCTCTACATGTCAATGTGTCCCATCACTGTATTCTAGCCCCACCTGGCTCAGCCCCGAGAGAGAGCTCCTAATGAACGCACATGCATTCATCATGCCAGCAGCTGATCATGCCTTTTAATGCAACGTTTCTCGAGGTCCTTACATTAGTGTAGGACTCTGAGTTCAAATAGTCTAAAAGGTGAGAACATTTTTTTCATTAGAGGGACCCATCTGAGGGAAAGCATTGTTTTGGGAAGAAAAATATTTTGATGTGCTGAATTGGGAGGTGAAGTGATATACCCCTCCCTTTCCATTTCCCATTGCAAAACAGCCAACAAAAGATATGCTTAAAGCATTCTACATGAGGTAAGGACAGAATTCCTTTTGTTTTCACTGAAAAGCTGGAGAAGGAAAGTGTGGTGGGCGGGAGCCAGAGAGGAGGAGAAAGCCTGAGACTGTGATGCGACTTCTTCCGGCAACAACTAAAAATTCAGTAAAGGTATTACACAGGTGAACGGGTAGTGCGAATGGACTGTTTGTTAAAAATTAATGAAGACCTGAGTTGTATCACACAGTGCAACTGAGGCAATATGCATCGACACAGAAGCAAGTGAGTTTGCAAGGAAATAGGCACCAGAAATCTGCAAAACAGAGAGAGAGCTGCCATTTTTTACAGCCAATGCAATGGGGTTTGAGCCAAGTAAGGGCAAAGTCACTCTGTACAGTTGTGCAGTTTGTATACTGAACAAGGCCTACTCTACACTTACCAATCCAAAGGGCTGGTCAGTTGAGGAAGGGAGCATTTTTGTAATTTACCATCTGGAGAACCACCTCCTTGAACTCACATGTAGGCAGAGGTGCTACATTTAGTGATGGGATGTCGGGCTGCAGCTCATTTTCTTCACCAAAGCATAAGAAACTTGCTGTCTAGAGAAGCCCAACACCTGTTAACTTCATGTCACAGGCACAGCACAATCTAAATCCCATGGATCTGGGCGTGATCAGACAGACTTAAATTTTATTTCCTGCTCTGCAACTTGCCAGTTGTGTGTCCTGGGTAAGCTTACCTTGCTGGGCCTCAGTTTTCTCATTTGCAAAATGAACATTTTGTCAACTGTATAAGCTAACTGTGAAAATCAAATGGGAAATATGGATGTAAATCATTGGTTCTCAGCCATGACTGCATATCAGAATCTCAGGGAGAAAAGGGCTGCTGCAAGCTCCCAACTCAGAGATTTGGATTTAATCAATAAAGCCTTGGCACTGGAAGCAAAACTCTTCCAGGTGACTTCTTTGCCCAGCCAGGGCTGAGAAGTGTTGGTGGAAATGCTAAATGCTTTGCAAATTGCAGAAATCTGGACAACTGTAAGGGGTTTTGACCATGGTGACTTCTAATGCCGAGAGAAGGCTGCTGGGACCAGGGCTATAAGCCATCAGGGCAGGCCACCAAGGGGCCTTCTAACATTTGCTCACATTCTTTCCCAGTCCATTCTCTTGGTTCTCCATGAGTTGCCAAGTCACAGAGGCAGGAACAAAATCTTCTGGTTCATTGGCTTCAACAAGGATCACTTGGCTTCCTCTAGGAATCATTTCAGAATTCTTTGCCACAGTAATGGCTGTTTGAAGGTTGTCACCTAGATGACAAAGAGAGTCAGCTTCCTTTCTGTATAAATCTCTTAGCAGCCAGAATTGAGCTCTGCCTCTTCTGAGTGTCCATACTATACTGCTGGTGCTCTTTGGGGGGCATTTCCCTCTTTCTGCCTTATTTTATAACCATTTGGCTGCATCTCTTGCCCAAGCTTGTCTGTCCCCAGTGGTCAAAAACTATGTCTGCATCTCCCTCCCATAATAACATCATGTCCTGAACATTGCATATTCCCAAAACATGCAGGAATGAAGAAAAACATGGTTAAGCACTTTATGACAGATCCTCAGGAGACTGACAGCCCTGAGTGGTGAAGATAACCTAAGCCCACTCTGATAGCATGGAACCATCCTGGGGATCTGGATTGTTCTCGTCAAGCAGAGAACAGAACACTGAAATCTGCACCATGCTTGGATTAGATCAGCATATGACTGCTGCCCCAAAGCCCTGAAGGACAATCCAGTAGAGTCTTTACGCCCTTTACACGGAAGTCTCACTGAGGTTCCTGATGAGCACATACCCATTCTTAAGTTTAAATATTTCTTGTGAGCTGACCAGCATTGTGCCAAGCCCGGGTAGGGAGAGGGGACATTAGACATAGCGAATGAAGTTTGTATGGTCCCTGCCACCAAAATTTATGGTCATGTTAGGGCTGCTGCACATATGCCAGGGTAATGGGAGCCCAAGGTAACAAATGACAGCTGTGCATTTTTCCTTCCATTCTAGCCACCTGAACCCACTCAGCTCACATAGTCTTTTCTGATCCCTGGGATACATCGAATGTGTCAGGCCTCCAGAAACACACACCAGTAATCATCACCGTCCTAATGCGGGCTTCGCTCAGTTCCTTCAAGACTGGTTTGGTTTCCTTTTTCAAGCGATTCTCCATTATGAGAAGTCCCAGAAATGTCAACTCCGACTCTGCTTTCTCTCTTTGGATTCAGGAGAAAATCAATTTTAAAGCTTACTTATGTAGTCTTGACAATTGAACTTTATTTCTTCCTTTTAAAAAAGTTTCTAAGTTTTATCAATGTAATACATGCATATGTTTTAAAAATCAGAAAGAACCCAAAGCTTGTGATGAAAACCAATAGTCCGTCTCCACACCTCCTCACCCCTTCTCCTTCGCAGAGGAAAGCACTTCTATATCTTTTAGCAACTTTCCCCAGTTTCAATTCCATTTTTAAAAACAATGTGCTTATCTAACAACTCTTCTGTTGGTTTTTAAAACTTTTGTTAATCATATGTATATATGTATGTCATATATAAGTCATATATAAATATGTATATTTATTTAGTTATTTCAAAGACTTTTTTTGATCTTGTAATCATTTTAGTTAGACATCGATTAAGTATGTGCTGCATATGAGATACTGTGGTAATAGTCAAATATGGAATCATTCATTTCAACCTCCATCTGTAACCTCCAGAAAAATACATGACATCAGCCAAACATTTGAAAAGTTTTCAGAATTCGAAATTGGAAGCTCGGAGTCTGACTGGGTTACATTCATTATGTGGATTATCTCCTCAGGAATGGAGTAAATCTCAGGTGATCTTTTAAAAAGTAAATGTGGGACCAAGATCTCTTTCTTAATCTTGCATTGTTTCTTTTTCTGTCCAAAGAGGAGTTAAGATTGAAGACGGAGAGGGAGACTGTGGTCAGTCCACCCTGACGTTGGGCCCTGGCCCACCTCCATCTTCCACAGTATGTGACAGAGCTGAGTCTCAGCCTCTTGGCTTCCACAGGGAGAAGCAACTTCCCTCTCCTGCCATCTCTTTCTGGCATTGGTGTAGACTATACTTCTTTCATCTGCTGGTTCAGCTGCCACTCCCCCCCACCTATTTCACATCTTACGGAAACATACAGAAATCTCTCATCCTCACTTATCGCTGGTCTAGTTTTCTTTGATATTGTTTCTTTTCTATCGTTTTGGGAGAACTGGGAGGGAGAGAAAATAAACACATGGTCAGTAAACCTTCTTTAAGAGAAAGATCAGAAAAAAAAAAAAAAGAGAAAGATCAGAGTTGGATTTCTTGGTGAAAAATATAACTCAAACTTAGATGGGAACATGGCGAAGAAACTTCTCTCTGGAATAGAGAACAAGTTACTACATCTTCATTCAAAAGTCCATTCACCAAATAACTACTCTGTTTTAGACCTTATAGTAGGCCCTTTGGTGAATACTCAGATAATTAAATATGAGTCCTGTCTTAGTGATCTCAGGAGAATATTATAAAAGAAGATCTACCTAATACAGATTGTGTTAAATTCCCATCATTTAACTTCATGAGTCTCTATTATAAATTGGACTAATATTTTCTAATTAGCTAGAACTAAAAGAAAGATCCAGAAATCTTCTCACCAGTTTATTCTGTTTTTTGGTCTCTATTTTACGACTCTTCCCTCTTTCACCAATTCAGGCACTTAGGCCTCTTGCTACTCTGCAACATTCCCAGCAAAATCCTTTGTCAGGATCCTTGTGCCCACTTTCCTATTGCCTGCAATGCTCTTCCTCTGGATATCCACATGCTTTGCTCCCCTACTATACGCATTTCTCTGTTCAAATGTCACCTCCTCAGTGGACTCGCTGATCACCCCATGTAAAATGGCATTATTATCTCCCCCAATTAGGATATAAGCTTCTGAGGGCAAAGACTTTGTTTTATTCGCATCTGAATCTTTAGTGTCTTAAAGAGCACCTTACACAGAGCCAAGCTCAACAGAAATTTGCTAAACCAATGAAAGAGGGAATTTTGATAAAGTATTTCTTCTGTTTTCTACTTTGGATTTTTGTTTTTTCCTTAAAAAAAGAAACTCTTCTACTTCCCTTTTATGGTATCAGTTTTTTAAGAAGTTTTTGGTTTTCCTGATTGGGAAACTTTGCTAAATATAATTTGATTGTGCTAAAACTCAAAACACCTTTCCTTTTCTCTGTTTGAAAATAGTAACTAAATTTTAAGAAGCATAATAGGGGGTTGATATTCTCTATGAAAATCTGAGATGGTTGGAAATCTAGCACATTGTATCATCACTTTCTTATTTTGTTAAATTTATAATAATAGCTATCTCACTAGTGATTTTTAAATGAGAGCATCACAGCTGTACTAGTATGTGGCAGCTGGGTGATGGCTATCCTCCTTGTCTAGATACATAAATTTTTTTCTTCACACATAACCCTAGCTTTTGTTATTAACATTTTTTTTGTCTTGAAAAATTACAAAATCCTGTGTGTTATGGGTCTTCATGGTTGCTTAAGAATAGCTAACACCTTGAATATTAAATCTGAGAGTGCCGTTCATTTATTTCAAAATGATCTTTGCGATTCTATTTAGAAAATTAAAATGTCATGGCTGAAAGTCTCCTTAAAGATCATCCAATCCTATACTTTAGAGATGAGGGAAATAGACACAGTGTAAGGAAGACACAATGATTCCATTAGAGCAGACGGACGTAGGTTGTAAACAGTTACACTGAACCAAGGATATCCCCATCTTATGCAAAGGTGCTAATTATATATAAATGAGGGTCTCTCTATCAGCAACACAAAATCAAAGATAATAATGCATGGGTAATTTGTTATTCAATGTTCCACAGTATTTCACTATTCCTTTTTCTTAGACAATTCAAAAATAACCTTTAAAAACTGAGAAACATTGAAAGAAAAAAGAATCTGCAGAGTATCCTCTAATGAGGATGATTTATACCCTTAATGTAATGAAGAATACTGAATTCTATTTCATATAACTCAACTTGCACTCACTACCTCTCCAGACCTGAGAGAGATGTACTATTGAGCCCTGGAAAAAAGCCAGGTCTGAGGATGCTGGAGGTCTGTCACAGTGCCCATTGTCTCCTTCTTTCAAGGAGATGGGACCCCTAGTCAGTCAGCCACATAATGTTCCAAGGCTGAAGGAGTGTTGGTTATTTTTGATGGGATGTTGGAATGCAGGGCAGAGATAGCTCACCGACATCTGGGAGTCAGGAGATCTGGACTGCCATCCTTGTTCTACCTCCAACTGGCATTGTGACCTCAGCAAGTCTTCCCCAGTGTGGCTCAGAGTCACCTATCCCCAAATTAGGAGATTGGAGGAGATGAGTCTCCATCCCCAGCAGGCTTCCCTGTGATTTGAGCTGTCCTGTCCTTCTCCAGCATTCACTTACTTGATACACACAGAGCCTGCTCTAGGGCCGACTTCTGAGTTCCTTACCGGGCTAAATTCTGTAATTCTGAAAGCTTCTCCATCTTCAAGTCTTTATGGGCAAGGGCGATGACACGGAAGCCTTGTACTGTATAATTCCTCAGTTTCTGTGGGAAATCCTTGGGTACTGTCAGGTGAGAGGAAAGAGGTAAATGTAAGGTCACATCGAAGGCTGCCCCGTTCCTAAACAAGACTCTGGGATCCAGTCACTGCACCTTGGTTTAAAACTCCAAAAAACACTTTAATAGAAAAACTACGGCTCCCGCTAAAAGCCACAAACAACTTCATCAGTGTGGATCTCATTATTCTGACAGAAATGAATGCCAAAGCTACACTGGTCATCGACTGGGTGTCAAATCCCCTGGCTGGGTTTAATAAGGACAGGCCTCAGGACTGGGTCTACATGGGTAAAATGAGGGAAACAGCTGATCCTCTAGACTAGGAGTCAGCCAACTACTGGCCAAATCTGGCCCATTGCTTGTTTTTGTAAATAAAGTTTTATTGAAATGTAGCCATGCCCATTCGTTTACCATCTATGGCTAGATCTGTGACTTTGGAGTCACGATGGCAGAGTTGAGTGGTTGAGACAGATACCATGTGGCCTGCAAAACCTAAAATATTGTCTACCTGGCTCTTTGCAGAAAAGCTTGCCAATCCCTGCTTTAGATGATAGATGATACAAATGCCAACATTTATGTATTTTGGCATAGTAGTCATAACTAATATTAAAGCATAATGGAAGTATATAGTGGCTTAGGTAGCAAAACATCTGATTTCTAGTCTCCACGCTACTGCTAACTAGATCTCTGACCTTGGGTTTGTTAAGTCACTCTTCTATACTTCAATTTCCCCATCCATAGAATGAGGGGATACGGAACTCTATGTCCCCATTCAGCTCAGACTTTCTGTAGTTCTAAAATGTTCCAGGAGGTGGGGATCAAGGAAGGTCTTGGCTCTCTCTATTTCTTAAATACAGGGGAAGAAATCACTGCAGTCATTATTAGCATATGTCAAAGATCTGAGCTAAGAACAATAAGAAGAATTGAAAGTGCTCCCAGAAGGATGAGAGGTGATAAGTGACAGGCCCAAGCCCTCACAATAGAGCGGGGGCAATAGTCACCAGTTAAAATTTCAAGAAGATGCTCACTTGTATCTGTGAGGCAAAAAAAAAAAAAAAAAAAAAAAAATTAAACAGCAAAATATAGGCCATCAGTCTGTGAAGGATAGAGTGACAGAGGTAATGGGAACTCTGAGAAAGATCAAAGTCAGAAAAAAGGGGCTGCTTCCAAGGTAAAAATGGCTCTAAGTAGAGGCAGAAGTTAAAGTAATCATTTGCCATATCTAGAATTGTGTGCACAAGTTGATGGCTATCAGCAATCATAAGGAGAATATAGATGAAAATCAGGAGAAAAAGACCAATTTTATCCAAATGAACTCATTTGAATGCAACAATATTCTTACAAATCTGGGCTGCTGCTTAGAGGGTGCATATGTTTGTAAGACTAAGAAACAATACAAATCAGCTCAAAATCTGTCCCAGAAAGATGAAATTGCTGTGAAAATGATCAATTACATTGCTCTAATACCATCTAATTTAATCACTTTTTTTGGTAAGAGATTTATCTTGTCTATATTCTCCTTCCATTGATCTGCACAAGCCCTTATGTGGTGCCAGCCCCCAGAGGGGGCAGGTAGAGTGCCCCAGTCGCAGGATGAGGGCAGTGGCCAGACCTGTCCCATTGGTTCCCAGTGCATGCTCCTCATTCTTAGCCTTCTGGAGACCCTTACGTAGCTTCCTGTTTTGGCTCCTGATGTTTGCTTCACATCTCCTTCCCTGATACCCCACTGTGGTTGGACTTTTCTGGACAGACCAAAGCCAGACATTTACTCTTTGCCTTTCTGCTTTGAAATTCTCACCTCTGCCTTATCAGATGTACTGGGTCCACTTCTCGCTTACTGAGAAAACAATCACCTTCACATTCATTGATTTAGACTTGTGTGTTTTATGTATTTGGATTTCTAAAATATTTTACCGCCTAAAAGCGAACAGGGTCAGTTAAATGAGTACCTGTTTCAGACTTGCAGAACTTGGCCAGCATCTCCGGGGCACCCTTCATGTAGACGTGGAAGTGATCCTCCCCGGCCACCTGAGTGACCACAGACATCCTCTGCAGACTTGAGGAGAATGGAAACTGGCGCAAGATGGCTATGGCTTCCACGGGACTCTGCGAGAGCACCAAGAAAGGGGAGCTTAAGGTGCCTGTAAGTGGGATTTAGCAGGTGCACACCAACAGAGTTTGCTCTGCAGTGAACCCAGGGACATCATGAAGAGTTGTATTTGTCACATTGATACTTTTCTGCCTGTCTCTAAGGTGATTCCCTCATCAAACTGTCTGGTCTGCAGGGCCCTTCCCCATGGCTGCCTGGGGAAATCCTAATTATCTTCTAGGCAAAGTTAATAGGTCACTTCATCTGTGATGCTTCTCTCTCTCTCAGAAACAGTATTCACTCCCACCTCTGGACCCCCGTAGCTCCTTCTTCAGCCTTTATTATAGCACTTGACACACTGTCTCACACTTATTTGCACCTGTATGGATTTTTCTACCCACCCATGTATTCCTCCAACACAGAGCCCCACACGTCTAGCTCTGAATTCACTCTATCCTTTAGCACATAGCATAGTGCTCTAGCATATATAGGCACTCCATGAGTGTTCGTTGAATAAATTAAAGGAAAGATTCATTAATAAATTAAAGGATATATTCAGGAATGAAGGAATGAGCAAACCTATCCATGCTGTTAGGAGAAGGCAAAATAATAGGAATATAAAAATACGTGAAAGTCAGGAGAGATTTACCAATTTCAAGGAGAAAGAACCATCTGATTTAAAAAAAGCAAATCATACCCAACTGGCTTTTGGTCCTGGTTTTATTATGATGTTTGAACCTGACATCCCAAATTTGCAGTAGTCTGCATTGCAATCTTCCATTATCTGTTTTAAAATGAAAATGTTTATAAGATTCCTTAGAGCAAAATAATAAGAAAGAAATACCTCTCATTTGCATAGCACTTGAATCTTTTCAAAGCCCCTTTCACATATTTTCTCTTCTAGGCCAATTATCTGAATACCATCATTGTCAAATTTCTGTTGCATTGATTTATATTAAGGACCTTATTGTAGAATGTCAAAAAGCCAGAAATATCGTGACTACAATTTAAGTAGTAACTGATGGAAGAAATGCTAGCTACAGGCCAATGGCTCTTCCCGAATGGTATATCTAGTAACTGGACGAGAGTTTAAGTAGAGATCTACTCTCCAATAGAGCTGAGCACATTAGCCCTCAGGTAAGTTAGGATTGGTTCTTGAGATAAACATGGGGTTATTTCTTATTCTATATCTATGTTACTAACCTAATTGGTTAGCTAGAGAATTAGCAAGTTAGTTGCTAGCAAATTAGAATGCATGTTTGAAAATGGTTTGTATTCCTTGGATGTTACAACAGTATAAGTTATGCCATCTGAGAAACCAATATTAACCGAAAATATGGAAAAGGCCATCTGTGTACAAATCCGTTGTGCCAAATCAGAAAATAGGAGACAACATCTAGCCTCTGCTCTATTACTTACCTGTTTAACCTTGGGGACATTACTCCATTTCTCCAGATCTCACATTTCTTCTGAAAAATATTCTGATATCCTTTTTAGAGCTAAAATTCTCAGAGTCTACAAGGTCATTTCCCCTCCCCCTTATGTTTCATGAAAGGTTCTTAACCACCAAAGGATATTTAACTGGAGACTGCTTCTCACCCAGCTTTAAACTCAGTGAATTACCTTGCACTTTCATGCTTTGTTTGGGGTGGATACCACTATCCTTAAAGACAATTCTTCTTACAGAGCTAATACTAAAGATTTATGTTCCCACGCAAGACCCCAACTTGTATGTTATTTATACAAACAGATCAAAACCCCTCAAAGGAAAAGAGGCACTGTCAGAACCGGGATCAAAGTCACATATAGTAATAATGACCCTAAGCAGCTCATCATTGTGTCAACTCGAATGATGCTGCTAAGGACATTGTTTATAAGGATTACACTGATTCCTCCCCTTTAAGATCCAGGAAAGTGATTACTGCTTTGTCTTTATGTCAAAAATTTCTCCACAGCAAATGCTCAAATTTTAACTTACTGATATCAGAAATTTCCCTGTTAACCAGGTTTCTTCTTTCATTATTTTGGCTTCTAGAAAGCTACAATTTTCTCACTCTATATCTTTAAATTAAAACATGAAATGTATTTCATGTCCCTATAATCATTAGTTTTCATCCCTTCACCATTCTGTTTAAATGCTATCGTGTAGTTGATGCATCATTGTCAGTAGCTTTAAAATGTGGGGGGTTTTTTTGAGAGCAGATTAATGTAATTAATTAAATAGTGAATGAATGAATGAATGAATGCCTTCCACTTGTTGAGCACTCTACAATACAAGCAGCCCCTGTAGGCTCATAGGCTCAATGCTTACGACGAGTCTGTGAATGAGGCATCATTATCACAAATGCACACCTGAAGGTAACAGACTCAGAGTTTGGGTTCTGGTTTTGGGGTCACACAACTAGAAAGTGGTAGAGTTGAGAGGTCTGCCCACCATGTCGTGACAGCCACCAGGATGATTTTGTACCCTTCAACTGTCATTCATACTCACCTCAGAAAACTGAGCCAATTGGATTGGGGGACCTTCGGTTTGGTGTCTAGGCCTATACTGTCTAAGACAGTAGCTACCAGCCACTTGTGGCTATTTACACTTAAATTAATTAAAGTGAATAAAATTGAAAATTCAGCTTCTCAGCTGCATAGCCACATTTCAAGTAGTCGATAGTCACATGTGGCTAGCGGCTACTATGCTAAATAGCACTGCTTTAGACTACTATTTCTCTGAGGGTGTGAAAGAGCTTCATTGTACCATGTTTTGGCCTGTCAAGGTTTTGTGGTCAAGTGGGTTTGATAAATGTGGCATGTCATAGTCACTCTTGAATATCCACAGTGTCCCATAATATATTAAAGAAATCCCGCAGGTAAGAAATCCACTTTACTTTCTTAAAATAGCAGTTCCCCAAATTATTTGATCATGGAACACTTTCATGTTGCACTCATTAATAAAGTTCTTTGGAGGATAGGTTGGGAAATTGAGGTAGAGTCAGACCTTCATTCACATATTGTTATAAATCTTCTCTGGGTTTCAACCGAAGTTAGAAAAGCTTTACCACTCCCAGTAAGGATGTCTTCAAGTTTTTCTCGATTAGTCGCACCAAGAAACTATCACCTTACCCAGGCGGTGCCCTCAAACATTTTGAGGTCCAGTGGGTCTCCCTGGATTGTCCCGTTGAGAAGGATCAGAGAGTGGCAGCTGGCCATGGCAGCGCACAGTGGGCTCCATGGCAAAGCCTTGCCCGAGGCAAAGCTATGGACTTCTTGAAAACTGATATAGAAGATGATTAATAAGTGAGGGCCTTCAACAAAATTATTTTACACATTCTGTCCCTTAAGTCTTACCAACATAGAGTTTTAATAACACGTAACCCTTATGCTCAAATCCTTCCATAGCTCCCTATGCCCTATATAATAAAGTCTGAGCACTTGGATATAATCCAGAAATTTCTGTCGGATTACCTGCAGCCAGGACCTATGGTGGAGAGTAGTAGGGGAAGGCTCAGACTGACACCTGCAAGCTCTGTAGAGTAGGCTCTAGAAAGCCACACCCCCAGGCAGGAGGGGGTGTCTCTGGGCCAGTGAAGTAGCAGGGAATGGGAAGGAAGACTGCCTGCTGGTTTCTTTTTCCTTCAAGTAAAAGTGCACCTGGACTCTGAAATGTTTCTCATGACTCAGCCCTTTGCCCTTTGTCCTAATTCCTCAAACTCCTGGCATAGATATCCAGCATCTGAAGCTCACTTTCCTCTATGACAGTAGATTGGCTGGGTTTACCTTTCCCTCCTCCCATCTTACAGCCAAGCAGCAACTGTATCCAGTTTTCTCTACACCCCAAAAGTTTACTTGGGAAAAGGGAAGGAGAGGAGGAGTGAAAGCTACAAGCATCCCATTCCCCTTTCACTGGTCTGGCCAATAGAAGGCAAAGCAGAACCTGTCTGGACAAAAGCCTGGACCAGCCATCTGAGCAACCAGGAGCTGAACCACATGAGTAGGGTTGAACCCAGGTATCTTCACGATGTTGCCCTGCCTGTCTGCTGTTATCTTGTGCCAGAGCTACGCTTGGCCCCATCACTGTCTTGGGGAGCTCCTGCATGACTCCTTCGATGACAGAGACTCAGCCATGTTTGGAGCCAAGGTAGAGTATCTAGAGGTTAAGAGCTGAGGGATTTGCACTTGGACTGAGAAGGCAGATCTCAGTCCCATAGGGAAGGCAGCTGGGGCCTTCTCCTCTCTAGCTCCATTCTGGGGTAGCATCTCTGTGATTGCTATCCCCCCTCCCATGGCCAGCTTTAAGCCCATGTCTATAAAAATTTTAGCCATACCTGTTTCACGATTCTATTTCAAGTGGTATCCGTCAGGTGGTTTTCCTCATTCTATTCATTTTCAAAATTAATTTCTACTATTTAGCTACTACGTTATTCTAAAATTCAGGACTGTGTATTATATCAAGCGATCACTATTGTTTCTTCTTCTCTATACTGATATGTGTGCCTTAATAGTAGCCCTTTTCACAGCCTGTATTGTTCATAGAAGGTGGGAAGGCATTTGTGCCTTTTTTTCCCATGAGATGTGAGATCCAGGAGGGAGGAGACAGAGCTCTTCCTTTCTGGACACCCCTACCCCCACCCCCACCAGCCCACCAACCACCAGCAAATCTTTGCAGTTTTTAATTAAGCACAGTTCTGATTTCACTCTTTGTTCCTCTGTTTTATTCATTCAATTCCTTACTCAACCAGCTCATTCTATTTTTCATGTAGAGTTTGAAGGCCTACTTTCCCTGTCTGCTTCTGTACTTAGAACTCATTTAATTTAACAAATTAGAATAATTGGGAATTAGTTCTAGTAAATTATTAAATATATTTTATGTGATATTCATCCCTCACCAGTGGAAGGATGGGTCTGAGTAGCACCAAAATAGCCACACCAATCCCACAGTCCGTCTTCGCTAAAATGCCTACCAATTGTCAGCCGTTGGGACAGTCCCCCAGAGGTCCAGCCCATCTTCCGTAAGAGTGCCAGTCTGGAAGAAATTAGAATTGGTGTTAACATAAGATTTAGAGCTTTTAATTATATCATGACTTAAACAAAACCCAAGCTCCCAAGAAACTAAAGTAGATCTAGTTGTCCAAAGCCCTTGATTGCAAACATCAAATTTTAAATCAGAGAAGGGTACCTGAAGGAAAGATTCGGCAAGTGACAAATGATTCGCCCAAAGCCTATGTTGATAATTAAATGACTCTAGATACTAGTCATTACAATAAAATGCGCGTGGTTTTTTTGTGTGTGCTTATTGTTGTACTTGCCGTTGTTAAATGAAAGGCGGTCAATGAATGGAAATCCAATTAAGAACCAGTGCGAGTTTGACTTTTTGGTCGGCACCTGCTGTCTTTCTAAAGCAGAGCTCAGAATTTTTTCTTTCTTTTCAAGACGACTTAGTTCATAGTCTGCCATCTGGTTCATAGCAATTTTCTAAAATATGGGTGGCATGGTGACTGTCCAGATTGATAATGAAATGTTGATAAACGACATTGAGAATCTAAAGATAAGTGAAGTGCTAATAATAAATATTCATTAATGCCCATGAATGAGTTTTATTGTTAGATCAAGAGGAAAATGGTTGGGAGAATTTGATTTGCTGTATTATGAGAGGATATTTGTCACCTAATGTAACAGAGAAAGCTGCATGAAACTAAGTACTATCGCAGCACGTTGAATTTGCTCATTGCTTCAGAGTCCACTATTAATTACAGGCCCTGGTGTCTTTATGCAAGAACCCAACACCCAGAGTAAGCACGAGGCCGCGCTGCTTCAGCACGGTCAAGGCCGAGCAGAGCACTACCAAAGAGCTGCGGTGTATCCCTTTTCAATACTGACACCCCGGTCTCTGTCATCATTCTTTTAAAATCATTTCTGTATAAGACACTGTATTTTCTAGTCTTCTATCAATGACATTTCTGTCATTAGAAAACATTAAATAGGCATAATGCTTTACAATGAAGTGCTTACGATGCTTCCAATTCTTAAAACTGAGTAAACAGGGAAGGGACATTCTCAGATTAGAGGTGAAATGAGCAGCCTCAAGGTCCAGTGGCCTGCAGGTCGAAGAGAAAGAACCAGAATCCAGCCTGTCTAGATAAATGTTAAATAAATTTTGCAAAATATGCAGAAAGACAAAACCCATACTGGACTTTCAATTAAAGAATGAAGGAATCTTGGTTTCATTAATTCATTTGGACTTCACAGAAAGCTAGCATGCTTTGTGTGAGTTATTCCTTGAAGAACAACAGCAAAAATCTATTTGCTTCATTTCCCTCCTGCAATTTATAAGGGTCCCAACCTGTGTGCTTCGATTTCAAATCCTCTTGAGTTGTTCCATTTCAAAAAGAGTTAGCAGCTTAATTCAAACTGAAATGTTTCCCTGATGATCAGATTATATTTTCAAACATCAATATTTTGAACATGAAAACAGAATTGATACCACAGCAAAACAGAAATGGGACTGTTATTTCTCTATGTGAAAATGATCCTTATACAATAAGACTAGACATGAACAGAAAGAAAAGTAAATTATAGTTGCAGTTGTAAAGGGAGTAAGATAGAGAAAGCAAACTTCTTAGCATGAATACTAGCCCAGGCTTGGGATGGACTGGATAGAAAAGAGAAAACTTGTTTTGTAACAAAGCAACGTAAACTAGAAATATATGGGAACAGATGTACTCAGAAGCCCAGTGGTGAATGTCTTCTGAATGGAAATAACAGTAGATGGGGCTTCAATTAATTGTGGGGTGCGTTACTCCAACAGCATGTTGGTAGAGTTTTACAACGTGAAATCTAGAAAGACACTTAGAGATTATTAGAGTTCAAACTTCTTCTCTTTAAAGATCACACAGAAACCTAGTGCCAGATCTAGGATCTGACTTCCCATTTTGAGGATTCCCAATCCAGAGTTCATGCCCCTGGGGTTTGGCCAAGCCTGCCAAGAAGCAGTCCCTCAGTTGTTCTAGCAAAAGAGCACGTGAGGATGTGGAGGAAAAAACTTTATATGAGATGTAAAATGAACATCCTCTGGAAGAATTAGTTGTAGAAACAGATGATTATGAAATGAACGTGTTTCATAAATCTCCTTCTTTATTACAGGCACTAGTGAGGCTACTGGATAAATATTGGGAATCCCTACCAGAAAACTTCCCAGGGGCTGTTCTCTGGTCCTAAAACTAAAAGGATGTTACTGTTAAGTTAACCCTAGTGTTTCCTGACCAGTGGGATTAAGGGCTTTCTTTGCCAAAGGAAACTTGACAAGAATAGAACAGAAATAAAGAGAGCTGTTCTACTTCCGGTTAGGGGCCAAGACTCATCAACTCTACTCATGGTTTTTCACCAGCTGGTCCTCTACTCTCCATTCTTGCCCTCCTTGTTAGGACAATGTTCCCAGATAGCTTCTTGTCTCAGTCCTATCTCCCCTCTGTCCCATCTCACCAATTACCCTGGATGAAAGAAATAAAATACACCTATAAAAATGTCACCCATCTTCTTAAAAAAAAAAAATGGTAGGACTCCCATTCTTCTTCATGACAAGACTCCAGTCCTTAGCTTGGCATGTCAGGCCCTGAACAATTGGACTCCGTCCTCTCTCCACCTACATCCCCTATCACACAGCCCCCAATCCAGCCACACCCCACTGTCCTCTGGCCCCCATGTGCCACAGGCCCTGATATCACTGTGTGTGCTTCTGAACTGCTTGCCCCTGAGGCCAGGGCCCATTGTGTATAACAACCAAAGCCACAGCTCAAAAGTGACCTCCCACCCATGGCACGCAACTTCGCCTCAGTGCCTCGTTCATACCTCTTTCGGCGTGCATTTCACTGCGTTATCATTGTCTACACTTCTGTTTTACCTGCTTCCTCGGCTAAGTCATGAACTTCTGCAGAGCAAGGAACATCTCATTAACGGGGCTCTTGGCCAACGTGGATTAGTTAAAAAGTGGCAAAGCCTTCATCAATTACTCAAATGTGCATGACGTGAAGACACGGAAGAACCAGGCCAGGTCCACTGTGTTAGAGCGGTTAAATTGACCTGCCCGAGCAGAGGCAGGATCTGAATAGCAGGTGACTCAGGCTGAGGTCCCTTCAGGTTCCCCACAGGAGAGGCACAGGAAGGGGTCTCAGGACCTGTCCAGAGTAGCAATCCTCCCCATTTGGACATACTTCTCCACTGCTACTTCTAGGACCCTAAGCACAGGGACACATGCGCTAGTCTGGAGTTTTGCTAACCTGAGGCTCAAAGGAGAAAGGAAGGACTGAGTGCATAAACATAGCCATGGTCCCCTCCCTCCCTTCCCTTAAAAGAAGCAGAGGAGAAGAAGGGAATATATTCAATTAAGCACAGGACAAACAAAGCACTTCAGGGAACAGAAATGTTCCTCACATTTTTTTGCCAGTCAGTCATAGAAGTTATTATAATAGGAGATTGTTTTAAAACCCAATATGGGCACAAAAATATTAAATTTCATAGGAAAGGAGTTCATGATGTGATAGCTAAACCATTTCCTTAGGACTCAGTAGAGGGGGCTTCTAGAACACAGTGTCACGCTAGCTCACTGTACAGCCTTCTTTGGCCTCAGTGTTCCCATCTGTAAAATGAGCACAGTGAGCCAAGCATTCTGGGAGGCCTTTTCCAGCTCTGCTGTACCTTGAAATCATTAACCCCCAAGCTGGAAAGTTTAGATCATACTTTGTCAAAGCACACGAGGTTTATTTGCCCGCACATATTGATTCTCTGCGGGGAGATACAGAAGATTTTCTTTTGCTTCAGCCTCTTTTGTGCATACACGATGCCTGTGGTCAGGGCAGCTGGCAGCACAGGAGGGACAGTTACGGTGAAGAGGAGCAGGGCCATGGTTGTAGTATCTCTTGAAGAAGCCTGGGGAGGGAGGGACACACAGGTTAGCCCAGCAGAGCAGGCTGGCACTCTTTCTGGCACCTTCTCCTGAAATACCACAGGAGCTCCAGAAGCGCAGTATATTCCAAGTGATCTGGCTCTCTTGGTGGGATTAAGAGTTCTCCTGGGTGTGTCTAGGGAATGGACAAGTTGTCTCCCACTGAGAACAAAGGAGACTCTGATCCCTACTCTACATCCGCCCTGCCCTTCGCTGATTCTGTTTCTTTTCCCTTAGCATTCCCTCCACCCCGAGCACCATCCCTCCTCTGCTCGTCATAACACACCGACTGGACCCCCCGGGCACAGAGACCACCTTGGAGTTGCAACATTTCACACACTGGCTTGATGGTTGGGTTATAAAGCTCCCTCAAAAGCTTCCAAACTCCGTCGGTGAAGCAGCTGTGGCTTATACATTTTTGAAGTCATTTTCAAGTTCATCTTATTCATTTCTAGATACAGAGCCTTAGCACAGTTTCTGACACAGGGGAGGTACCCAACACATGTATGCAATGAATGGTGACCTGATAAAAATGATGACCAAGATTCTGCTAAGATCTCGGCATGTATTATCTGCTCTAGGGAGGTCAGTAGTAAAAATACCTTGCTCTCACTGCTCATGTTCTGGGGCGGGCATTGTGCTAGTCTACGTACATTATTTAGAGACTCCTCGTGGCAACCTTATGATGTAAATACTGTTATATTTTCTATTTAACAGATAAGGATACCAAGGCTTAAAAAATTAAATAACTTCCTCAAGCTGCCTGCCAGTTAAATGGTGAGGATCTGAACCTTAGTCTGTCCCACTCCAGGGTACAAATCCGTGACCGTTGTGTTGTATTATTAGGCTGGTTCTCATCGAGTCATGATCCCTGTCAGGTCTGCAGAAATTCACATGACCGATAAGAGTGGAGCCAAGATCAGATCACAGGGTGGTTTGTTGTATTTTTCAAATACTCTAGATACTATTGTTTTACCCTAGATTTTTATGAAATCAACCATAACTTTAGCCACAAAGTCCTCTTCTGAGTACTGGAAACACAGAGCCAAGTTCAGTAACAACGCCTGCTCGATGCGTCATTGGTCCAATCTCGGTTTATTACAAAAGCCATCAATTCCTGCTTTTCCCAACTACAGCCACAGAGTGTTGACCCTGAGGACTCAGCCCTGTCAAGTTCTGAGCCAGTATAGATAGAAGCAGCCAACAGGGCCACAGGTTATGACCCGCAAGAAGACGGGGTTTGTGATTCGGGTTATTATTTTGGTGTATATTGGCTGCTGAGTCCCACCCAGGAAACCTTCATTCCCAATCACTGCAGGGGCTTCTTAGTCCACACGAGAGAGTTTTTACTTGTTTTCCTGCTCAACACTCCTGCTCCCCGTATAAAACTGGCACATTGCCTCAAGTTCCAGCCCCACTGGCTTTAACAGTCTGTCGAGCTCTTTCCAGGGTCTAGTCTACTGGTACCAATATACCATGGCTTCCTTCGCCCTCGCCTGACCTAGAAGTACTCCCTGGGGGCTTATCTCAGACTGAAATGGCTATCCAAAGTGCAAGTGTGAGCACGAACATTGCCTGGAAATTCTTGTGACTATCCGGCAATATTTACCCATCTCCCCAATAACACGCACATAGAACGCGCTAAAACCACCAACTTGGTCATTGTAATTAGGCCACCCTTACCCAGTTTCATATCTATGTTTGGACCCTTTGATTCATAATTTTTTCTTCTTCCCTATGAGCCCACATTATTAAGATCCTAATATGTCTTATAGAAGAGACTGCATAGTTCAGCACAGAATCAGACTCTCAGCACCAGAAAGGACTTCAGAGGTCATCCGCTTCTCTGCCCAGCCAACACAACTATTAAGAGGGACATTCAAATGAAACTAGATACCATGAAGCTTAAAAGGAAATGGGGATCCATGCAGCATATAGTTCTGTAAAAGTGGACAGTTATAATTTTTATTCTTTTTAAGAGAGAGAGTGAGTGAGTAGGGAGAAAGAAAAGGGGAGGGGCAGAGAGAGAGAGAGAATCTCAAGAGCTGAGTGTGGAGCCTGACACAGGGCTCGATCTCACAACCTTGAGATCACGACTTGAGCTGAAATCAAGAGTTGGACCCTTAACTGACTGAGCCACCCAGGCACCCCTGCAAAAGTGCACATTTAGTTCCATTTCAGAACCTAACAGAACACAGAGCAATTCATTGCCTACATGGCTTGTCAGGTATGCCTTGCACAATGTACACACTCAAATATTTCAACATTCTCAAATAATCCAAATTTCTAGGCATGGAATTCAAGATTCCCTTCGATGTGACCTATTTCTACCTTGCTAGACTTAACGTCTCAGTTGCTTACTGGTTCCAGAAGACCCATCCGTGTTTCTTGCTTTGTCTTTTGCTCACTCTAATTAGTATGCCCTTTCTGCTCTCTGGTATGATTGACTAAGTCCTCTCCATCCTATCAGACTTGAGAAACATGTATTTCCTCTGAAGCAATTTAGGCTCGGGTATTGCAAAAGCCACACACACAGTAACCTCTCTTTCCCGTCGAAATGGTGAAAGGACTATGAACTTTGCAACTTTTCGTAGCTGTGTCATTTAATACAATCTTCGCCAACCACATATGGGTACTTAAATTGAAATTAGTCAATAATCAAATTAGTTAAATTAAATTAAGTTAATTAAAATAATTAAAATGAAGTAAAATTGAAAGTTCATTTCCTCAGTCACACTAGCCACAGTTCAAGCATTCAATAAGCACATGTGATTAACGGTTACCAAATTGAACAGTGTATGTATAGTATAGTTTCATCAGCTAAGAAAGCTCCATTGGACAGCGCTGACTCACAGAATGATGGGGCCAAAAGGTAACCTTATCTAATCCTTTTGAGTTAGGTCAAGTTCCTTGAGAAAGCTATGCTATTAAAAACCTTACCCCCAATACTTACTCCATGGTACATATATACACCAAGGGCATAGAAGAAACCCACAACTCCAAGGCAGGCCAGGAACACGATAAACTTGAAGGCATCATTGTATAGTTTGAAGTTCAGAGGCCGAGGGTAGAGGATGGATCTTACCAAGTCCCCTTTGGCAGTATTGTAACCTACATGAAGATAATTGGAGGTGAAGTAAGGCCCTTTAGTAGAGTTTCCCCCAAACCCAAAATGGTTTGCACCGAGTTAAGGATTGGTTAATAGCGTCATTTGAATATGGAATGAAAACACCATTGCTCACCGTGTATTTGTATTTATTATTCTTACAAGATTGCCAGGAATGATAAATGGCATTCACTTAGCCCTGCTCAATTTCTCTTGTCCTGGGAGTCAGTGTTTCAGTGGCTTGCACAGTGCAGCTCCTCCTCACTCAAGCACGAGACTAGGGAAAAGAAGACTAAGGAACCAACAGGTGCAGTCACCAGAGAAGATAAGCTGCTGAGAGAAGAAGACTTTAAAGCTCAAATATGTGTTGAAAATAATAGAAAATTAAGAGAAAAGGAAAGCACAAAATAAGTAATTTCTTAAATATATGTGCCTCTCATCGTGTCATTTGTATGATCAAAAGCCTTCCAGAGCCTCCACTTTTTTATAATAAAGTTCAAATTTCTAGGCATGGCATTCCAAGCCCCATCAATCCAGTGGACTACTATCTTGCTAGACTTTTAACTAACGCTACTCTCAGAAGACTCCAGTGCATTCTTGACTTTGTGTTTTGCAGAAACAGATCAGCATCTTTTTAGCTCTCTGATAGGATTGGCTAAATCCTTCCCATTCTATCAGGCTTGGCTCAAACTGCCACCTCATCAAAGAAATGTTTCCTGAATTCTATTCCCATACTTCATATCAAAAATAATTTCTCCCCTTCTTTGGACTCCCTATAACACTTAATCACATGACATCTATCACGGCTCTCTGTTTAGTTAGCTATAAATCCACATGTCTCCTGCACCAGACCACAATCTTCTTTAAGGTCAAGGAGTATCTCACAATTTTTTTTTCCTTTAGACCTCAGGGCATAGCACTTTGTAGATACTCATTAATATCTAAGTTACTGGCAAAAATAAATTGACTACTAGATATAAGTCACTATCGATAAGTGTGAAACATGCCTTAATTCCTATGCTTCATGAACATCTTGGCTCCTCAAACGTGGATTTGTAGGCTTTGGAGAAAAGGAGCAGAGCTTTCTCTAACCTGTTGCCTCAGCATTTTACAAGCTCAGATCAGCTGGTTTCCATGATTACCATGCATTAGCTCCGGCTTACCAGCTGGCTGAAAGACGTTCTTATGCCTACTGACTGCTTTGAAACAAACCTTGATATTTTTAATTTAAAAAAAATCAGGTAGAACAATTGAATCATAGACCAACTAAAGTCATAGAGACAACAAAGTGCGAGGTATGTTTTGAATTGTGCATATGTGGACTGGCAAAAACACAGGTCAGGGGTGAATACAGCGAGCTAGGACCAGGTCATGGAAGGCATCGGCGGCGTCATGTGATGTGAAAGATTGGGCATAATGTTAATAATCTTGAAAAGTTTTTGAGCATGGTGTGCACAAACTGCTTCAAAATATGTTTTAGAAATATGACTTGGTGACAGAGCAAGGGATAGGCAGAACAAAAAACAAGACAAAGTATTTCAGGCAAAAGCTCAAATGGAACAGTCAAAAGAATATTTCTGTTGTAATAGTTACACAGGAGATGATGAAGGGCCTGGGCAAAACTCCAACTGCGGGGATGAAGGAGAGGAACACAGGACTTGGGAGGTATTTGTAGAATCAACAAGATGTGGTGCCCTACTTGGTTCAGGAGAAAGTGAGGAGTAAAAGGTGATGTGGAGAGACTGGCTAGATGGTAATGCCATCAACAGAAAGAGGAGGATGAGTCCTTTTGATGCCTCGACTTTGAAGTGTCTGTAGGGAACTCAAGTGGAGGTATCCCGCAGGGATCTTGAAATAATATCCCAGCAAGCGGCACTTGGAAAGGAAAAAGTCCTCAAGCAATAATGTTTGGAACTGTTTTCTAGGTAATCATTTAGAGTGGGTTTAGAGGGAAAAGAAAAGAAGCACGCGGACATAAAAAAACCAAAACCAAACAAACAAACCTACAATAATAGTCTTGCCTTTGAGGAAATCTACTTCATCTCTGTATGTGCTTCATCATAGACAAGGGTTTTAACAATGAACCATTCAGTTGGAAATGGTAGCAACTTACAATAATAAGGGTCCAACTGGAAATGAGTATGGCTGTTATTACCAGAATGTAGCAAACTCCATATTCTCCAACGAAATTGTCCCAATCCAACTCCCCTACCTCTAATCATGAACTAAATTTACAAAAGTGAATCTACCAACCTGTTTGCAAGACAACTGCTCTCACTGGCCCCTGCCCAGACGGCTTGACCTGGATAACTTCTGTCCCGCAGAAAAGGACATGTTTCCGATAATCTTCCAAGCTGTGGGATTTCCAGGCCATGGTGTTGTCCACGTGGGGCAATGGTGTCTTTGTGATAGGTATACTTTCTCCTAAAGAAGATTGCCTTTTGTTGATTCCATGTGATCTCAGGTAGTCATTTAGAGCTGGTACTTTCCAGCTTCAAGAAAGTATACAAACCATAGCTATTCAGGTCTTACTGCCCATCCCCTGAGTCAGATGACTTCTCAGGGATGCTGGTGATGCAAGCAGTGGCATATTTGGTCATATTTCAGATATTTATTTAAGGTCCACCTATATCTTTCACACCTGCTCTGCATGGTTTGCTGTTATAATTTAAAAAGCAGGCCATTTTAGCAAAGAGAGTTGTCACATAAATGTCCCCACAAGTGTTCTTTAAGCCCAGATCTACGCTAAGCAATGAAGGAACTATAAAGTAAAATGTGTATAGCTTTTATTATTCCCTTTCATTTACTTGTTTATCTGTCCATTCATCCATTCATTCAACAAACATTTTTAAGTGCTTATTCTGTGCCGGGCACTGCTCTAGGTGCTGAGAATAATACTAATGAACAAGGCAAAAAGAAATCCTACCCTCAGAGGCCCAGGTGGCCAAGCTACTAAAGAGTAGTAAATAATTAATGAAAATACAATAAGATAAGTATTTTGGTAGTAGTACCAGGTGATCTGAAGATCTAACCCAAATAGGATTGTCCAGGAAAGAGGCCCTGGACAATTAACAAATGACAACTCAAAAGGAAATGAGGCCAACTAGATCAAGGGAAAGTGTTCTTGGAAGAAATGAGAGCAAGAACTTGCTGTGCTCCGGGCGCTAAAGATGGTTGAGGATGTTTGGAACACTGAGTGTGAGGGTAAAGAGTCCTAGAAGTACGGAGATGAATGAGAAATTACTCCCTCATAAAATCCATAAAATATTTTTCATGACGTTTTTGGAGCTTGTAGTGAAAAATAGAAACCAATATAGCAGGACGTCTCTTTTTTCTTTCTGGATGATCTCAGCTCTATTCTCATTAATTAACACTTCTAAATAGTTAGATCAATAACATCTATCGTCATCTTCCCTCCCTCCCGTGTTCTCGTTCTATATTTCCCAAGGGTGGGCTGTTCATCCCAACCTGCATATCCCACTAGCATCCCCAAGTCACCATATCTACAATACCTACAATCTATATTAATATTTTCATCACTAAACGTCCTCCTGACTTTTTATGGTACCACCCCTTTGCTGAGTGACAGGTTTACGGTCTCAGAATCACCTCCTTTTCCCGTGCTCCGCTCCCTCATGGACTGATTCTCCAACTCCCACCGCTTTTGCCTGTGAGTGTGCCTCACTGATTCATTCTCGGACGCTTGCATTTGCGTCCCAAAGGCCTCATTGGTAACTGCTGACTCATGCTGATTGCCTTCTCAATGGATCACCTGTAATTGCTTAGCTCCTTGACACGAAACACATTTTAATAATAATAATTTGAGACGACGGTAGAATTAATACCTTTTTTTTTATGAGTAAGTATTTCACCCACAATCTGCCTTGACCTCCTGAGTTGGGAGAACCTTCCGTCCTTCCTCCTACGTGTCTGCTTTGCTATGACACTACCACCACACTCACTCACACACTCCTGATGCCAGATGGGTGGAGGGTTTTCCCCACAACAAGCAATTCTGTGACACTAGCTGGTTGTCCTACAATTTAACTCAGTGCGATTCAATTCTGACACTATCTGCCTAGAGACAGCATCAGATCTCACAGGTTAAGGACACAGTCCCACAGGACTGTCCCCTCCCTTCAGATGCTAATTGAAAATCCACACTGTCACCTGTGCTTCTGACTAATAAATTTGAGGTTCTCACAAACCCCTTCTGGGGTTTAATTAATTTTCTAGAGTGGTTCACAGAAGTCAGGGAAATACTTGCATTTACTAATTGGTTAAAGGATATGATAAAGGATACAGATAAATAGCCAGATGAAGAGATACATAGGATGAGGTTTGGAAGGGTCTCAAATGCAAACTGTCTCTCTTGCTAGATTTTCAAAGCCACGACAAACTGAGCATCACTGGCTCTTTTTCCTACACATTCCAGCTAAACTAGGCCTAATAATATCCTATTATTGACTATCATTCTTTTTCTTTCTTTTTTTTTAAAGATTTTATTTATTTATTTGACAGAGAGAGATAGAGATCACAAGAAGGCAGAGAGGCAGGCAGAGAGAGAGGGGGAAGCAGGCTCCCTGCTGAGCAGAGAGCCCGATGTGGGGCTCGATTCCAGGACCCCGAGATCATGACCGGAGCCAAAAGAAGAGGCTTTAACCCACTGAGCCACCCAGGCTCAGTGGCCATTCTTTTTTTTTTTTTTTTTAAAGATTTTACTTATTTATTTATTTGACAGAGAGAGAGATCACAAGTAGGCAGAGAGGCAGGCAGAGAGGGGAAAGCAGTCTCCCTGCTGAGCAGAGAGCCCAGATGCGGGGCTCGATCCCAGGACCCTGGGATCATGACCTGAGCCGAAGGCAGAGGCTTTAACCCACTTAGCCACCCAGGCACCCCTATTGACTGTCATTCTTTGCCAGTACTATTCCTCTACTTTTCCTGATGGCAGAAAGACGGGTTATTTAAAATACAAAGAAAATTAGCTCTGAGTTCAAAAGGATACATTATAGAGACAAAATAAAAATGCTAATAACACTTCCTGGCTCCCAGATTTAAAAAGCACTAGAATGAATTTAAAATTCCATCAGTCTTTTGCTAAATGTTCAATTAGCAAAATAACATGTCATATTTCTAATTTGGAAATAGTATTATATTGACTATAGTTACACAAATTCAAGTTCTCTATCTCTCCTTCTAGGTAATAACTGAGGGCAAGAACTTTGACATTATAACTTTTTATACTGCTCATTTTCCTTGCTGGTATGTAATAGGTTCAAAAGACATATTTTTGCTGAATGCCTGGGTGAATTGAATAAAAACAATTACCCAGGTTTTTCTATGATTGGTTTTTCAAAACTAGTTTTCTATATGGTGCATTTTTTACATCCTAAGGTACAAGAAGCTATACAATTTTTATTAGTGATCTCGGATATTCTCAGGACATTCCTTTAGCCAAGCATTGTCCCTAACTCATTCTCTTTAAAACAATTATGCTATTTATCCTTTGTTTGGATTCACCAGTTGTGTTCTAAGTGGCTTTGGAAAAGGGATAGAACCTTTTTGACAAATCTCCAAATTGCTGTATCCCCATTGTTTTTGAAATCAGCCTTTGTAAAAGCAGATACATAGAGATAATTTCTAATGTTTTTCTGCTTTTGAATCACAGAATATTAATCCACAATATAGTCTTAGGCTAATATTAGAGGATAGCTTCTGCACACACTGCCCACAGTATTGGTGGCAGGCAGGCATTCAATCAACCAGAGATGGAAGTCATTTGGAGATAATGTTCCAAAGATAACATTCAAATCAGATATGATTTTACACAGAAATGACTTTCAAGGCTCTTTTACGCTATTCACATATTAATGAGAAGTCTCGTGCTTGGCCTTTCTCAGAATCCCAAGAAAGAGTGATTTGCCTACAAATGTTTGGAGGTCTAAAGAGTCTGGAGAGTGTTTTAGAAGGAAAAACACTCATCATCAACCTTCACTGGCTTCTTATCCCCAGTGAACTAGTGCCTCCCCAGTGAACCAGTGCCATGTTCTTGTCTGTCTATATTTCGGGGGCCGTCCGACTGTAAGCTGTTTGAGGCTAGTGGTCATCTCTCATTTGTCTTGTGATTCCAGCACACAACGCAGTGCCTGGCACAGAGTAGGCATTTCTGAACCTTTACTGAATAAATGGATGGATGAATGAATAAATGAAGGAAAGGGAGAAGTGAGAGACAGGAGGGAAGGAAAGAGGAAGAGAGGAAAGTTCTGACCTAGCAACTCATTACAAGCTTGTCTGACAGGATGCAAATATAAAATCACCACTTCAGGAAATTCCTGTGTGCTCAACTCGAATCTCTGCACACTTCCTACACACACATTTCCAACACGTCACTAAGTCTAGTGAGTAGAGGGAAAAGGGGGGGATTGTGGCAGAGTGAATACTACCGGTCTCTCCCATAATTCCCCCTAAGAGAATGAGGGGCCAGTAGTTTCAGGCCTAGATTCTCAGGTCAAAAGGCCTGGATTTGAGTGTTTTACTTTCTTCATAGCATTTATGTTGGAAAATATGTCACTGGAAATTTATGTCATTTACCAGTTCTCATGTTTTTTTTCTCCCCACTAGACCATCACCTCCATGAGGGCAGAACCTTGTTTACTGCGATATCCCCAGCACCTCGTAGAGTGTTCCATAAATAGGAGCTAATACACATTTGTGGAATGAATGAATGGATAAATAAATAAACAAATGAATCCAAATAGCAACTCTACCACTTCTAAAATGTGTGACTTTAGGCAAATGACTTATCCTCTCGGGGCCTTAGATTCTCCCACCTTAGAGAGTTATAGACTGAATGAAGTAATGTATGTAAAATATTAGCACAGTGCTTAATACATATAAGAATTAAGAAAAATGAGCTATTGTGCCAAGAGAAATTTCAAAACATTCATAGAATTTCCCCCACAATATTTATTCCCTTTTGCCTCTTGACCACTTTGTGAGGAGCTGTAACTTGAAGGGGCTCATTTCCTCCAGAGGTAGAAAGGACTGAGGAGTTGATAACTGGCTTTTGGGTTTCAGAAATCATTCATAAGTTTGACCATGAACTTTAGAGACCACCTGAGAACAAAAGCAAAGCTTTTCTGTTCACCATGCCTTCCCTCTACTACTTTTCTAGCTAAACAAAAATCCCTGGATTGGAAGTTGGAAGAAAATCCAAAGGAAACTTAGGTATTGTGTGTCCCTGAGAGAAGAGTAAGGAAACACTCTAGAAGTTTCTGAAAACTGAGCAAAAGGTACTGGTTGGCTTCCTTTTGCAGGAAGACAGGCCCGGGACATTTCCCAAGCCCATAGTGGGGACTAGGGGCAAGAGACAAGAGAGCTACCCTAGACCAGACCCACCTCCCCAATGCCTTGCACAACCTCAAGTAGCCAGACGTGGGTCAGGGGACCCGCCAACTGATGGGGATGACTGACTTATACCACTGCTTACTCTCAAGGATGGCACGATTTGGAGCAAAAATAAAAATTAAATGTAGCTATAAAATTAAATTTCTTGCATAGTTGAGCTTATGGCAATAGGATGAGGCTAAGGAGATGAGGAGGAGGAAGATCGTACAATGGGCATGTGCTGTGGGTGGGACTATCCAGTCGAGAGAAAAAAATCATAAGGCACAAGAAATGACAGCTTTCACTCCTCTTAGAATCCTCCCCCTCCTCACTCCTGTGGTCCCTCTTATTTGGAAGCAAAAGGCACTCTGACCCCGATACTTGCTAGCTGACCAGTCCGGTCTCTCTCCACCTGGGTTTCCTCATCTGGAAGTTGGGTATTATAATAGCTTTTCATTTGTTTTATGTTATGACGAAGTGAGATACAAAAGTCAGTTATAAAATGTAAATTGCTCTAGAGATGCTGGGAGTATTTGCTATTTTTCTTCTAAATAAAGACATAAATAAAGACTTCTATATATGCAAAGGACTGGTTTGCACATGGAAAAAAAAACAAAAAACAAAACCTGAGTCACATTTGTGGCCAAATGCTCTAGGAAGGTATATGAAGTTTTAGGAATCTAAGCATAATCTGATCGTTCAACCAGGATCCTTTTTACAAATAGTGTAAGTGAGCAGGCAGATCTATGTAGGCTGTGTAATAACGTATTTAAAGCATGGTGGTACTTAGATGTTTCTGGAGAAAATAATGAGAAAGAAATATATGTATTTCTGTTTTATGTGTTCGTCTCTAAAACTGACATTTATCAGTACTTAGGTTACATAGATATTAATGCTGGTGACCTTATTTTTCCAGAAACAGACCTAAGAAAAGCCACTTACCTCTTAAGGTCATTTAGCTCAATTTTGGAAAACTGTGGAAAAGCAGCATTGTTTACCCTCTTTACTTCTCTGGAACTCTCTAAGTTTTCCTGGAATCAAGGCAAGAACCATGCACCCAAGTCAGTAGACCCAGGGGCGTAAACATTGTGATCGGTCCTCCCCTTTTTCCTCACAGCCATGCTCCTTTGCCAGTGAGAGAAGCCATTCTTCACTGGCAGGCTGCTGGGAAATGGGAGACCGTTGCTACCTTGGAGTGAGGAGGACAATTTTTCTTGGGCTTGAGGTTTGTGCGTCGGGTACTATGGCAACATTCTGGATGAAGGATATGATCAGTATGCAAATCCTCATCGCTATCATTATAAGGCAGTTAGATTTCAACACACTAAAGGGGTATTTTGCAATTATACCGAGCATATTTATGTTTACTACATTTTCCTGTCTCAATTTTAAATTAAGCAGATCCACTTTTAATGTGAAATCTGCTTGCGTTGAACAATTTAGGAATTGATAATGATTCTCTTTACATTTAGGTGATATTAAAAACGTTGTGTGTGTGTGTGTGTGTGTGTGTGTGTATTTTCCTGTCTTTAGCAACTCGGAAACAGGAAAATACAACAATTTGCAAGCACAAAAGACAAATATTTTCTATTTTGTGTTATTTATGGTTTCTTCTTATTATTGTGATGTCCTGTGTATTTTGGGGTTTTTTGACTAAAGAATATTTTATACCTACTGCCTTGCTGATTACACAAATTCAAGTGAACTTTACGAAGTACAAATGAGAATAAGAATGACAGTTCAGAGGGAAATGAAACAAGAGGGGATCAGGAAGGAGACAAACCATAAGAGACTCCTAAACTCATGAAACA
>CM052898.1:126618908-126656327 GCA_028534135.1 Potos flavus
CTGGGGCTCAGTTTTCCATCTACAGAGAGCAGGGTTGGATAAAATCTCTGCACCCTGCCAGTTGTGACAGCTGTTGGTTTCCGGTTGCATTGTGCTTGGATAGGTGTGTAAACCACGCTCGTGTTTATGAAGATACTGTGCATCAAGCAGTCTTATGCATTCACCCTCCTCTGAACCAATGCACCCGATTCACCCCACCCATCAGGAAATGAACCAATCACATGTATTAGACTTTTCTTCTATTTATAAATTTTATGCTTATTGTCGCTTGATTTTTAAATTATTAAATGTTTCCTCTGTGCATATATGGAGTCTCCGTCTGCACGAATAGCCTGGTTGTGTCTCCCTCACCTATCTCCCCACATCTTAATACCAGGCTGATATAAAGCAGGTAAAGATGTGTGGATCCACTTTGCTAATTCTTGGCCTAGGTGTTGGGCAGGAAAGGAGAAGCTCCATGAAAACAGCCTACCTGTGAGCATGCCTTCATTCACCACACAGCTTCCATCAATCAGAATAGCATCACAAGGCAATGAGAATTTTCCCGGAAGAATGAGAATATCTCCGGGAACCAAGAGACGGGATTCCACCTCCTGCAAACCTACACAACAGCAAAGGTTCCATGACTGGCTGATCTTTTCCTGTTTTTACTGAAAAATGCAAGTGGCTGAGAACTCTTAACCAACCTGATGACCAAGGACCACCCTACACATTCATGCTCCAGCTCCTTTCTGCTCATTTGCAGAATCACAGAAACCAGGGATTTGATTAGGGATTTGATTCCAGGGCCAGAGCTAAAGATTAACGGAGCAACAAGATCCCATCTCGTTCTTAGTACTTAGGACAGTTCTCTGTCCACAGGAGATACTCCGGGGTGTCGGTCATCCGAGAGGTGCCCCTTTCCTGCTGCTTACTTGCTGGAGCTGGGCTCCTGACCCCCTGTGGCATACTCTGTCTTTGGATTGGGTCCTCGTGTAAACCATTCAGACAGCTTCTGCTGCCTTGGGGTGTAGCTCCTCACTCCTTGCAAAGACCCATGGCTACCCCAGCCCAGGCCAAGCCGAGAAAAAAATGCTAAATGTCCAGCCAGCAACTTACAAGAATTATTCAGGCCTGGATTCTGGATAACAGATTGAAATGTTATGATTCAGGGCTGTTTGGGATGGTTAGTAGGGGAATTCAAAAAGCCTTAAGAAGGCTTACTCAGGAACATTCGAATGAGTGAAATATGGAAGGCAGAGGGAACTACAAGCAACCCAGACACTGGGTGGAAATGGTTCAATCAGGGCGAGGCATGCAAAGTACCCAGGTTACAAAATGCAGGGAGGTACTCACCTTCTAGGTCCTGCAAATGCAGAGGAAATTTAGCATGATCTTTCCTCCGTAAGTTCTGCATCTTAGAAGCCTTATTTGCCTCACTTTAGCCCCAGTCCTGGTTAGTCAGAGAAGACTTTCCTCCTCAACTAATAATCAATAACAAATGAGACAGATTCCACCCTGAAATATTAGGGTGCTGAAGCTGGCAGAACATATCACTTACCTGTGCCCTTTACGGTGACGGTAACCTGGATTTTGTTGTGATCCTCCACAAGGTTGTGCAGCTTAACTGATTGCTGCCAATTCAAAGTTCACAGTTAAATATCGGATAGTCCATAACTCGAAAACCACGTGATCTCAATACGGTAAATACAGAGCCTGCCATCACAGCCAAAGCGACTGCTTCCCCACCCCAACCCCTACCCTAGCCAACCCCTGACCTGTAGCAATAAATATGCTAATCCTTTTAATACTATTTCAATTCCAGGAAACATAATGCACAACCACCTTCCCCAAGAAGCAACGCTAAGGCCCTGAGGCTGCACTTCTTGAGGGCACACGATGAATCAGGGAAAGAACAAGAAGACCACAAACAGGTTACTTTCCCTCTTGGTACCTATTTCCCTGTCTATAAAACAACGAAGCTGGATTTGATCCTTCCATTGCAAGAGCCTGGGAATATTTGGGTTGTGTTTCGATTTTATGTGGAACGGCCATCCCTTTATGAACGTCTGGGGAAGTCTGCAGACCGGACCAAGGCTGCTCATTTTGGAAGCCCGGTGCTTTCACTTAGGCATTATTCAACCTGTTTAACTCCCTTTTCCTCATCTGAAAGTGGAGACAAGAGCGGTATCTGTTTCGGACGGCTTTTAAAATTTAGTGAGTGCTTATCTTAGTTATCCCTTTGGACAGTACTCATTAGCATGGTAAGAGCTCAATAAGTATTAATGATGAATAAAAAAAGTTGCTGGAAAAACAATTGTCCGCTTGGGGTGGAATTCACTGAGATACGACCCTGTGCAAAGTGTAGAAAATGGAAGCAGCCTGGAGAAGTGAAGGTAGAGTCTCCTGGGAAAACGCAGGAACCGAGGAGGCAGCGGTGAGAAAACATGTTGTCCACTCCGTTCCCCATATCGACTGTAGGGGGCACCATCGGCTGGGGTGTTCATCTAAGGCACTGCCCCACTCACTTGGATACTCAGAAGAGATCTGAATACTGTCAACAGTACTGAAACACAGCCCAACTTAACTCAAGTATAAAACTTTCCTTTCAGATGTTAGGGTAAATTATTTTTATCTCTCCTATTGACGATTTTTAGCCAATGGTAACCGATGTCACCAGACTAAAACAAGCATTACACACAAGTATGTAACTTTCCTCTTGAGAAATATAATAAATTCCATGTTTTTATTTATACAAAACAATTTATTGTTTACTTCAGTTTTTTATAAAAAGCTACACTTTAACCATTTGGACCAGCTGAGTGGAAGAAGTGATATTACTGTTTGTTAGGTCCGTATTCAGTGCCCTAACTTGACTTCCTGAGGTTTGCCGAGTGGGGCATCCATTTTAATGATGGATAATAGTGAGAAAGTCAGCCACGGTTCTGTGACAAAAAAACTGGATTCAGTCAGGATTCCTGAGTTGTGGGTCAGGTTTTACACACTAACCAACCATGTACCCTTATATAAGAAATTTCACTTTATACGTTAGTTGTTCCTTCTCCCTGAACAAGTAACATTGAATCGAATCATTTTCAGTTACCTTCCAAAACTGAACATGGTCTTTTACTGATTTATTTTGCATATCAGAGATTTATTCAAAGCCCCCAAGTCTTCATAGAAGAAATACCCAGCGTTTCTAATGGCTCACATTATTATTTTCAGTTTAGAACATTAAGCAACTACTCTGTGTCAGGCACTGTTGGTAAGCACCTGAGATGTATTGCTTGATTTTTTTTTTTACACCTCAAACTAATCTGATGATGAAAATGTTACCATCTCCAATGTACATATAACAAAATAAAATCCAAACAAAACCAAAACCAAGACAAAATAGGGGCTTGAAAATGTTAAAGTAACTTGCCTACAATCATTTACTTACTAAGAATTAAGATTGACAATATAACCCCTGTTCATCTGACTCTAAAGCCTTTTCTGTTGATGAATACATTCTCCTAAAGTGCTTGAAAACAGCTTCTTTCCTTTAAGAAGATAAATAACCTTCCTTATCAATTTCTTTAAGTTACTTTCTTGCTTAGCAAACTCTTTTAGTCAATGCCATGATAACTTCAACCTAGCTTAAGAGGATGATAATCAACACATTTGGAAGTGGTGAAGTATGAGTTCATAATGATTGACTGTAACTCTCAGAACTCATTATGGCATCAAGCTGGATTTATTCATCAGGTTTAGCGTTCTGCGAAACCTGCCATGCTTCCACGCCTTTGTTCAAGCTAATACGCGGAATGCTCACCCAGGTTTTCCACTAACAGACTCTTTCGAATCCTTCACATAAAGCCCTGCTTAAATGTCACCTCCACTCTGTAAGTCACTAACATCCCCAGAAAGAATTAACTGTTCCTCTCTCTGTGTTTCCACCTGTATTAGTGAACTGATCACATTCCATTACAGCTGATTTCTTGTCACGTCTCCCCTGTGAAGCAGACAGTTCAAAGAGGAGCCAAGTACTCATCCAAGTACCCCAGGAGTCTATCCCATAGTAGGCCCTCAGCAAACATTTATTTAATAGAACTGAATTATTTTACTTCTCCCAACAACACTGGAGAAGGATAATGTAAGCATCCTCTTCCAGCTAATGTACCGGGAAACTCTACAAACACAGGTTTCTATGACAACCAACCAGTTAGGAGAAAGCGAGGGCTGTGACGCTTGCCATGATTTGGAAGCTCGCTGCCTGATTTTCATTGGCCCCCTCTCGCTTCCCCGGTCCCTGTTTAGTAGGACCAGGATCCGTTTCCAAGGCTAATTTGCATATTGTCATTACTCGGCATCTGTTGCTGTGTGTCCTTGTGTTTGCTGTGGCTGGATTTCCTCCAGAGATGAGTAATGAGGGCATTAACTCAGGTATATTTTGAGGCCAGCTCCGGCATGGCAAGGCGACGGACGGTGGGTCAGACACTCTCCGCGCTATTTCTAGCAGGGGCCTGTGGAAGCAGCGACCGAGTGTGCGATACAGCTCAGTGTAAATACAGCTGAATGCCAACCCGACTTGCACTCACACCTGCACCACACTTGTTAGGGGCTGCCACGGGGTGTTTCTTGGTTTAGGCAAGGTTACTGTCTCTCTGCGGCTTGATCCGGCACTAGAGTAGATGCAGGAAGATAGCTTATTCTGCTCCTGTCAACACCACGTCCCCTCTTGCAATTTTCAAGGCTGGTATTTGTTTAGCAGGATGTAGAGAGGGCCGGAGATGCTCCTTCCATTCCAGGCAACGCCTTTCCCCAGTCTTTTTGTAACAAAATTATCAAACATTACTGCTGCAAGGAAACTCCTAGGTCGCTTTGAAATTTTGCTGAGTGGGACGGTGTGAAGTATAGCCACCATTACAAGGCAAGCCCTAGCAAGTCACTTTCCCTCCCTGACTGTTTCTGTCCCCTCCCTCTCAGGTGGTGGGAGGATACAACAATCACAAGTGTATCATTTTAGAGTTTGCCCTGCCCCACACAAGCACATCTGTTACGGCTGTGGGAGCCCATTGGGAATTGTAAAGTGTTCAAGAAATATTGATTGTTGCGAATTTGTGACTTAAACTGCAAAGATACAGTTTCAGAAAATTGGCTTATTTCATGTAGTGTTACAGGATGCTTTACAGGGTGAGTCAGATAAGCTTTTGTTAACAAACGAATTGCTAATGGGATTACTGTCTCCTTGTTAAAGGACCTTTTGGCAGTACTGCCTTCAAGTGACGTTCCCAGGCCAGTCACTATTTTAAGCAAAGGCATTTAGAGATTATTAAGATGTAGAACCTGAATGTTCAAGATTCATTAAGGATTTTAAAATAAATATTAAGAAACCTACAAATGGAAAAACAGAGCATACCTACTTTTGGAGAGGAGAACTTGATAAGCAAAACAGGAAACCCAGAAACCCAGAAAAGGAAAAGAGAAACATATTTGACTACACACATTTTTAAATATCTAGGAAAATTCAAGGTCAAAAGAAAAAAGATGGACTAAAAAAAGAAACTTTTCCACATGTCTGATGGATATAAAGAAACAGTAAATAGAAAAGAAAAATGCAAATATCTATTAGAGAAAAATGTGTCTAATCTCACTAATAATCAGCAAAATGTAAATTAAAACATCGATGAGACACAGTTTTTAAAAAATATGTTAGACTGAAAAACTTTAAACATCAATATATAACACCAAATGCTGGATCTGGGGAAATGGATACTCTCATATGTTGCCGTTATTTTATTTGAAGAAAATAATATCTCAGTATCTATTTTTTAAATTTAATTTCATTTTTTCAGTGTTCCAAGATTCATTGTTTAGGCACCACACCCAGTGCTCCCTATCAACACCCAAAATACACATATCTTTTGATTAAAAAACCTGGCTTTTGGTTGCTTGGCTAAAAAAAAAAATTGTGAACACTAATACATAAGGACACATCTATAGTGTAGTTGTGTGTAATTCAGCATAATTGCGGCAAAAATTGGAGAGGAAACCCCTTATTTTCCATAAATAAAAGGATGGTTGAATAAATTATGATATACCATGGAATGTCACACCATTATTTTTAAACACGGTTTAGAATTATTTATTTACCTGGTGGATGGCACCTATATATATCGTAAAGTGAAAAATACAAGTTCCAGATTAATATACAAAGTACATTCCTGTTTTAATAAAACAAATTAATAAAAATATAAATAAATCTCCATATAAACTAGTACTTCTGTGCATCCTATAGAGTAGAAAGAGTGAAAAAGATGTCCAGCTGATGATGACATTAATAAATAACTAAATAGATGTATTTGGATCCTAGTACTTGAATTTGTCCTTCGGTGGATTCCTCTGGAACAACAGCTCTTAAGCTTTTAGCGTGCATAGCAATCATCTGTTATGAAACTGTGAAAAAGTGCAGATTCCTGTTTTACTCTGAATATTTTGATTTAATAGGTCAAGAGCTTAGGAGTCTTGAGTAATTCTCTCACTGAAACATTGCCCTCTAGAGTGAAGAATCAAATCTATTTTTTCTGTAACCCTTCCCCAACTCCCACACAGGAATCTCTATATTTCTTTTCCGTTTCCCTCAAGACAGTTATACACCTAAGTTCTAAGTGAAGAAATGGACGTTGTAAAGAAATTTTCAAAGAGAGACTGAAATTTGTCATAAACATGTAGACAGGAAATGTATAGAACAAAAACAGTATTTAAGTCGTGGGAAATATGTGGAAACACTCTAGGGGGCGGAACATAGCATGCGGTAACACCCCATTTATTGGGACCCATTGATTACAGGTCCCAGAAATTTGTTAAGTTGGCTTGGGCAGATGAGAATTTGTGAAGATGCAGGGATGTCATACAAACCTAACGTGGAAATCCAAACAGGAAGAGGAAATGCTATGAGGAGCAGGTCATTCATTCTCTTTCTCCCTTCTTCCTCTCCCTTTCCTTCTCCCTCTCCTCTCCCTCTCCCTCTCCTGGACTCCATATTGCTCACCTCTGTGTCTCACTGTGTATTTGTCTCATTCTGCTCTTTCTCTGCATAAGTGTTTTCTCTGTCTGTCCCCACACAGGGATCAAAGGTAGCCACTCTGGTCCTAGCTAGGCAGCATTTCTCAGCTCACATTCCTCACAGAGTGTAACAGACAGCTTCAAGCCCTTAGGCTTGGATCCCAGGCAAAAAGTTACGTTGGCATCATTCCTGTTGACAAACTGGCTTCTCCAGAGTCAGGTGACCCCTGTTCCAACTATGTGTGCCAGCGGAAGGAGAGAGCCACATGAAACAACCTAGTTGCAGGCTGCAAGAGCTCTGGGTGCTCTCGATTATCAGAGAAGATGAGGGAGGCAGAGCACTTGCCCCAAAATCTGTGTACTTAATTCCATGCCTGTCAAAGAATAGGAGGCAGGAGAGAGTAACCCAAGTTCATGGGTCCAGCCCCCGTTAAAGTCTGCTATACTTCATGTCCTTGGGTTCTATGACCTACTGGTACATATTTATAATATATATCCATTGGATGATTAGGGTAGTTTAAATAGGTTTTTATTATTTGTACACATCCTGACCTGATTTGTTTATCTGGTAGGTAAGCTAACACCTAATAGGGTCCCATAGGAACTGACTCTGGTCTGTGACGCATGCTCCCAGATTCCTAGTGGTCAGAAAATTTCTTACTAGTGTTCTAAAATTTTCAAGGGCTCTTTTTCATTCCTTATTTGTGGCCCAGGCAAAATAATAGAACCCTCCTGGTGAGACCTTAAAAAAATAGAGTGTAGCCTTCACTATGTCCAGCCGAGGAAAGTAAACCCAGGGAAGACAGAGTCCAGAGGGCCATACAATGGGTGAGCCAGTGGTCGTTAGCAGCCCTGTCCCCATGACGCTTCCTTGTTCACGTTACAGGGCTGCTCCCTTCCATCTCCGTGCCCCCTTCCATCTGTCCATTGCCAACCTTCCCCACTCCAGACATAATAATAAAAACAACAACAGTAATACCAGTGATAACAAGAACTAACATTAGGTATCTATTATGTACCAGGAATATAAATATTCAAATTCATGGTTTCATTTAATTCTCTCAACTGTAACATCAACACACACACACACACACACACACACACACACACACACCTCTTATAGATGAGGAAGCTGATTATAATAGAGTCAAGTAACACAAATAGGAGAGGTAAGGGGGAGACTGTTAACTTGACTAGATAAGATCTCCCTACCACAAAAGTCTTCAGAGAGTTCTGTATTTTTCCTGAGAACATTTAGATGGTTTGTGATGATATATTTGGGTGAGTATGTATAGTTGTCTCCCCAGTGGAATGAAGGACATGGGGGTAGGACCGTATTCACTGAGGTTTGACTTAAGCCAGAAAGTGTATGAATGGCTTGCAGATATCAAATTAGATATTCTAGTAAAGCAAAGATTTCTCAAAATCCAGAAACTAGAAATTCTATTTGTGGGCTTCACATTACATACCTTTATCATATGACCAAGGTAAAAGCTTAGGACACTATAGTTTCCTGTTGTGGATGGCAGAATGTGTCAGATCTTTTATTGTCCTGGTGTCTGTTTTCATGCTTTTGCTCAAAGGCTTAGACTTCACCAAAAGGACTGTCACTCTTCCCCCTGACTTGGCAGTCAGGAAGTATTTGCCACCATCAAAGGCAGTTTATGGGTCACCGTTAATATTTTTGTGATTTAAATTAGTTTGTGAAAAAACGCACGTGGGCATTCATTTTTAAAAAAAGAAAAAAAAAAAAAACAGAAACAAATAAGCAAAACAAAGCCCTTGTCCTCACTCTCTAGCTCCTAGAATTTCCGTTCATTTAACTTCTCATTTTTAGATTCTGTTTTCTAACTTTTTACATACTTATTGCCTCTCTTTCATTTCTCATCCAACATTTCATAACTCAAAATCTATAAGATCTAGCCAGATAAAGAGCCAATATTAGACCTAATACTTGTTGAGTGACTGAAATAGAGTTGGAATAAAAGGTCCTTTTCAGTGATGCTTGGGTCAAGGCCCCACGTCTGCCTTATTGACACGTGCGCAGAGCTTACTCTGCGGACATCTAGAATTCGTCTCTCTTCTCACACTTATGTTTGACTTCCATCCCCAGCTGCGGTACTAGCTTTCTGCTGATGAAATATTGCCCATGCAGTAGAATTTCATTTTATGAGGAGCCAGAAGCCCCGACTCTCTCACGAACCCCCTTTCTGACCCAGAATAAACTCTCTGGATCTTAGTTTCCTTCCCTCTCAAAGGATGAAGTTTGAGATGAGATGGTTTCAGCAGGTCAGTAGGATTGACAGACTGACACTTTGTGCTGTGGCCCACCATCCCCCCCCCCCACAACCCCATGTATACAAAGCTAATTCCACACTCAAGTTTTCAAAAATATACAATAAATACAGCAAGACATCTTTTTGGAGTGGCCTCATGATTCAGCCTGACGACTCTTAAGGAAAATTGCAGAACATTTTCTAGAAAGATGTGGGAAGCTGAGACTTGCAGGGACTATAGGATTATAAGTAATATTCAGGAAAATTTTATTTCGGAATGCATTGTTACATCATTTATAGGACTGATTTAAAAAAAAAAGGAAGGCTTTAAATGGCTATAAGATGAACAATAATGGAAAGTTACTACGCTGGCCTCATTAATGCATCACAGCATTCTTTCCCACCATATTCAGACACAACCTCAGAGCCCCTCCGAACATAGTATGCCATTCAGCCTTCAGTCGATAATCGGACCTTGCAAGGACATTTTCATCTATTTGCCAGTCCGGAAGCACTCCTCCTGAGATCCCTCAGTGAGTAAGACCTTGCTTTTTGCTTTATGACATAAGTTTAACAAAGCAACTCCTTGCTATCAGTGGAAATCCTGTAGGTTTTGCTGTTTGGGCACCAGAAGCTACATAGAATCCCAATGCGATTTCAGCTCTTACCTGTCGCAAATCATACACACTTAAGACAATGGAGAGAACAGACAAGATGATGATGGCCACAGAGTATTCTATGTAACCTTGAGACAGCCACAAAGTTAGGGTAAAGGCTTGGAACACGTAGAATGGGTTTAAAACCTGCAGGTACAAAAACTGCATTTGAGTCACTTGCATGGACCTTAGCGCCAATCAGGATGATGTCATTTCTTTACAGAAATTTTTTTTAAATTTTTTACAACATACGATGACCTCTGATATTTATGAATTCACTTAGAACTCAAATTTGGTAGAGACGATGTCAAGCACAGAGAATGTGCTATGGTGGAAGCAAAGTTATTTTAAGCACTCGGAGCCTGGCCACAAATTGATCATTCTTATTTATTTTGAATTTTGAAAAATACTTTGGGGTTAAGTGTTTGCCTTTGGCTCAGGTCATGATCTCCGGGTCCTGGGATGGAGTCCTGCTTCGAGCTCCCCACTCAGCATGGATCCTGCTTCTCTCTCTCCCTCTGCCCCTTCCCCCAACTCATGCTCTCTCTCTCAAATAAATGAATAAAAGCTTTTTTTAAAAAAAAGAAAAAATATTTTATCAATAACAAAATCTAAAAAGTTATCTTTTTAAACAGTGTTTACCAATAACGGAGGAGAACCACGATTTAGTCTCTTTTTAAAACAAACTTCAACTTTGACCATTTTTATTGCATTCTTCACATGATCACATGCTGCAGATTGAGTCAAGGTATGTGAGGAAGATGCGAGACTGCACTTCTATCCAGGTCATTTAAAAAGAACAGTCTCTTCATGTCACGGGTCTTAGCAAGACGCTCTGAGAGTCAGGCAAGTCAGCACAGCCCTGCCCGTGGACAGGGACCATCGTACCCATAGCTGGGGTGAAAACCATGGGCGGAATCTGTCCCCAGCCCAAAGCTGGCCATCCATGCACATAGTTTTTGGTCTCTTTATTACACCTTTAACTTTTTTTAAGCCCTCAATTGTCCCCATTTTGGTTCTGCTGACGCCACTATTAATGATAGCAGAGAGAGCAAACCTGAGGAGCTAGAGTCATAGACTGATGTATACACATAGCATGAATTAAAGAGCCCATCTGAGCAAAACAAGGATTATTTTCTAGGTGGAGTGCTCTTTATGATGATTATGAGTTAGATGAAATATTATCTAAAACCAGGGCCACTCTTTTTTACCTCTACTTTCTGTAATTCTCTAACATGTTAAATGAACTTCTCCTTTAGTCCCCCAAAATAAACTGATATCCAGTTGATAAGTTAATAGGCTGTATCTTAAGAGTTCCTTAAACCCTTGGATATATTTTGTACATTAACGAAGCTTTTGTTCCTTAATGTTTCTTATTATTTCCATTGCAACATGCCTTCCTTACAAATTACACCTCTTCTGTCTGGTTGGCATAAAATGCTGTAATTATAGATTATGTACTAATGATAATACGATTTTGAGTTGATATAAACTCAGTAGAAAATTGGTTAAATACTTCTTGTATAAGAAACAACAATAATAATTAAGTTAGCTCCCTTGTTCAATATTCTTTCAAAATCAAATACGAAATAGTTTTATCTGCTTTTTTCCTACTAAAGGCTTAGTAAGTAGGTGGAGAAAATACTACCACTCCTTTCAAAATAGACCAAATTGATACCTGGGAGAATCTTTGGCTGTTTGTTTTTTTTTAAAGATTTTATTTATTTGACACAGGGAAAGAGAGATCCCAAGTAGGCAGAGAGGCAGGCAGAGAGAGAGGGGGAAGCAGGCTGCCCGCTGAGCAGAGAGCCTAATGTGGAGCTCGATTCCCAGGACCCTGAGATCATGACCTGAGCCGAAGGCAGAGGCTTAACCCACTGAGCCACCCACGCGCCCCGAATCTTTGGCTGTTTGAAAATGAATAAGAAGTTTATTTATTTTTTTTTAAGATTGTATTTATGTATTTGTCAGAGAGAGAGAGAGAACAGCAGGGGGAGCAGCAGGCAGAGGGAGAAAGAGAAGAAGGCTCTCTGAGCAGGGAGCCTGATGTGGGGCTCAATCCAGGACCCTGGGATCATGACCTGAGTTGAAGGCAGACACTTAACAACTGAGCCACCCAGGCGCCCCATGAATAAGAAGTTTAAAAAGCAGCCTGCTTTTTGATAGTGGAGGAAACTGTGCATATGTGGGGGAATGGGGTAAATGGGAAAATCTCAGTACCTTCCAATCAATTTTTCTATCAACCTTGGATTGCTCTAAAAAATATCTAATAAAACATTATTTTGAAAAACATGACATGCTAGACAAAATGTCCATCACTGCGAATTAGAAATAGATTAGAGACATGGAGAATGGAGCAGAGGCTAGCACAATCAGCCCACTGGGTTCCACGTAAGTACTGGAGAGTGATGGCTAGGAGCTCAGTGCTGTGAGAAATAAGACCAATAGTGCTCCACAATTGGCAGGGGACCAAACCAGGCTTGCCCCCTTACCCCAGAGCAGAGGCCAAGAAAAGTGTCAACCAGCAACTGCTCCTTAGCAGAGGGTGGAGTAGGAAACAACAGAGTTCATGGTGCAACTGTGAACTCAGCCAAACCCCAACTGGCTCAGGGCCTATGTCTACTAGATCCCGGAGAACAGAGCCCCAACCCTTGGGAGAGGCCCTGGTTCTGAACTGAGAGCCATGGGGACCACTAAAAGGCAGGCAAACTCAGAGCCATCTAGGAGGGTGAGTGAACACAGAGAGAAAGAGAGAAATGGAGGTAGGGGAAGGCCCACTTAAGGGGAGCTCACCACCGCCACCACCACCACCACCACCACTAGTAATAATAACTTCAAAGCACACAAAGAAAATATTCCAAAAAAATAAATAAAGAGGCCCACTAACAAAGAAAAGAAGTAATTCTTAATAAAATTAATATGATAGAGTAACATGAGAAAGACCAAACTATTACATTTAAAATAGTCAAAAAGATCATAGAAGTAATAACATTACTCCCACCACCAGCGTTACGACCACCATCAAAAACATAAGAAAACGAAAACAAAAAACAAAACAAAAAAAGGAAAATTATGAAACAGGAATCTGTCTCTCACACTGGGATGTAATTTTTTTAAAGTGGATTTTACTTTAAAACAAGCGGTTACTGAAAAGGGCCAGTTGGAAATCCTGGAATAGGGGCGCCTGGGCGGCTCAGTTGGTTAAATGTTTGCCTCTTGATTTTGGCTCAGGTCGTTATCTCAGGATCATGAGATGGAGCTCCACATCAGGCTCCATGCTCAGTGGGGGGTCTGCTTGGGATTCTCTCTCCCTCTGCCCCCTCCCCACTTGTGTGCACGTGCTCTCTCTCTCTCACGCTCTCTCTTTCTCTCACTCTCTTAAATAAATAAATAAATCTTTAAAAAATCCTGGAATAAAAAATATATATTTATTGAAATATTTTAAAAAAGAAAAGAAAACCTCTATGGACAGGAAAAGCATAGACTAAAGACGACAGGGAATAACAAAAAGAAGTTATATGAAACACGGATTTTGTTCAGATCGAAGTATCCAGGCGTTGCTTAAAATTCCCCCAAGTACCAAGAAATAAAAAGTAAATAAGTGAAAAATTGTTTTTCAAAAATAGATGAAAATAGTTACCTGTTTAACAAGCAGCTTCCATATGGGCTGGATTTCTACCTCAATGGCGTTGGGCCCGCACACTAATCTTCTGTAGGAGATTGATCACCTATTAGTACCATATCTAAATCCTCATTGGTAAGTAAGCACAAGCCAAACTAAGCAAAAGTCACTGTTCTACCCTCTAGGCACTTTGTGCCTTTATCAAAAATTAATGTGCAAATCCTAAAATATTAACATATTTTTAAAATGAAAGTGCATGATGGACAAAGTTGTTTTTCTAGTTAAAAAATACCTTAAGTACAATATAACTCAAGAATCAAAATGAAGTTAGTAAGGTATTTTGAGTTATTTTTTAAATAATTCAATTATATTCTAGGAGCAGCTAAAAAGACACAGATATGAAGATGTTCCTAGAATTCTCAGGCATTCTAAATTGCTCTTAATTGTAGAGATCATATCCATCTTACGTTGGTCTCTTCAGCACCAAGGAGAGGCCTTTAGTATATGAAAATAGATACATGAATGAATGAGCCAATGAACCGGAAGAGGACATATGATCTTCACAGCTAACTCTTTGTAAATCCACACATATGTACATTCCAATAAGAAGCTCTTGTGTTTGTGTAGCGTTTAACATTTTACAAAGTTCTTACACAAGATTTTCTCATTTGATTGTCACAGTGGTCCAAAGGTAAGGGACAATATCCACATTTTGCCAATGGGAAAAACTATTCATTTGGGGGTTTTGGCAAAAGTATCTAGTAGTAATTGTGACAATACAACTTTTAAGCAAAGGTGACTGTCAGAAACCGCACTTAGCCTTTTGTATGTACTATCTTCTGTAATCACCATATTCCCCCTGTAAGTTTTCATATTATCATCTTTATTATAAAGAACACTGAACTTCAGATAAAGTCAGTAACTCTGCCAGAGTCTCAGAGCTGGGAAGAAGCAGATCCAGGCTTCGCACCCTGGTCTCCATGCCTCCACTTCACACTCCATGAGCACCAATGGTGCAGTGTGTATGATGGGTCCGTGATCTAAGGTATGACATAGCTGAGCCCAAGTTTGTCTGACGTCCAAGCCATGCCTTTCCAAGTACAATTATTGCTTGCTTGGGTCCAAGAGGACTCAAACCAGGGTCTTCTGACTCCATGTGTGAAAACCCTGAGGTGCAGAGATGCTGGAGGACAGAAAGTTTAAACAACATGTGCTACTGGGTTTGGAATGTCATGTGTCCCCAAACTTCACACTGAGAAGAGACCGGAACCCAAGCCACTTGGTGCTCAGGATCCTTTCCGGAACCCGTGGAAATAACCTATTGTTGGCAAAGTGTCAGAACTTCTCAGAATCCTCAACTTGGTCTTCTCTCTCTCTATCTCTCTGCTGAGAATGCCCCTCCCACAATCTGCAATTTATAAAGGCCCACTCAGCCTTCGAGAGTCAAATCTGATGGTAGAGCCTCATGGTGGAGAAATTTGAGATCTAACAGACCTGGATTTGAATCCAGCTAAGGCTTTGCTGCTCCGTAGACCTGGGACTAGATTTCTCCACATCTTTGTGTGGCCTAGTCTCTCATTTCATTCAGGTCTCTCTTCAAGTAGCACTTCCTTAATGGAGTTTTCTTGAACAATTCTGTTGAGAACAGCCACCTGATACTCAACTCAGATTCTCTTTATCTCCTTACCCTATCTCATTTTTCTCTACAGTGTGTTGATAATCTGAAATTGCACCTTATTTTATACATGTTAGTAAGCATGCAACAAGAGACTATATCATTCCCTAAAATATAGGCTTCTAGAGGACACTGATAATATCTTGAATGCCTAAAACAGGGCCTAATACATATACTGCACTCAAGTATTATTTGTTGAATGAATGAGGGGTGAGCCTCAGTTCCCTTACCTATAAAATGGGTATGATAATACATTCCTGATAAAATTGCTATCAGTAGCATATAATATAAACAAGTAAAGCATTTAGCGTAAGTGCCAAGGGCATGACAAGTTCTCAATAAATGCCAGTTATCTTTCAAGTCTTCCTTAGTCCCACAGGCACAATTAACTGTGTTTTTCTCTCCTCCAATATGCCTCCTTTTCTTAATGGTAGCAGGCATCTCTTCGAATTGTAGCATATAGTTACATATCTTTCTCTTCACATTTCCTAGACCTTCTTTAATGGCAGGAATGGAGCTTTTTCAACTCTGTTTTTCTAAAATGTAGAGGCACACTGTATGACAGAGTGACAGAACACACTGTGTTCCTTAAATATTGGAATTAATTAATGAAGACCTTTGTGAGCCATGTCTAGAGTTCTCTCTCCCCTAACAAGTCTGAAAACCCAGTCTACAGAACTACGGAAGCACACAGTTGTGGAAAGTCGGTTTAGAAAGAAACAAGGCAAGTACCCAATGTTCATCTTTTTCTGTCTGGTGAGATGGTTTCTGGTGTTACTATCTAAAGGAGAGGAGCTCAGGTCCTGTGAGGATTGAGACCGAACGGATTCATAGGTGCCTATAGATTATCTTTTTTAGGGCTTGTCTGGGACATGTTTGAATCACAGCCCGGCATGCCCCTTGCTGCTTGGTCTTTTCCACCATCTCTTGCCAGAAGGTATTGTATGTTTAGGGATCATGTACTCATCTCAATCTGAACACAAGCCAAGCAGGATTTTCAGGGACATTGACCAATAGCTGAGCAAAAGAAGGAATAGAAGGCTTGAAGCAGAAACATGAGGAAAGTTCCAAGGAATAGAGGAGATTACACACCCTGACTTTGAAAATCTGATAAGCTGGAAGGGAAAAGAGGTCCTAGAATTATTCCAGGTGGCTTTATAGAACCAAATAGGCTGAATAAAATTATGTAGACTTGCCTAATATTCAGAACTATCCATTAGGGGTATAATTTCTTTGGGGGAAGAAGATCCCTCTCCGAAAGGGATTGAAATATTTCCTAACAGGGAAGCTGTGGAGGGGATTTCTGGGTTGGCTCCGAACTACACCTGAAGGATCACTGAGCTTTCCTGCAACCATTCCATAATAGTAAATCTGCTGGGATGTATTTATTTCTGAAAAACCAAACATGAATGACTAGAAATACTTCCTTTTGGGATGGTCTATGTCCCTTCTCAATTTTATTGTTTGTTCATTCATTCATTTATCAAATTATTCACCAAATAATTATGGCGAATATGTTGTGCGCTAGGCACTTTAAGCTCTAGATGTTGAGTCTTAGAGTGGGGGACCTCAAGGAGGTAGGAGGACTGTGTCAGAATCACTGGTGAGCTTTTTCGAACTGCACATGACCACTCTGATTCCATTGTGATAAGCCACCAAGGGAGTCCTTGGCAGGGAAGGAGACCTGAAGTTTTCTAAATAGTTAAGGCTAATCCAGGGGGTTCTGGCATGACCCACTTCTGTGAACTTTGGAATTTTTAGGGAGCAGGCTCATAGAATTAGAAAAAGTTACCAGGCCTCCAGTTCATGAATGAATAGAGATAGGAGCAGGGGACCTCCTAGAATATTTTTCTTCCCTAAGGCCCTCTGAAAATTTCTCTTCAGGATAATGTTCTCTCTCCTGATGTCCTGGTTTGCCTTTTTGCTACATAGATGTGTGCATTTTCTATCTTGGCCTGGTGGCAAGGAAGCCTAAATGGAACATTGTATTTAGACTTTGTGGCTTTTCGTTATCAGAGAGTTTTGTGATTCTCTTTCCTTTATTTCTCATGTTGTATCCTTGCTTTTCATGAAGGCAAGCTCATATCCATTTAGGAAATTAGTCTAATATCACACAACCAACCAATCAATTGATCGCATTTAATTTTTGAAAAAAAGCCCTAGTCTTACACTAAAAAATTAAGGGGGGAAATAGTTCACATTCTACTTACTCGCTTTACTGTCCAACTAAAAAAGCCCATAAATAAAACTTGCCGATAAAATTTATAAGGAGATTATCTCCTCTATTCTTCATATCTGGGAAACTATAGAATATATATTGTATTAATATATATATAATAAGCAAGACTCTTTGTCTTGCTTATTAGATTGTCAAGTTTTTTATTGCATGGACCAGATTTAAGTTTAATTATGCATGATGTTTATTAAGGCTTGGCACTTGAGGGGTGCCTGGGTGGCTCAGTGGGTTAAAGCCTCTGCCTTCAGCTCAGGTCATGATCTCAGGGTCCTGGGATCGAGCCCTCCATCGGGCTCTCTGCTCAGCAGGGAGCCTGCTTCCCCCTCTCTCTCTGCCTGCCTCTCTGCCTACTTGTGATCTCTCTCTGTCAAATAAAGAAATAAAATCTTAAAAAAAAAAAAAGCTTGGCACTTGATAAATAAGAACAAATATGAGGTAGCTACATTGATGGGCAATCTTTCCTATGGAAATGGTGTCCTAGGCAAAGGCAAAGTATATTTGTGATAATCAACTAAATTTCCTAACCAGATCAATTCTTTGCCCGCCTGGTGCTTAATGCTATTAAAACAGTATGTTTTTAATGACTTTGAAAATATTTTGTGTTTCAATGTATTAAGCATTGCATCTGAAATCTTATATAATGATGCTCTTTCTAAGGCATTTTGCAAATATTGTCAAAGTCTAGATGCCTTATTCATTTTTCAGAATGTTCAGGCAGGATGAAAAGTTTAAAAACAACAGCAAATTGGTAATTCTTAGAGTGGGCGTGCGTATGAACTGTGGGGGTGCTTGCTAAAAGTGCAGTTTCTGCTCTCACCACTACCCTTAGCTCCTACCTACTAGATCAGAATTATGGGGGTAGAACCCAAGAACCCGCATTTTAAGTACCAGATTGCTTCGTAGCTTGAGAATTTGTGTTTCTGATGGACTGGAAGGACAGACAGGAAACGTCCTTAAAATGGGCAAGCAATGAAGGTGATCATTAAGATTCTAGGGAAGGCAAAAAAAAAAAAAAAAAAAAAGATTCTAGGGAAGGCTTGCAATCATTTACTTTCAGACTCACCAGGATTCACCATTTCAAATTACAGATGAGGGAACCCGGAACTCAAAATCTCCATGGGCTAATGAGCAGCATAAGCATTTTTATGCTATTATTACACTATTATGTCCCAATCTATGTGCATTGATAGATCTCATTCTCACAATTGTACCACTATTCTTTGTCTCTCTTTCCCAATAGTCAGCGAATGCCTCTGGGGAAATGACCAAGCCTTATTTATCCTTAGATCCCTAGTTCCTTGCAAAGTGCCTGGCATAGTGGAGGCATTCAGTCAATAGGTCAACAAATACGTTACTATATTCATTCATTCTGTAAATATCTATCAAACTTCTACCATGAATTAGGCACTGATCCAGGTGCTATCAATACAATGGTGAATGACACAACTACCTGAGCAAACAAAATCCTCATCTCTAGGATGTTTCTTCATAGGAAAACGTAATCATAATATTGTCTTTCTCTTAGAGGATTTGGGGGATGATGAAGCAGATGTCTATGAAATGACTCAAGATTTTTTGAGGAAAGAAAAAAAAAAGACAACAAAGAGGAGACTGTTCTGCAGTCTTAAGGGGGGAAAAAATCAAATATCATTTGATTGGCTTTTCTTTTTAATAAGTTTGCCTAAGATAAGAACAATTTAAAATATATCTTTGTTGGTGGTAAATAAACTGGGATTATAGGAAGCCGATGAAACATTATGCCAACAGCTCACTGATCATAAGCCATTTGATATCTTTTTTTGCTGGCAGCGTTTATCTCAGGGAGGGTCACAAACCTTACCTAACCTCTTGTTCTTCACTGGTCAGGCCCAATCCAAACGTGTGGTGGATGTCGTGGCAGGAGTTGCTGTCTTCCAGTAGCCTAGGATGTGGTCAGAACAAGAAGCATGCTTCAGTTCATGGCATTCAACAAATCAGTGTTCTTCCTTTATACCCTGATGAATGTTGAGAAAAAGTCAAACTTACCCGACTTTCTGAAACCTCTTCTCCAAGTAGTTCCAAACGTACCTGATTTTCTGCACCTGGATGCATCGCAGCTGCAATTACAAATGTGATAGGACAGGTGTCCTTCACAAAGTAAAGCCCAAGGGGGTTAGTGAGGTCTGTTTGGCCCAAGTCCCCATGCCATGCTCACTTTCCTTGATACCTTGTTGTAATTCCCAGCCCAACATGTGACATTCAGAACTTCCATCCAACAAACATTTGCATTATTCTTTTTTAAAAAATATGCCATAGCATTGTACTCAAAATTACTTACTTTTAATTCTGGCTTCAGTACGGCTTGGTTAATGACAGAGTGGCGGTCAGCCACCAGGGGTTCTTCTGGATTCTTGCTTATAGGAAACTTCAGTGTGGATAAGTAGAGGCATATAACCTTCTTCCTCATATATCTTTGAAATTCATCCTAGAGAAGACAATCCAGCCCATGAAATTCTCAAATGTCATTTATTTAATAAGACAATCAACCAAATGCCTACCTAGACCAATGGTTTCCCAAAGTTTCCGCTATAGACAAGAGCCTCAGCATTATATTGGAATTTGCTAGAAGTGCAAATTCTCAACCTCACCACAAGCCTACTGAATCAGAAATTCTGGAATGAGGTCAACGGTCTGTGTTTTAAGGAGCCCTCCAGGTAACTGATTTGCATTAAAATTTGAGAACCACTGTGCTAGAGAATGCAGAGAAAGACACACTTTACAGGAGAGTTTTATACCCAGAAAACATTTTCTGGCTATCTTAAAAATGACATTTAGGTGTTTAAAATGTCTACTTTCCCCTCAAAATATGTATTCTTAAAAAACTGAACTATCCAGGTGCCTAGGTGGCTCAGTCGGTTAAGCATCTGCCTTTGGCTCAGGTCACGGTCCTAGGGTCCTGGGATCAAGTCCTACAATGTGCGTCCTGCTCAGCAGGAGCCTGCTTCTCCCTCTCCTTCTGCCTTCTGCCCCCTCTGCTTGTGTGCTCTCTCTCTCTGTCAAAATAATAAATAAAATCTTAAAAAAAAAAAACACCAAAAAACTGAACTATTAATATTCAGTTTTTGTGTTATGTCTTTAAGAGTTAAAACACTGACAGCCCTGGTCCGTATAATGGCTAAAGCATTGACAATTGGCCTGACATGGTAGAAACTTCCCCAGGGTGACATGGAGGACATGTCCTTCCTTCCTGAGTCAAAACAAGAGATGGCAAGTAGGTTCAGGGATCGTTTTGCCATCTCCTATTTGGGGACAAAGAAACTTAAGTAAAGAAAGATCTACTCTGGAATGTCAGCCAGTCATTGGTTGTGCCACCAATGCAATGCAGAAGGGCACTCACCATGCACTCACCGTTGTTTTTAGCAAAACAGTGTCTGCTTCTTGCAAGGGGCACGGGATGCTGTTGGCCCACACCCTCCACTGGGGCTTCCAGTAGAACACCAGCAGAAGAACCCCACAGGTCAGCACGGACGTTATAAGGCAGAGGGCTCTGCGTAGATTCTGGGTCCGGTAACCAAACACCTCCTGGAATGTAAATAATACTTGACTTTATTTTTCTTTTTTTCACATAAACACATCACTTTGTTCCAAGAAACACAAGCCTTAGAGGCAGCGATATTAGTTGGGAAGGAAATCTGGTTTCAGCCAGTTGAATCAGATTGATTGCTTACAGCTGTCAGCTGATATCATTAAAAAAAGAAGGACTTATTTTGCTGCCCTGGCATATGGAACTAAAACAAGAGGCAGGAGGAGCAAGGAACGGGCAGACTTATCTGGTTCTAAACACTGTCAAGAGTCACCCCATGTTTTGGACCAGATTTACTTTTTTCAGGTATAAGGTTTTAAAAAAATTATTAATGTAAATTTACTGGAGGAGGATGATACAAAGGGTAGGATGATATAAATCAAGAGATTATCTGTGGACACGAAAGACTTTTAAAAGACCGCTCATAGGAATTTACCCTGACAGTAACACACTGAAATATTTCTACTTTTAGCAGTAGGGTCGTTGATATTAACCTGAATGGAGTGAAGTCTTTGAAACATGGTTTTAGGGAGAAACACATATAACAATGTTATATATTGTTTATATGTAACAATAAACAATGTTATATATTGTTATTATATAATGATAATAAATTATTATTATTATGAATGGCAAAAATAAAAACTTGTTGTTTTTCTAGGCCAAAAACAATAGATTCCTTTATTTCAAGCCAAATCCTAGTTTCCATCTCCCACGATGAAGTTTCATAGCATTGGTTTTTAAATTTCAAAAACTAGACTTCTAGTGTACTTGGAAGACCCAGAGGGATGCTGATTATGAATGATATTATTACTATACTATTATTTTAGGTTCTGCTGTTATTTTTATGTGTTTTTTTCCCTAAGATTCTGAACTCCTGTGTCCAGATCACAGAAATGTAATGTCAAGAAAATAGGTTTTTGCTGAGTTTCTATTGTATTTTTAACGACAGAATCTCCTGAATCTTATGCCAGTTTAGATCATGTTATAATTAATCTCTTGGCTTAATATTTTGGAAAAGTTTTCATCTTCAATATGGTCATTTTCATTAATTTTTTCTAGTAAAGAATTCTGTGGTAGATTAAGATTTTAATAATAGTTGTTGAAAGTAATCCTTAAACATAATGGGAAGGTCACAGGTAGCAAAGATGTAAGTTTGAGTCTACTAGTTATCAGCTATGTGACCTTAGGTAAATCATATCACCTCTAGGGAATCTCAATGTATTCCTTTACAAAACAGTTAGAAATACATGCCTTACAGGGTACTTGTGCTCAAATGAGATAATGTCTCCTTAAGTGCTCTGCAAAGTAATTACAATTTTAAGAGTTCCTTTCCAGTGCTCCTCAGTATTATCATCCACCTGGGAAAAAATGTTCATTAAGTTTACTGATGCAGCCACTCTATTTTGAGATTATTCATGATGAGGTTTAAATGTAACTTGAAAATGTGCTTCACTCTACTTCTAAGCATATTTTCAGTTGGGTCTCCTTTATGTCTTCCTACCTACCTTCTGATTCTATAAACCTGCTTTAGTTTTATTTGTGAATGATAGTTTTATTAGACTCCAATAAACTGCATATGCCAGTTCATATATTATATCATAAATTTGCATTATTTTACTAAGTTATTCATGCGAGCTTATTGTCAAAATGTTCAAAATCGAAGCAGAGTGGTTTGGAATTTTAGGTCAGCTTGTAGCTGAAAAAACACATCTCAAATGCTTTTCCCTTTTTTTGTTAACTTACATACGGTGATGGCACTGGTAATCATAATTCTGATACCCCTTCAGTTCTTTTCTATACAACATTTTGTATTAAAAAAAGGAACTGACAATGCCAGCAAGACGGAAATAAAATCACTACAATTACTTACTACTAATAACCTTATAAATTGGAATAATTCTTCAGAGAAAGCAAGGTGACAAATTATATCAAGATTTATAAAGATGTTTCTATCTCTTGAATCGGTAATGCCACACTTGGAAATACACCCTAAGGAAATGATACACAAAGTAGAAAGTGATGTGCATAACGATGTTCAGGGCAGTATTATCTGTAATAGCAAAGTTATTGAAAGAACCAAACGATAGCTAATGGCTCAGCAAGATGTGAAATATCAAAACAATGGCCAAGGAGGCACCATTAAAAAGAAAATGTACAAAGTCAATGCAGAAATATGGGCCATTCTACGACATAACGTTAAGTGAAGAAAAAGACAAAGAATAGGTAGACTAGATGAGATAAAAATGGTAACTTTCACCCAACAATATCAGTAATTATGTTACATATAAATGACATTAATACTGCAATTGAAAGCAAAGATTGTCAGACTAGATAGTAAAAAAGCCACTATATGTTATTTACGAGAGACACATTTAAATGCAAAGAAGCAAATAGATTAAGGGAGGAAAGAAAGGGAAATAAACAATGCAAAGACTAGCAAAGGAGAACTAGTATAGCTATGTTAATATCAGACGAATAGACTTTATTTTATTTTTTTAAGATTGTATTTGTTTATATGACAGAGAAAGAAAGAGCACAAGTAGGGAGAGCAGCAGCAGGCAGAGGGAGAGGGAGAAGCAGGCTCCCCACTGAGCAGGGAGCCCTCTCCTCCATCTAAGGACCCCAGGATCATAACCTGAGCTGAAGACAGATGCTTAACTGACTGAGCCACCCAGAGGCCCCCAAAATAGACTTTAAAAAATAAATATTCCGAGAAAAAGAAGGGTAACTCATGATCTAAAAAATCAATTCAACAGGAAGAAATAACAATTCTAGATTTAAGGGCATTTATAAGCATAGTTTCAAAATTTGTACAGCAAAATAGAACTTATAGTCACTGTCATTATAGGAAATTTTAACACTCCTTTCTCACTAACTGATAAGACTAGTAGGCAAAAAAAAAAAAAATTAGTGAGAATACAGGAAGTTTGAGCAACCCCACTAACTAAATTGACATAATTGACAGAAAATTATAGCCCCAAACTACATAATTCAAATTCTTTTCAAGTACACATAAGCTATTTACCTATATTGACCACATACTGAAACATAGAATATTATGACATTATAATTAAACTAGAAATTAACAGCAGGGTAACTTAAAAATTCCCAAATGTTTGGAAATTAAATAGCATTGTTCTAAGTGATACATGTGAATCAAATGAGAAATTACAATGGGCATTAAGAAACATTTTGAACTGAATAAAAATGAAAACTGACAAATCAAAACTTGTGGGATGCACTCAAGACAATGATTAGAGGGAAATTTATAGTTTTAGATGTTTATGCAAGAAAAGAAAAAATGTTTGAAATCAATAAAATAAGCTTCCAACTCAAGAAGCTATAGAAAGAGCAGCAGATTAAACCTTAAAAAGTGTAAGGAAGGAGATAATAAAGAAAAACAGAAATGAATAAAGTAGGAAGCAGACATACAATAGAGAAAATCAATAATGTTGATTTTGTACTTTAGAAGTTTAATAAAACTGATAAACTCAAATAAATCCAAATATTTTATAGTTATTAAAGAAAATTAATGTGTAACTAAAAGCTTTTCCACAAAGAAATCTTCAAACCCAGATGGCTTGTGAATCCTTTCAAATATTTAAGATAGAAGTTGTATCAATTTTGCAGAAACTCTTCCATAAGTAGGGGAAGTGGAAATCATCCAAACTTGTTTCTTGAAGTCAGTGTACTCAGATACCAAAATGTGATAGGTTTGTTAAAAGAAAGGAAAATTACGGGCTAAGATCTGTAAGAAGCATAGATGAAGTAACCCTGAAATATATTATCAACTAAATCGATGATACATATTAAAATGTAATATATCATTACCAAATGGGGTTTGTTCTAGGGTTGCAAGGATTTGAAAATCAATCAATCTATTTTGGTATGTTAATGTTCGGGAGGACAATCATAACATCATCTGATTTGATACAGAGAAATACTTAGATAAAATTCAACATTAATATGTGATAAGGAAAAGAAGAAAGAGAAAGAAAGAAAGAAAGAAAGAAAGAAAGAAAGAAAGAAAGAAAGAAGAAAGAAAGAAAGAAAGAAAGAAAAAGAAAAAAGAAAAGAAAGAAAGAAAAGGAAGGGAGGGAAGGAAGAAGGAAGGGAGGGAGAGAGGGAGGAAGGGAAGGAAGGAAATAAAGAAAGAGAGGAAGAAAGAAAGAGAAAGAAAGAAACAGAGAGAAAGAAAGAAAGAGTGAGAGAAAGAAAGAAAGAAAGAAAGAAAGAAAGAAAGAAAGAAAGAAAGAAAGAAAGAAAGAAAGAAAGAAAGAAAGAAAGGAGGGAGGGTGGGTGGAAGGAGAGAGTGAGAGTAAGAAAGAAAGAAAGAGAAAAAGAGAGAGAAGAAAAGAAAGAAAGAAGGGAGGGAGGGCGGAAGGAAGGAAGGAGAGAGAGAGAAAGAAAGAAAGAGAAAGAAAGAAAGAAAGAGAAAAGGAAAGAAAAGGAGGAAGGAAAGAAGGAGAGAAGGAAAGAAAGAGAGAGGAAAGAAAGAAAGAAGAGAGGGAGGGAGGGAGGAAGGGAAGAAGAAAGGAAGAAAATAAAGAAGCCTCTCAGCATACCAGGAATAGACAGGAACATCCTTCAGCTAACATCGTGGTTAATAATGTATACTGAGTACTTTCCCCATGAAGTTACAGGTAAAATAAGATTATCAATAATTACCACTAATATTTAATATAGTACCGAAAGTTTTAACAAGTGCAATAAGAAAGGAAAAGGTAATAATTTTATAACAATTGGAACATAAGAAATAACAATACGGTATTAATACTTAAAAGTTGCTAAGAGAGTAGATCTTAAATGTTCTCCCCCCAAAAAATAAATGGTAATTATGTGAAGTGATGGAAGTGTTTGCTAACACTTTGGTGGTAATCATTTCACAGTATTTAAGTGTACCAAATCGACATGTTAAACACCTTAAACTTATACGATGTTACATGTCAATTATATCTCAATAAAGCTAAGAAAAAAAGCAGAACTCTCTGTATGAATAAATAATATAATTATGACATTAATAAAACCAAAAGAATGTACAAATTATCAGAGTTAATAAGTGAATTTACTGGGGCCTGGCTGGCTTAGTCGGTTAAGCGTCTGACTCTTAATTTCAGGTTAGGTCATGATCTCTGGTTGGGGGGGTTGAACCCCACCTCAAGCTCAGTGCTCAGCTCAGAGTTTGCTGGAAATTCTCTCTCGCCCTCTCCCTTTGCCCTTCCCCCTGCTCGTGCTCTCTCTTTAAAATAAATAAATAGGATCTTAAAAAAAATAAGTGAATTTATTAAGGTTGCTGGATATTGGGTCAATACAGAAAATCAATTATATTCAAAATAATTTGAAAATGAAGCTATTTGTAATGTTATCAAGCAAAAAATATCAATATCCTTATAATGGTTCTAACAAAGTTAAACCTCTAAACTGAAAACCTCACGTTATTGCTGAAAGCAAAGATCTAAATAAAGGGAAATATATATTAAGTTTGGGGATTAGCCAGGAGCAATCCCATTTATAATCACATTAGACTTTTTTTTACGATAATTGATGAGCTGACTCTAAAATTGGTATGGAAGTGGAAAGGACCTAAGTAATCAAGACAATTTTCAAAAAGAACAATTGTGGAGGACATGCACTACCAGAAGGAAAGACTTACTACAAATTCCTAATAATTATATTAAAAAAAAGGAAAACAAGGAGAAAGAAAAAAGAAAGAAAAGAGAAAAAAATATAGAGTCCAGAAAGAGACTCAAACGATGTATTGCTTTATTTACAAAAAAAGGAACGGGAACCACCGCAATTCACTAAGGGAAGGGATGGTTTGCTCAATAAGTAGTTGCTGGATCAAAATGAATAGTACTAGAAAAACGAGTTTTTACCCCGGTTTACTCCATACACAAAAATTCATTAATGGTAGCACATATGCTTAAGTGTGACACTAAAACAATAGATCATCTGAAAGAAAACATATTTCATGAACTTTAAGTACACCAATATTTCTTAAACAGGAAACAAAAAAAGACAAAAAATATATCTGACTTTATTAAAATTAAAAGCTTCTCTTTATCAGAAGGTCTCTTTGGAAAATATTAGCTATATATGTATGTATATCTGTACCTATATATAAAAAAAGAATCCTCTTTGGAAAATACAAAAAACTACTACAAATCAATAAAAAAAGAAACATGTACACAATAAAAATGAGCAGAACACTGAAAGAGGCAATTTACAAAAGATTTCTCATACAGCATTCAAGAAGATGCTCAATATCATGTCATTAAGGATATGCAAATAAAATTACAATGACATATCACGGCCTAGAATAGCCAAGACAATCCTAAAAAAGAATAAAGTGAAAGACTTACACAATTAGATTTGAGGACTCACTCTAAAATGACACAATGATAAAATGACAAAATGAAAAAAAAAAAAAATGACAAAATGATATAGCCATAGAATAGCTAAAATTAAGAAGACTGAATATACCAAGTATCGGTAAAAATGTGGAGAAATGGTACTCTCATACATTGCTATTGGGAGTGTAAATTGGTACAAACATTTTGAAAAACTATGTTGCTTGCTCAAGATACAAATACTCTATGAGCTAGCAACTCCATTCTTAGATTTTTACACAGAGAATTGTATATGTTCACGACAAGATTTGCACAAGAATATTCATATCAGCTTTATTCAGAAGAGTTTCAAACTGGAAACAATCTAAAGGTACATCAACAGGAGAAAGATAAATAAATTTTGTGTTTTCATGCAATGGAATACTACAAAACAATTTTAAAAATGATCCTCTAATGCAAACAACAGCATGCATGAATTTCACAGACATTATACCGAGTCAATGAAGTATGGTAAATTGATACACAACTCTATTCATAGGAAGTTCCTAAATGAGCAAAAAAAAAATTGGTGATAGATGTCAGATGTCATTGAACTGTGCACTTAAGATAAGTGCATCTTATCAACACCACCAATAAAAAGTAAAGGTGGGGGGCGCCTGGGTGTCTCAGTTGGCTCAGGTCATGAGCCCAGAGTCCTAGAATTGAGCCCCACATTGGGCTCCCTGCTCAGTGGGGAGTCTGCTTCTCCCTCTGCCCCTGCCCCCTACTCATACTCTCTCTCTCTCAAATAAAGAAATAAAATCTCAAAAAAAAAAAAAAAAGTAAAAGGGGGTGTTTATTAGACACTGTTCCAAATAGGTGGGAGTTACTTTAATTTCTTTGATGGAGTTAGATTGAGAAAGAGAAAATGACTGCAAAATTTGAGAAGTAAGTGAAAACGGATAAAAGCAAGAGAAGGAATTTCTGTGGGAAATGGAAGGAAGGTTTGATGACCTAGGAAGTCTGTAGCTGCTTCCCAGTATGCTTGATTGGGAAGTGCTTGTTTCCACTGAGCATAGATAAGATCACATCCCTAATAATCAAGAAAGGGGAAGAGGTTTCTGCGAAAGACCCTGTTTATAGTTGGGGACAGCCCAATCAAAATGTCAGCAGATTTTTTCCTTGTCTGTCAAAAAATAAGTAGGTAGATAGATAGATATAAAAGAGCTTATAAATGTCAGAGTAACTTTCTGAAATATGTAGCTCCTTGAGCAAAGATGAATCGAAACAATATTTTTGCTTCCCTGATAAACTGGTCTCATAAACCCTGGTAAATTTCCTTTCTATCATTTCTCAGTTATAAGGTTATATGCTAGACATGGGACTTGAGGTTTTGGTTAAAAGAACCATTCTTTAATCTGGCATTCTTTCAATCAAATACTCTTGGTCAGCTTGCCAATATTTGCGTAATTTGAGTTTATCACAGTATATGTTCCCATTTTGATCAATTAATCTCAAGTATAATTTGAGTGTTCTAAATCATTCTAAATGATTATTCTTCTGATGCAGTAAAAGTCACTCAGATTTCTCCAAAGTATTAAATATGGTAAAGTCCATTAAGATGTGCAGGGTAGAGGAGGGAACCAGGAACAATATGTGTGCCGTAAGAGGAAGATAAGTAGAATCCAGAGGTCTTGTAGATGTAAAGACATTGGGAACAGAGAGAGGGACAATCAGGATTTCAAACCCACTACACATGGTTCCTTGCGGTAAAGTGAGTTTTGCCACTTCCTAGCTATGTGATCTCGGGATTTAACTTCTCTAAATCTCAGTTTCCATCTCTGTACGTAGGAGATAATAGCACACACCTGGAAGTATAGTTGTGAAGATTAAATAGAGGTGTAAGGTGTTGAACACAAAGGAAGCTTTCAGTCAATGTTAGCAGGTGGCTTGGTAACAGGTTCAGCCAAAGGTGGAGTTTTCAGTTTTGAGTTGCAACGTACTGAAACAAGGTTGGTAATGGAAACAGGCTGTTCCAGGTGTTCCAGGGGGTGAGGAACCCAGATCTGACACCTATTAGTAGAGTTGAATAGCACAGGGGGCGTGCCATCTTCACATAGACTTGAATTGTCCTCTCTCTAAGCAGTCCCCTCATTTTTCTGTTTCCCACTAAAATTCTGTATTCCCGATACCGGGAGAGGTACCACATCTCCAATGGTCTTTTCCTAAGCCCAAAGTCCAGAGGAAGTAGCCTGGATTTGGAGGAATACTAAAATACGCACATGTCTTTCAACAGAGATTGCTGCTAAAGGTTACAACTTAGAGCCCTACCCAGGTTTATCAGCAGAGCCTGTTTTATTTATACCCTACCCCATGGCCTTCTAGAAGCTCTCACTTCTGTTCCTTGCTCCATCACTTACTAGTTAATGTGATTTGGGTAAATGATGATTTAAATTCATCAAATTTTAGATTCCTCATGTGAAAAATGCGGCTGGTTGTAAAATGCAACAGAAATATTCTAGTGTAGCAGTTAAAAGCTGGGGATATGGCATGAGAAAATCAGTTCAGGTCATTCTTCTATCACTTAACCAGATATAAGACATTGGGCAACCCACTCTATTTCTTCTGATGACCCAATTTCCTCTTCCATAAATGAAAATGATAAAAATACCATCCAGGGTTGTTGTGAGAAACTAATGAGTTAATGCATGCAAAGCATTTAGCACAATTCCTGAAACATTTTGAGTATGCAGTAGACATTAAAAGTTAATATTAGCTTAAATAATATACAGTTCAACAAAATCTCAGTGGATTAAAAGTGGCTAGTCCCATTGAAGTTATTGTGAAATGATTCGACCACAGGCAATATTCAGAACTAAATGCTCTTTGGGAAAACTGTAAGTTGTATCTCTAAAAGTGATTGAGCTAATGTCTTAAATGGAATTTTCGCTTTTCACACAGAATGCCAATTGTCAAAATTAAAGTCAAACACAGGCCAAAAAGAAAACCGCTCCCCTTTGTAATACATGAAGCTGGGAGAAGGGCTATAAGATAAACACCAAATTGATTCAAAGATTAATTAGCTTAGTAACTATATATATGAGCATGCACGCACGCACACACACACACGCACACACACACACCAGTACAGTCATCTTCACTTGTACAGGAAGAAAACCATGTAATAGGGGATCCTCCCTCCCAACATGATGTGACTTTGTATCTGTTACTTAACTGAGCCCCATTTTACCAGTGTAACTTGGGTATCTGACTGGCTAGCTCTTAGGGATTATTAGGGAATAGCTCTTAGGGAAATTGGGTCATCAGAAGAAATAAAGTGGGTTGCCCAATACATGCATGGAGAAATAGTATATAAAGGGCACTTTTTTTTTAAGATTTTATTTATTTATTTATTTATTTGACAGAGAGAGAGAGATCACAAGTAGGCAGAGAGGCAGGCAGAGGGGCAGGCAGAGAGAGAGGGGAAGCAGGCTCCCCGCTAAGCAGAGAGCCCGATGCGGGGCTCGATCCCAGGACCCTGGGATATAAAGGGCACTTTTAAAACTATTTTCCTTTCATTCTTTTCTTAATAGGTAGCTCTTATAGTTCCATCAGAGATGGAGCTAAGATTGGCCAAATTCCTTAGGAAAAGAGAGTTACAGGGTGCAGCTTCAGCTAAACATTATTTCTTCCCAAAATTCTCTTTAGGCGGGGTCCTTTTAGTCATGTGGAACTATCCATCGGCTCTCTGCCTGTCTTCGTTCCTGAATTTTCATTGTGTCTGGAGCAGTAGCATTTGTGCACAATTGGTCTTGTGAACAGGTCCATTATCATTTTTGTAAATCCTTTTATTCTTATACTCACCTTTCATGCATTCATCTAAATATTTGTTGCATACCCACTATGCACAGGCACAGTAGTGTGGGTCTTTTTGGGTTACAGTTCATAACACAGTCAGTAACTCAAACCAACATTCTCACAGCACAAAGTTGTAAAGTACCTAATCAACCAAAACATGACATAAATAACTCTCAGTACTATAATTACCTTCTGAGAACGGCAATGCCAATTTTTGGCTGTGAAGTGTTAAGTTTTTCCATGGGTGAGTGTTCCAAAAACCTTAGAGTAAATTAGCTTTTTCCGGGTAGGGATCAAATGTTTCGTCCCTTGAATCGTGGCCAACGAGATAATATCTCTGAGTCTTTTGATGGGCAAGAATTCATCATGTTTGCCTTCTTTTTTTTCAAACAACAATGACATTACCAGGTTTCTATTCATTATTCACAGTCTAACCTTTGTCATCTTTATCTGGACATGCCAAATTGTGTTCCTTATGTGTTACATGGGAAGAAGTTCTTAAAACTCTGCTCTCTTGTCTCCAACTCTGTCATGTTTCAAGGTTCTTTAACGTTAGGATAATAGTGTCTCTGTTTAATGGATCGTGTTAGTATGGTCATTGTTCCTCACCCCTCCATTACTGCTTTGGTTTGACCACATGTAGCCGTTTGTGTTAGTTATTACTAATCACCAAGCATCGTTACTTATAGTTTCATATATTGCGTCTTGCCATCATGCCATGGAGTGTCCTTTGAGTAGGGGAAGAAAATGTCTCAGACTACTTTCCCTTTTTCTACATTTGACAATAAGAAATAACCTTTCTCAAGCACTTACTTAGATGCCATTCCATCATCACAACCTATTCCATGAGATAGGCATAATTTTATTGAAAATACTATTATTAATTAATATTATAATTATTTGTAATTATAATTAATGTTACTATATAATAATAATGTTATTCTAATTATTGATAGTATTGATAAATCATTATTTGTAGATCAAAAAACTGAGTCTTGAAGATGTTCGAAATAATTACTGAAATAGTTCAACATTAAATTTTCCCTTATGCTTTCCTTCTGGAATTAGAAAGGCCCTTTCCTCTTTAGCAGTGTGAATCAAAACCCAGTACCAAAGAGACGAGCATATTATCACTCTCAGTTACACGCATTCCCTTAAAGTCAACCACTCTAACAAAAATGCTAATATGTGGTCTCCCCGGAAGTAGAAGTGCAACTAAGGACCTTCTTTTGATGTGGCTAAGGGTGAAAGAGCAGTAAGCGTCGGTCAAAAGGTAATGAGATACATGGGCTAATCAGCAGGGACAATTTCTAGAGCCAGATTTTGCCTTAAGCCAAGGACATGGGACAAAATGGTATGTTCAGTTAAAGTTTATTCCTGGAATAAGAGCATCACAAAACAAGAGCAGTGTCTCAGACATTATTTGGTTCAAATTCCTTCCTGAAAAAAATAGCTGTAGACCATCTTTCACCAACGAGCATCTAGTATCTGCTTAAGCTAGGCTACTCACCGACTTACAGGGCTTTACTTTCTCTTGTTGGACAGCTATGGTGCATTCGTTTTCTATTGCTGCATAACAAACTTAGTGGCTTAAAACCACACAAATTAATTATCTCACAGTTTCTATGGGTTAGGAGTCTCATTAGCTGGATCATTTGCTCAGTGTTTCAAAAAACTGACATCAAGGTGTCGTCTGGGCTGTGTTCCTTCTGGACATCAAGGGCCTCTTTCAAGATCTCATGGGTATTGGCAGGATTTTGTTGTTTGTAGCTCTGAGATAGAGATGCCCATTCTCCTGCTGGTTGTCAGCCAATTCTCAGTTCTTAGAGACAGTCAGAGTTCCTACCATACAGAGCCTTCCATCATCAAAATGGCGATGTAGAACCTCCCTTGCATCAAGCCCCTCTCACACTCTAAATCTCTCTAACTTCGGAAAGGACACAGTATCATTTCTGGCTCACCTGATAAGGCGAGGCCCACCCAGACAATCTCCCTTTTGATGAACTCAGCTGAGTCCAAGTTAATTAGAGCTGTAAAACCCATTTTGCCACATAACATTACATAATCACAGGGATTACAGCTCATCGTATTTATTGGTTCCACCACACTCAGCTGAAGGGAATTATACAAGGGCAGGGTCAATGGAGAGTTGTCACGTTAAAATTCTCCCATCACAGATGGTTAGGAAATTCTCCCATAATGAAAATAAATCAGGCTGAATTCTACCAACTTCTACTCTGATTTCCACATCAACCTCTCAACTACTGGAAGACAAGTGCCTTGACTGCTCTTTGGGGAACTATTCCCAATGTCTTTTAAATGATTCTTATTTGTGATATCCAGATAACCCTCTGAATACACTGTACTTCTTGTGAGAATCTTAGAATTAAATATGACTCCTTAGAGATTTCCTAAATAGTACAGATATAGCGGGACTATTACTTCTTCTATTATGCAGAACAGACTTCTATTGAGACATCCAAGGACTACTTTTTTATAGCAATATCATCCTGGCAACTAAAATTCAGCCATAACCAAATAAAGAACTTTAATTACTTTCTCATACATAGCTACTAAGCTCAAGTCATTGATATTCCCATATTCTGTCACCTAGATTGTTATCTCTCCCTCACGGTAAGGCCTCAGTTGCAGATTAGGTAAGCTTGCCTTCATCCAAGCTGTTAATATAAATGTTGACAAAAGACAAGAGCCAATAGGGCATGATTTTTACTTTCTTTTTTAATCCTTTGAGTAGGGTGTGTGTATGTGTGTGTGTCTTTTAATAGAAGATGAAGAGTACATGATGTTGTTTAAAATAATTTAGACATTCCAAGTTCCTAATTTTTCTTACTAACTCTTCACACACTGTTTCGGTAACGGTAGACTTCAAACAATTATCACTCTCCAAGTTTAATCAGAGAAAAGGGGAGATATTCCCAACCTCAATTTCACCTACTATATGCAGTTCTGCATTTTTCAAATTGCACACCATAAGTCCTGACTCTTTGGATGTAAATAACTGTTATTTTAATAGCACTCCCACATTTCATATGTGGCCCTTGAAAACCTTTTAAGTCAGGAGGAATAAGTGACATTGTTCTTGGGCAACTAGCAAGGTCCCAAAAGTTGTCCACACCACATGTTAGCAGGAGGTCTTTGACTAAAGCCTAGATCTGCCATCTTAGAGTCCACGAGTCCTCCACTGTTTCCCAGGAAAAAATTACCACCAAGTGAAGTGCTCCCCAGTCAAATCTGTGTCCTCCACACCAAGTACCCATTTTTCCCTCTGGAGCTGCTCCCAGTTGTAATATTGACACTTAGTTGGTAGGTGTTTGTACAGGCGGAGGGTACTAACCGAATGGTTGGGCTTTTGCAACTCATGTGAACAAAGTATCTCTTGTGTCTCAGGAGCAGAATCAAGGTCATCTCCAAAAAGTAAATGCAGCAAGAATGGCCAAAGAGGATCCCGAAATAAATGCTAACATTGCATACAGAGTGCCTCCAGACATGCCTGGATGAGGAGAGGTATCTATGTCCCCTCTGTGATTAAAAGAATTAAAATACTAAGCCTATAAACTTTACAAATACACACATCATTAGGGAAAAATAAAACTACCAAAGATTTTCATGAACATTGAAAAAAACATCAGAACTGGCACAGAACTATTGAGCAGTGAACAAAGGTAAGTAGATTTTAGTTCTTTAAATCTCTTCAGTCTGGATTGTAAGCACTATAACATTGTCAAGATCAGCATGGTATAATAATAGAAGCTATTGATGTGAACCACGTTTGTAATTTAAATTTCCTAGTGGCCATGTTAAAGAAGTAAAAAGAAGTAGGTGAAATCAATTTTGATAACATAGTTCTTTAATCCAACATATCCAAATGTTGTCATTTCAATGTGTAACGAATATAAAAATTACTAATGAGATATTTCACTTTTTTTTCTTTTACTGTCTTCAAAATCTGGTATGTATGCTATACATATAGCACATTTCAGTTTGGTCCAGCTACTTAATTAGTGCTCAAAAACCACATGTGGCCAGTGGCTGCCTTCTTAGTGCAGATATAAATGAAATCACTTATTTTTCTTAGGTTAACAAAGAAGGGTATGTGGAGAGAGAGTGGGTGTGGATTTCCCACAGATCTCATGGGGAACCAGGAGGCCAAGCAGGAAACTGACACCCTTCTGCTATGTGAACCATATCCCTTGGGCCCTTTCCCCCTCCAGCTTGCTCTCTCTGATCTAGCCTTCATGTTCCTTCTCTCTCTCTTTCTCATTGTCTAGCCGTAGACGTGATTGTACTGTAAGCATCATGGAGTGTGAAATGGGAAGAAATGGGCTGGATTTCCCACCTGTCCCTGGTAGACTGAAGACCTTAGGCGAGTTACTTAACCTCCCTGATCTCACATTTCTTTTCTATGAAATAGGATTAATTCCTTCATCACTGAGTTCTGGGGATCAAATAAAATAACAAATGTAAACTTGTTAGTCCCAGATAGGCACTGTAGTTTTCAAGGTTTTAATGATTGTTTTTCTTTTTTATTTAAGATTTTATTTATTTATTTGAAAGAAAGAGAGTGTGCGAGAGAGCATGAATTGGAGGTGGGGGTGGGAGGAAGGGGGTGGGGGGAGAGGGAGAAGCAGACTCCCCACTGAGCAGGAAGCCTGATGCGGGGCTCTGTCTTAGGATCCTGGGATCATAACCTGACCCAAAGGCAGACACTTAACTGACTGAGCCACCTAGTCACCACAATGATTGTTTTTCAAGATGTTCGGTAGAAAAGGTAACAGGGAAAAAGTGAAAACTTTAAAAAACATGTGCCAAATCTCAGGCCACACTACTTTTTTAAATCTCTCTATGCTATTAGCATAACTTCAGCCCAAAGCACACCGAGCCTAAGTTATACAGATATACCAAAAACATAATAATTTTTTTAAAAGTTCCAGTTTTTGCTCAAGTTTGCCAATTACATGGAGACCCAGATGATAAGAGGGAGACACCTTGATGAACACCATGTGGGGTACATGTTGAATATTCTACAAAATGTCTAAGAAGGAAGGTTCATTCGGTCTGATGCATATGAGGGTGGCAAGAACTCAAACACCTAGAAGACACAATTTTCTCAGCCCCTGCAGTTTCCCTGACTATAAAATTGTGACCTCAGATCTCAGGGAGCCTTACCATACTTAAATCTCTGCAGTTCCTAAAGCCAACCCCAATACAGTAGCACCTGCCATAGCTTCAGGTACTTTGAGAAAACTGTAATCACAAAAAGGGAAGACTCACCAGTTCATTCTCCTCTCCTTGGTTGAGCAAACCCCGGTGTTCCTTACTCTTCTCTTCCATCAACAAGACTTTTTAGTGTGTCCCTCCAGGATAATTCTTTGGGGAAAGTAAAATCCAGTTGGGGTTTATGTGAACTCGGAACAGTCACTACTTGTCACTGCTGTTCTTAGGTGCTTTTAAAATCTCCTAGCGCATACCTCACCTATTAGGTTAACAAAGAAAAGAGAGGAAATACTCTTCTCAGCCCTAGGATTGGTCTATTAATCTATCGGCTTGCTGTGTTTCTTTTTTTTTCTCCCTCCCTGGTGTTTATTTGTTGACCAGAATGTGAAAGCCTCTAGACTTAAGTTGTTGAACCAGAAAGATAAATAATTTCTTGTGCTGTCCATAAATGTCTCAGCTAAGGAATGAGAATAGTCACTTTACTAAAAACCTAAGACAGGGGCACCTGGTTGGCTCAGTCTGGTAAGCCACCAACTCTTGATTTCTGCTCGAGTCATGATCTCAGGGTCATGAAATCGAGCCATGCATGGGGCTCCACACTCTGTGTGTTTATCCCTCTCTCTCTGTTCCTCCCCACTCTCTCTCTCTGTCAAACAAATAAATAAAATCTTAAAAACAACAACAACAACCCAAGACAGAAAGATTAACCAGTGAGAGATAAATAAAAACCCTGTGGACTTTGGGAAAGTAAGGGACATGTTGGGGTGACAATGAGAATTTAAGGAAGGGGGTTGGCTCATGACAGGGAATGTAGCAATCATTTTGGAATCAGGAAAACCTGAATTCTAATCCCTGCTCCACTGTTGACCCTGGATGGATCACTTAAACTCTGAATTTAAGGTTTCTAATATGTAAAATATCAATAATAATTATAGAGTTGA
>CM052898.1:126656427-126733653 GCA_028534135.1 Potos flavus
TCCATCGAATATATGGACCATATCTTCTTTATCCATTCATCTGTTGAAGGGCATCTTGGCTCTTTCCACAGTTTGGCGATTATGGCCATTGCTGCTATGAACATTGGGGTACATGTGGCCCTTCTTTGTACTGCCTCTGTGATATTTGTAAAAAAATAATCTGTAGCACCTGTCATACTCCATAAAAGATAGATTATCATCACCATCGTCGTAAACTAATCGAGAGAAGTTTTTTAAAAAGTAAGCTATAATAATAATTTGATTCCTTTCATTTTCTCTTTTTAGTTTGCAAAACGTTTTCAGAGAAGTATATAATGCAGGAAAAATGAGAAAGGCTGATTATTAGGGATATCATATAAACTTCCACGATTATATAATCACCAGTGAATTTGATATTTTTATTAAAAAATAAGTACACTGGGATCCATTCGAGGGTTGGTTTATTTGTTTTCAATAAAGACTTTTATCTTTTTTTTTTTCTTTTTATTTTATCCAGTCCACTGAGCAAAATCCTTGCCACTTTGACAATGGAAGAAAACTTACTGGGAATAAAGACTGCAGAGAATGATACTTGACTCTTTCTACTGAGAGGGAGAGTTATTGGTTGCCTTGAGGGGGAACTAGTGCCACCTTGAAGTTTAGGAGAATCCAATGTGCTCCTTGGCCCAGGAGGAAGTGGCTGGTGAAAGTAAACAGACAGCTTTTCATGCCAGAAAGTCGACTGAGGTGCCCACACTAAAGAATACTATGTCATCACAGATGTTGCATTTTAAGTATCACCAATTTAAGGTAGAACTAAAATATGGAGAAAGGAGTCCTGAGTTTTAGTAAAATCTAATTACAGACTTGAGTAATGCCCATTCACTTCTTAGCCATTAGCTATTCACTAATATTTTTGGCTAAAAGAGCATTTCCTTTGTCTGGCAGCCTGACTTCAGCTAAAGCACCAGGATGAGTCATGATTAACTTACGAGTGGGCATATGACCCAGTTTTCAACAATAAATGCAAAGGAAAGACAACTGGGGGCAGAGGTCTTCTGGAAAAGATTATCCTATTTTTTAAATTATCCTATTGATGAAAGAGAGAGAATAACTTATTTCCTACCCATGCCAAAGAAGTGGAGCAAAGGACAAAAGAGCTTAGGTCCTTATGATACCACTAACCCATGGCACTATGCCTGGGACTACTAACTCTAGATATCTTTCCAATATATAATGAGATGTTCTTCATAAAACTGCTACTGTTTGTGGTTTCTGCTACTTATAGCCCAAAGACACAAAATATAACACTTATCAAAACTTTGTTCGACTCTTACTCAGCAATTACATGTTTAACAACAGATATTTCAGCCCCTTGGGATTCAGTGGCAAAAAGGAAAGTCATTACCCTGAGGGAATTTACAGATGCTTAGGAGAGACAGACAAGTAAGTAACCTCTTAAATAGGAAGAATCTAGAACTCAGACTGGATTGCTGAGACAAGAACTGCTTCCTGAAGGAAATGACATCTATGCTGGCATCTCAAAGATGAGCAGAAACTAACCAGGTGGAAGGAATGGGGGATAGTGGTAGGTTGTGAGCACAATCTAGGCCAGGGAACCAAAACAGAATGTGTGAAAATGTTCAAGAGAGATGAGAAAATATAACCTGTGTGGTATATCAAGAGAAATCAAAGTAAGACTTGAGAATAGAAGGAAAGAAGGGAGGCACTGAGCTACGATGATGGAGATGTGAACCGAGGTGTGCCTGACCACTAAGAGCTTGTACACCAGGCCAAACTGGTTAATCCATTCTTTGTGTGTGTGTGTGTGTGTGTGTGTGTGTGTGTGTGTATTTTTGCTTTGTATGTGGCTAAAGGGCTCTCTCTACTTACCAAACCAAAGACCTTGGCTTCTTTCTACTGATGACCAATATTCTTTCAGTTAAACATGAACTCTTCTAATAATCACAACTGTTCTCAAATGCCTCACAGGTAATGAGCTTCCCAACCCCAGAGATATACATGCTGACATCTGGCCTAGTCACCATACAGATAATTAAGTTGTTAGGTCAAAGTTTGTATTAGATAATCTTGAGGTTCTGTAAGTACTGAGCACTTGCTTCGGCCACCAGAGGATTTGCTCTGCAGAGAAAATAATCACATCTGCTTTAAACCCTAACTCCTGGAGGATCTGCAACAGATACTAAAAGTCGAAAGATCTCTTTTCAAATGTCCATAAGCAAGAGAATGCCAGTCACACCCCCATGGCTTAATCAGCCCCTTGAAGGCCACAGGTAGAAGAGTCAGCAATTGTGTTTATGCATGTAGCAGGGCGGGTGGGGACAGAGGAGTGGAGGCTAGGGAGAGGATGAAAGGGTCTCTTGTGGGAGAAGTAGTTTCAACATGGCTGGGAATGGTTTCCTCTAGGCTGCTCAGTCATAGCACTCAGGAGGTTGTAACTGAAGTTGGGACTCTCCAGATCTCTTTTCTATCTGAAGAGACTAGATTCTTGATCTCCTGTGACTGGAAGCAAAACTCAGTGCCTCCTGGTGAGCCCCAAAGCCAAACTCCTTATTAATGAGAAGAAGTTATCAGCACCATATGCCATAAGGTAGGGTCTCCAGAGATAGGAATGAAGGAAGGAGCAGAATGAGGAAATGCAAAGGAAAAGGAGTGAAGTGCTCACCTCGTGCAGGGGACTGAAGAACTGATTCCCCCCAGAACCCTAGTCTTAGACCTAACAGGGCCTTACTGTTCACAGTGAAGCCAGAGGAAGTAAAGGACTAAATGTATCTCATCTCCTCCCACAGTCTCTGACTAAGGACACAATTTTCAGAAAACAGGAAAGAAACATGGAGATGGGAAGAGGTTTGCTCAGAGCTACACGGCAAAATAAGGGCAGATCCAGAACTCAGAGCCAGGTCTCTGCTCTGTGGTCCAGCTTATTTCCACTTGGAAATACTTCCCCCTCTTCTGCTGTATTTTCTCTAGAACTCTTCTCTGATTCTGGAGAGGTGAAGGACACGGGAAATTATATGGATTAGGAGAGAGGGAATGTCTCTACCTCTGGGCCATGAGCCTTATGAAACGAAGAGGCAATATGCATGGTGGAGTATGTTAGAACTACACCACATTTTCCTACTTGGCAGGGACAAGATTCCCTATCTTCACTTCCCCGTGACCTAAAGGGAAACCAGTCTGGATTTGGATGTCTTATCTAGATTTCAAAGCTCCCTCGCTGTTCTCTCTATTAACTACTGGAGCCTTATTAGGGCATTCCATTTCACAAACATTGTTGAATGTCTACACTGGCGATACTGTTTAGTTAAGGTAAGCTGACTGCTAGAACAGCCACAAATGATAACATTCGTCAGTGGTTTAACATAGTAGAAGAGTGGGTCTAAAATTGTGGTGGTGGGAGGGCATTTGTAGAGCAGTGGAAGGAAGAGAAGGTCTCCTCCAAGTGGTGATCCTGGGTCCCAGAGTCCTTCTCTCTTGTGTCTTCATCATCTTCAGCAGCTCCCGGGGCTGCTGTGATTACACAAAAGGGGGATGTACGGGGGATAATCGGTGAAGGTCCCTATGGACCAGTCCTGAAAGAGGTACTTTTACTCGCGCTAGAAGATTAGCTAGAGCTCAGCCAGATGGCTATACCTGACTAACTGCAAAGCTGACTGGAAAATGTGGTCCACCTGTGTGCCAGGAGGAAGAGGAAGTAAATGTGGTGGTTGCTAGCAGTCTCTCCCACAGAGACCCTATGAAGGGTGAAGGGATGGATCAGGCTGGATCCTTTTCCTCGGGGGACTCAGGGCCTGATGAAAGAGGCAAAACAATACAGCGGTGGCTGCTATACAAGGCGAAGTGAGGAAGGCTTGTATTATTGCAAGATTAAGAAGGCGTATCCCTAAGAGGCCCTAATATTGGGTGACAGGGTGTGGAGTGGCCTATGGTGTCCAATTGAGTGACCTTGTGAGCTCTTTGCAACAACCACAATGTGAGGGAGAAACCCATATTTCAATACATGACTAATCCTCCATCTGGAATGGGGACTGAAAGATGTGGGCAAACATCCCCTCTTTAACTGCACTCAGTCTGCCACCCAACCCTTGCCCTTGCCACCCCTAACCACCACTACACCAAAACCCACACATTCTCTACAGATTGAAATAGAGCAGGGGGAACTCCCTTTAGGAAACACAAATACGGGATGTTTAAGGTGAAATCATGGTTTGTCTTTCATATTCCCTACCTTAATTTTCTATTTAGAAGATCCACAAATTGAAAATTTGGTGAGTATGTCAAAACTTAAATGAATAGAAGTAAAATTTTATCTTGGGACCAAAAAGACCCCAAACTGTGAAAAGGGACCTTCTCTTATTAGTCCTCAACTTCTTGCTGTCCTATTAATTCATATAGCAAACAGCCTCCAAGCTCTTAGACCAGGGTTAGAACTGAAGGGGTTGCAGAAATGAATCGAACACTAACCCTGCCCTTAGTAAGTTAACAGTTTAGTAAGAAAACAAGACAAAAATACGACTCCTCTATGGGGGAAACAAATGAAATAGGCCAGATGGAGAGAGAATTGGAAGAGGGAGAGAGCTCAGAACCCAGGAGCTCGAAGGACTAACAAAGATGTGTGTCTAGTGGCTTATTCACCTTCATGAGCTCACAGAGAATTTTGAAAATCCGACGAATTTTGTAGATTTTCTCCTCCCAAGAATAAGATAATTTTACTATGTCAGATTTTACTTATCACTGATTTGGTCCAATCCCTTCATTTTAGAGTTCTTTAATTTTTTGAACAAATACTTCTTGAGTGCTTACTTGCTATAAGGCACTGCTCAAGGTATTGGGGAGGACAGCAGTGGTCAAGGTAGACAGAAGGCGCCGTCTCATGAAGCTGATATTTCAGCGGGGAAAGACTGACTGCACAAGTAAACAAGTGAAAACCACAGTCGGGCAGATCGTGATATTGCTCTGGAGAGAAAATAAGGTTAAGAATGTGAATAGGAAATGTAAGTGGGGTCAAGAGTGGGGAGGAACAGAAAGGGATGTGGAGTTGCATTTTGAAATATGTGGTCAGGGAAGGCACCACTGGCAAGGAGACATTTGAGCTAATGTCAAGTGCACAGCCCTGACATTGAGGGCCAGGATGGAAGTCAGTGTGCCTAGACCAATATACACCAGGGGCAAAGTCATAGGACAGGCTTGAGGTAGAGAGGCTTTGGTATAGTATATTTGGCACCTGGAGAAAAGAATTCCTTATGCCTCCTTCTCTACATGACAAATGACTTTCAATTTATGAAATGAAGTAAATAACAACATTGGGAGGAGAAGTTAAAATGGCAAGGGAATAAGGGGACCCTAGTCTTGCCTCATCCCTTAAAAACAGCTAGATAAATGTCAAATCATTTTGAACACCCAAGAAAATGATCTGAGGATTGAGAGAGCAAAACTGCATAACTAGAGATTGTGGAAGCCATATTGTGAAAGGTAGGAGCTGCAGAGAGTTGATTTAGGGGAGAGAAGAGCTTCAGGTGCTGCGAAAGTGAGGGAGCCCTGATCACCAAGAGAGGAATGAGAGAGAAAGAAAGAGAGAGAGAGTAAAAGAGTGAAAGCATGTGCAAGAAATTGTACAAGAAAAACTTTTCCCCCAAAACCACTGACTGGGAAAGGGAGAGGGAGGGGCTGAATACCACAAATCTTATAAACAGTGGAGTGTAGAGTCCAAAGTTTAGAGGTCAGAGCCATCACCAGGGTCTTGCCATACAGGCTTAGTGGTGTTCCAGTGGTGAGGCAAAATGGAGTTCTAGGAGTGGGCAGCATGGTCTGAGGATCCCCCAGGTCACGGGAGGAGAAGCAATTCCCCGGCTTGGAGTGCATGTGAAAGTGGTGGCATAGGAACAAAAGACCTGTGGGCACCATTGGCTTGCCCCTTTCCCTACCACAGGAACAAAGACACTGGCTGAAGGCAGCAAACCTTAGTGCTGGCTTTTAGCTCCACTTTACCATAAACTCCAAACCACTGTGTGGTTGCACAACCGATTTTTGGGACAAGCACGCATCAGCCACAGGGCAGCAAGACCCTCCCCCAGAGGATTAGTGCCGGTCTGTGCCTGGGGGTCTCTAAAATTTGGAGTTTTGAAACCCTGCTGCACACCTGAGATACAACACAGAAGTGCTGTGCCCTCTGGCAGGTGGACAGGCCGGACACAGGCAGGGTGAAGGTGGGGATCTGGTGGAAGCCTGGGACACAAGACAGGTGATTGTATGCTCTTCTGTGAGGGATTTCTGAAGAATAGCAGCCCTGAGCTCTCCGCTCTGGGGATGGGGAATGCAGGGTGATGCCATTTCCCCGGACCCCAACCCACCGGTTAGCACTGACTGACTTCAGGGAGCATAACGGTGCCACCTAGTGGAGGCTGGAGCTGCTTACACCAAGCCCTGGCCCCCTCTGGGCTAGGGCAAGTCTGCCTGAGAATCAGAACAGCAGGCCCCTCCCACAGACCAGCACAAACCCCTTGGCCACACCAAAGCTACTGATTAGAGAGTGCTGCAAAGCTTCAGCTCTAGAAGAAAAAGGATCTAGCTTCTTTTTTATTTTTTATTTTAATTTTTTTGTTTTTAAAATTTTTAATTTATCGGGACGCCAGTTGGTTAAGCAGCTGCCTTCGGCTCAGGTCACGATCCCAGGGTCCTGGCATTGAGTCCCGCATCGGGCTCCTTGCTGAGCAGGGAGCCTGGTTCTCCCTCTGCCTCTGCTTGCCTCTCTGCCTGTTTGTGCTCTCTCTCTCTGACAAATAAACAAATAAATAAATAAATAAAATCTTTAAAAAATTTTTTAATTTATCTTTATTATTATTACTATCATTATTATTATTATTTGCATCTAGCTTCTTTTAATGAGCAGACCAAAACACACTTATGATCTAATTTCCTGTCTTTTGTTTTTTTATTTTGTTTTAGTTTGGGATTTTTGGTGTTTTGTTTGGTTTGGGTTTTGGTTTGTTTGTTTATTGGACCTCTTCTTAATATAGCCATTATTCTCAGGAGCAGGATACAATAAGCTTTACTAACAATTACACACACACCCACAAATAGTGACCCAGACATAATGACAAGATGAAGCAATTCACCCCAAAAGAAAGAACAGGAAGAATTCACTGCCAAGGATTTAATCAGTACAGATACAAGTAAGATTTAATCAATACAGATACAAGTTATTTAAAACAATAATTATAAGGATACTACCTGGGGTTGAGAAAAGTATCAAAGACACTAGAGAATCTTACTCCAGAGATAAAAAGAACTAAAAACTAGTCAGAAATAAAAAATGATCTAACCAAAATGCAAAATAATGAATTCAATGACAATGAGGATAGATGAAGCAGAGGAATGAATGAATCGGTGATATAGAAGATAAAATTATGGAAAATAGTGAAGGTGAAAAAAAGTGGGAAAGAAAGGTATTGGATCACCAATGTAGACTTAGGGAACTTGGAGAAACCTTAAAGCGTAATCACATTCATATCATAGGCATCCTAGAAGAAGAAAAAGAAAAAGGAGAAGAAGATTTATTTAAGCAAATTATAGCTGAAAACTTGCCTAATCTGGGGATGGAAACAGACACTGAAATCCAAGAAGCTCAGAGATCTCACATTAAATTCAACAAAAGCTGGCCATCCCCAATACATATCATAGTCAAATTCACAAAATACACAGACAAGGAAATAATCCTGAAAGCAGCAAGAGAAAAGACCTTAACAGATGATTTTGCAGCAGGTCTGGTCATAGAAATTTGGCAGGCCAGAAGAAAGTGACACAATATATTCAACGTGTTGAATGGGAAAAATATGCAGCCAAGAATACTTTATCCAGCAAGGCTGTCATTCAGAACACAAGGAGAAATAAAGTTTCCCTGACAAACAAAAACTAAAATAGTTTATGACTACTCAACCAGCCCTGAAAGAAATAGTAAAGGGGATTCTGAGTGGGGAAATAAGACCAAAAACAACCAAGACTAGAAAGGAATAGAGAACATCACCGGAAACACCAACTTTACAGGTAACACAATGGCACTAAATGCATATCTTTCATTAATCTCTCTGAATGTAAATGGAGTAAATGTTCCAATCAAAAGACATAGGGTAACAGAATGGATAAAAAACAAGACCCATCTTTATGCCACTCATAGAGCTATAGGTAATGCTGCCTCCTGCCTACAGGAGACTCATTTTAGACCTAAAGATGCCTGCAGATTGAAAGTGAGGGGATGGAAAATCATCTATCATGCTAATGGACATCAAAAGAAAGCTGGAGTCAGTGCCTGGCTGGCTCCATCACTTAAGCATCCAACTCTTGACTTCAGTCCAGGTCATGGTCTCAGGGTTGTGAGATCAAGCCCTGCACTAGGGCTTGATTCTCTCTTCCTTCTCACTCTGCCTCTCCCCCTCCACCCCCCAACACTGTCTCTCTCAAAAGAAAGAAAGAAAGAAAGAAAGAAAGAAAGAAAGAAAGAAAGAAAGAAAGAAAGAAAGAGAGAGAAAGCAATCAAGCAAGCTGGAGTAGCCGTACTTATATCAGAAAAACTAGATTTTAAACCAAAGACTGCAGCAAGTGATGAAGAAGGGCATTATATCATAATTAAGGGTCTATCCATCAAGAAGATCTAACAATTGTAAATATTTATGTGCCCAACTTGGGGCACTCTAATACATAAATCATTTAATAGTAAACATAAAGAAACTCATTGATAATAGTAGAATAATATTAGGGAACTTTAATACCCTACTTACAGCAATGGACAGATCATCTAAGCAGAAAATCAACAAGAAAACAATGGCTTTGAATGACATACTGGACCAGATGGACTTCAGATATATTCAAAACATTTCATCCTAAAGCAACAGGATACACATTCTTTTTAAGGCACATCACACATTCTCTTGGATACATCACATACTAGGTCACAAATCAGCCCTCAAAAAGTACAGAAAGACTGAGATCATGCCATGCATATTTTCAGACCACAATGCTATGAAACTTGAAGTCAACTACAAGAAAAAATTGGGGAAGACCAGAAATACATGGACATTAAAGAACAACCTACTAAAGACTGAAAATTAAAGAGGAAATAAAAAAATACACAGAAGCAAATTAAAATGAAAACATAACAGTCTGAAACCTTTGGGATACAGCAAAGGTGGTCCTAACGGGGTAGTATATTGCAATACAGGTCTACCTCAAGAAGCAAGAAAAGTTTCAAATACACAAACACAATTAAGCTTATACCTTATGGAGCTAGAAAATGAACAACATAAAGCCTAAAGCCAGCAGAAGAAGGGAAATAATAAAGATTAGAGCAGAAATAAATGATATAGAAACAAACAAACAAAGAAAACCAGCAGAAGGTAAACAAAACTAAGAGTTGATTCTTTGAAAGAATTAATAAAATTGATAAATACCTAGCCAGACTTATCAAAAAGAAAAGATAAAGGACTCAAATAAATAAAATCATGAATGAAAGAGGAGAGATCACAATCGACACCACAGAAATACAAACAATTATAAAAGAATATTATAAAAAATTATATACCAACAAACTGGGCAATCGGGAAGAAATGGACAAATTCCTAGAAACATATGAACTACCAAAACTGGAACAGGAAGAAATAAAAAATTTGAGCAGACCCATAACCAGCAAAAAAAAACTGAATCAGTAATCAAAAAACTCAACAAACTAAAGTGTAGGGCCAGATGGCTTCCCAGGGGAATTCTACCAGATATTTATTTATTTATTTTTTTCCCCCAAATACTTTTATTTTATTTTTTCAGTGTTACAAGATTCACCGTTTATGTACCACACCCAGTGCTCCATGCAATAGGTGCCCTCCTCAATACCCACCACCAGTCTCGCCCATCCCCCCACTCCCTCCCCTCCAAAACCCTCAGTCCCTTGTTCTGAGTTCACAGATATTTAAAGAAGAGTTAATACCTATCTTCTCAAACTCTTCCAAAAATAGAAGTGGAAAGAAAACTTCTAAACTCATTCTATGAGGCCAGCATTACCTGGATTCCAAAACCAGACAAAGACCCACTAAAAAGGAGAATTACAGGCCAGTATACCTGAAGAACATGGATGCAAAAATTCTCAAAAAGATAATAGCAAATCTGTGGCACCTGGATGGCTCTGTCGGTTAAATGTTTGCTTTTGTCTCAGGTCATGAACTCAGGGTCCCAGAATTGAGTTCCACGTTGGGCTCCCTGCTCAGTGAGGAACCCGCTTGTCTCTCTCTCTGCCACCCCCCCGCCACTGTTGTACACTCTCTTCCTCTCTAAAATAAATAAATAAAATCTTAAAAAAAAAAAAGATACTAGTAAATCCAATCAACAGTACATTAAAAGAATTATTCACCACAATCAAGTGGGGTTTATTCCTGAGCTGCAGGGGTGGTTCAGTATTCACAAATCGATCAACATGATACATCACATTAATGAAAGAAAGGATAAGAACCATATGATCCTATCAATGCAGAAAAAGCCTTGGACAAAATATAGCATCCATTCCTAATAAAAATTTGAAAAAAGGGGGTGCCTGGGGGGCTCAGTGGGTTAAAGCCTCTGCCTTCGGCTCAGGTCATGATCTCAGGGTCCTGGGATCGAGCCCCGCATCGGGCTCTCTGCTCAGCAGGGAGCCTGCTTCCCCTTCTCCCTCTGCCTGCCTCTCTGCCTACTTGTGATCTCTCTCTCTGTCAAATAAATAAATAAAATCTTAAAAAAAAATTGAAAAAGAAAAAATATATTATTTAATATTACGGTTTTAAAATATGATAGGGAATGAATCAAATCCTTCCTCTTTGTTTTCCCAGTTTTATAAATTGACTTAAAATAATTTTTGTCAGAATCTAAGACTTTGCCATTTACAGTGACTACATAGATAATTGGTCGAAGAAATTTAGATATTGTTTTTGTATTCATTAGCATAATATATATTCTCCTTTATTTACTTTTTATATTTTTGTTACTTTTAATTTTCTTTATAAAATATATCAGAAAAAATAACAATATTGGCTAGAAAATAAGCATAGACACTACAATGGTCTTTTATTGGATTTTGCATATATAATTATGATAGTGAAAACAATTTAAAAAATAAAAAAATATTTTTGTACATAAAGAAGTAAAGGATTAATATATTTTTACATAAGGAGAAAAATACATACGTTATAATTGATATAATGTTGGAGTAACTAATAGACGAATTTTAATAAAATCAAAACACATGCAAAACAATCAAAACACCTACAAAAACTTGCAAAAGGTAAAATTTAGGCAATTATCAAAGTGTTACACTGATGTAACGTTTTATTTTCTTGACCCACTCTTTAATTTTAAAACATAGATGGAACTGGAGGGTATTATGCTAAGTGTAATAAGTCAAGCAGAGAAAGACAATTATCATATGGTTTCACTTATACGTGAAATATAAGGAATAGTCCAGAGGACCATAGGGGAAGGGAGGGAAAACTGAACGGGAAGAAATCAGAGAGACAAACCGTGAGAGACTCTGGGTTCCTGGAAACAAACTCAGGGTTGCAGAGGAGAGGAGGGTGAGGTGATGGGGTAACTGGGTGATGGGCATTAAGGAGGGCACATGATCTGATGAGCACTGGGTGTTATATGCAACTAATGAATATTGAACACTACATTAAAAATGAATGATATACTATATGTTGGCTAATTGAACTTTAATTAATTAATTAAAAATTTGAAAAGAAAAATAAATTTCAATTTTAAAGATAATATTCAAAGTCAGTAATATATTTCAAGCATGAACTAAAATTTTCATTTAGAATACAAAAATATTTCAGCTCACAATGTGTACTTTGCTTTATTCTTTTTGAGAAATGGCCTTCGAAGAAAAAAAAACTAGATAACCAAACTGGAGCCAGAGGATGGGAATCTGAACTGCCTAACTAAGGAATTAGAATTTATATGGTTGGCGAAAAAGCATCCCATGGAGATGTTTGTAACTCACAGACATGCGCAGCTCTCCTCCATTCCATTCTTCTCACATGTGTGAAAAGCTGCCATGTACAGCACACTATTCTAGGCCCTAAAATGAGAATCCGGAAATGAATGAGGCTCGAACCCTGCCCTTGAGCTCAGTCTACTAGAGTCATGCTCTGGAATCTAAATGTTCTGTATTTTCTACTTTCCTCCAGCTGCTCTTGTGCCCCATATCACAAAAGGGCTTTGACAACCTCATCTTTCACTGATATGTAAACCATTCACTGCTCAATCGGATCCTTTGAGGGATCTTCTTCCTGTAGAAACTGGATGATTCAGAATCAGTTGACAGAAGTTATACTGTTTGGAAGTGATTGATTGTTGGAATATCTGAACTTATAATAGAAAACAAGCCAGCTCAAGGACTTCTGATTAGAGCATGTGAAGCAAAAGGACAAAATATTCCACCTCACCCTTACAATTGACTCCTGATCCATGAGAGAAAGTCTCCCCCTCTTCTGCTATTGGCTTTTCCCTGAGGCTCTCATTTCTGCTTTTCCTCTAGGCCTGGCTGCCCATCCAACTACCCTCTGTAGGGCAGACACACAAATTAGATAGCTGAGCTAGCTTTTCCATGACCCTCATGGGAGTCAAGTACCGGATCAAATCCTAGGCTCTACTTGGTCTTTATTTTAAAAATATCTTCCGATGCATTGCAGATACTGTAATTTGGTATGGACCATTGAAGAAACTATTCTTTTTCATTTAATTGCTCACGTTGGGGTTGTAAAAACATCATCTCTTCAGTCGTTAAATAAGTATTAATTGATTTCATCTGTTATAGAGTCAGTTATATTTTCTGAGTGGTTTATATGTCCAGTCTTGGTAGCCCTCATTGCTCATGGGTCCAACAACTTTGTTTTGGGGTCCATTCCCATAACACTTTATACATTAGTCAGTAATGGTTCTTACCACGTTCAAGGGAAAGGACCGTTCTTCAAATCTAAGCACTTAGTTCAGGCAGTGGCAGGTATGGTAGGTATCTCAGTCTGCTTGTGGAAATCCAAATTCAGAAAAAAACTAAGGGTTCCTGGTATTTGTACCCCCTAAATCTATGTAGACACCATCTATCTCTTTTGGGGGGAAGGAAACCACCTGCTATATAAGCAGATTTCACCTTTCCATGCTCTCAACTTACTCTAACCCAGCAACCTCATCTCAAAGCCTCTAATTTCTTCTGTCTCTGCTATAAAATTTTCCATGAAACCACTTGAGTTTAGTCCAACCATTTTTTCTGCCTAAGGTATTCAAATGTTCCAAGAGAATTTGATAGCTCATTTTATGCTTCTGGAAACGTATTGACTATTGTCAAGGACTTTAAGCTTGCCAAAGCTTATGCCACATTGCCCAGGTACTCTGTGTATTTAGTAGCTGCATAGGAACAGAATGTCTGTTTAATATTTGGGAGAGCTTTCTAGGTGACCGGCCACAAGAACAAATCTACACAGACTGCCAGTTGCATGGCTTGTCAGCTGAGCATGGTAAATGTCAGTGACAATGATTGTCAAGTGGTAACTGTATTTGTCAGGTTAGTCACCAACCAGTCTGATAGGGACCAAAAATGCCCCAGTGCTGTCAGATCAATACCATGGTGAATACTAAAGCCTCATCTCTGCCTCTCTCCCTGCTACTGAAATTGCTGATAACCACTGAGACTAGTGAAGGCTGCTGAACAGAAGGGCGATAGCATTTCTGAAATTGGTGTTGTCTCTGCTCAAAGAACGGGGTTCAATTATGTTTGTCAATCCAAGAGGCTTCCCTGGGAAGAAAACAGCCTGGATGAGGTGGGAAGGTTACAAAGACAAGGAATGAATGTAGGTATTCCACAGTGAGATGGATCCCATGATCTATCCTAAGGAGAATGTAAGCCTCTAAAGTGATATCTGAAACAAACTGATTTCTTACTAACCAATTCTAGATGATCTAACCAGATTAGGGAGATGAGGATTCCTTTGAGATAGCCAGACCTGAGCGTGGTCCAAGATCAGTTTTTTTTTTTTTTTTCTCCCTTATTTTAAGTGTGGATCAGATTGAATATTTAAGGAGCAAGATCTTTGCATAAATTTTCAACTAGCTCCAAGAATACAGGACCTTGCACGTAATTCTATGCTTTTGCCTCTGGCTAGTGGCAATGTCTTCCTCATTGAGCTTATCTAGTAGGTAATTGTTTTGTCAGGAACAGAGTACTTAGAGTTCTAACAAAGAGCAAGAATAACTGGGCTCTCCTCAAGGGAAAGAAGTCTGTCAGTAGAATTTCTTCTCACTGGTCTTTTATAAAATGGAGTAGAGAACACATAGTGACAAACGTAGTATTTCCAAAAGAAATACACCACAAAAAGTTTTCTCAGCACTACAGGAGTTGGCAGGAAAAATTATAGATGAATCTCTATGGGGACAAGTGCAAGATGGCACATTTAGGGAAAAATAATCTAAATTACTTTCTTAGGGTTACAGTCCTCCACCTGATTCATCATCAGAATCACCTAGAAATCAGGAAATGGGCAGAAGACATGAACAGACATTTCTGCAAAGAAGACATCCAAATGGCCAACAGACACATGAAAAAGTGCTCAACATCACTCAGCATCAGGGAAATACAAATCAAAACCACAGTGAGATATCACCTCACACCAATCAGAATGGCTAAAATTAACCAGTCAGGAAACGACAGAGGTTGGCGAGGATGCGGAGAAAGGGCAACCCTCCTATGCTGTTGGTGGGAATGCAAGCTGGTGCAGCCACTCTGGAAAACAGTATGGCGATTTCTCACAAAGTTGAAAATAGAGCTACCCTACGACCCAGCAATCGCACTACTGGGTATTTACCCTAAAGATACAAATGTAGTGATCCGAAGGGGCACGTGCACCAGAATGTTTTTAGCAGCAATGTCCACAATAGCCAAATTATGGAAAGAACCTAGATGTCCATCAACAGATGAATGGGTAAAGAAGATGTGGTATATATATATACAATGGAATTCTATGCAGCCATCAAGAGAAACGAAATCTTGCCATTTGCAATGACGTGGATGGAACTAGAGGGTATTAAGCTAAGTGAAATAAGTCAATCAGAGAAAGACAATTATCATATGATCTCTCTGATTTGAGGAATTTGAGAGGCAGGGCAGGGGTTTACGGGGGGAAGGGAGGGAAAAATGAAACAAGATGGGACCGGGGAGGGAGACAAACCATAAGAGACTCTTAACATCAGGAAACAAACTGAGGGTTGCTGGGGGGCGCGGGTGGGTAAGGATAGGGTGGCTGGGTGATGGACATTGGGGAGGGTATGTGCTATGGTGAGTGCTGTGAATTGTGTAAGACTGATGAATCACAGACCTGTACCTCCGAAACAAATAATACATTATATGTTAATAAAAGGAAAAAAAAAAAAAGAATCACCTGGAGAGCTTGATAAAGATATTGTTCCCCAGGACCCATCCCAGAGATTCTCTGATTGAGTATGTCTGAGGTTGGGCCCAAAACTTTATTCCTGATAAACTCCTTGGGAATTTTCATGATGGGTCAAGTTTGAGAACCATATTTCAAAAGAAGGCTATGAACTGCTGTGGACTATTTTCTGGAGACAGTGAGCTAACACATGATGGGACAGCAAAGAGACCAACTAACCACTCCTACAGATATGTCCAAATCTGTACTACTTTGTGCAGATCTTTGCACCTCTTGAGAGATCTGGTAGACTTGGAAGTCATCCAACAAGGACCAATTTTAAAAAGCAACCTTCAGGGCAGTCAGATGATGGGATCACAACATTGCAAAATGAAGTCTAAAAAGAAAGTTGACTCTTTAATTGCAAGTAATTGATTCTATAAACAAAGGCTGGAGGTAGGTCATTCTATACCTTATTTTAAATAAATAAGAATCAACACACTACATAAAAAAGAATAATTTTAAACAACTAGTAAATCATGGATAATTACATTGTAATTAAAATAGAATTACACTCATTCAATTTCTAAAAGTTTATATGTGTTCGTTAGTTCATTCATTCTTCATTTATGCTTCTTTTATCTACTCCTTTACCGATTCATACAACACATTAAATAGCTATACTCTGTACAAGACCAAGACTTAAGAATCCTCCTTAAAGTTTTAGAGATGGAGGAAAAGAAGTTATTGCCACATTTAATTTTCTTTGATTTTTGCAGTTATGAATAAGGTAACAAATAATATTCCTATACCAATAGTCAAGGCAACTAAGATGCAGTGACAAATTTGCTCAAATTGCAAATCAGGAAAGTCTGGATTAGAGCTCAGACCTGTCTGACTCCTAAGCTTATACACTTTTTTTTTTAATACACTTTTTTTTTTTAAAGGCAGAGAGTGAGTGAGAGAGAGGGAGAGCGAACATGATCAGGCAGAGGGGGAGGGGGAGAAGCAGACTCCCCAGCTGAGCAGGGAGCTGGATGCGGGGCTCAATCCCAGGACCCTAGAATCATTACCTGAGCCAAAGGCAGTTGCTTAACCAACTGAGCCACCCAGCTGCCCTTAAGCTTATACTCTTAACTGACATATGCCACTGCCCCAAAGGGCATTAGAGATTGACTTTATCTATCCAAGTTCTGTGATAATGTGGTCAGACATGGGGCACTGGCTGAAAGCCAATGACCTCAGCTAGCATGACTGTTGTGCCAACAAAAGCCACCACAGGCCCCAGGTGCTGAGGCCCAGACTGCTGCTGACCTGAGCCACACACTCTTCCGGGAAACCTGTGAACTTTCCCTCCTGTGCTAGGGTGACGTATGGGCAGATACACAGATTTGGCCTTTCCCAACTACAGATCTTGGCAGTTTCCAGGATCCATTTAGGGAGGGTCCAAACCTGTGAAATTGTCCCCATATCAAACCAGTTTCCAATTAGTCATGGATGGTAGCTAGACGCTTAAGACTATCCAGTTCACCAAATTCGCAAGGCTAGCTTTGTGTTGGGTGAGGAGAGAACTGGCTCAGCTTTCAGGAAAGAGCATCCAGCCAGCTGTGCAGGCACTTCCTCTTGTGCTTTGCTCTGTCCCTAAGCAGGTCAGGGACAGAGCTTTCCTGGCTCTGCAGAGCTTTCTCAGAGTGTTTTTTCCCTAAATGTTCCTGTATGCACTTTCACCCAATTGGCATTCACTTAATGGGGAGGAATCTTTCCTATCTTTATAATCTATGTTTCCCTGGTCACATAAACCTGGAACAGTAGTCCAAAACAGGATCATAGAAAGCCCACCCCTCTGAAGTCCCTCTTGAGTCATGGATAAGTTCCACAGAAGCCCCTTGCAAATCATGCTGCATGCAGGGCTCCTGCTTATAACATGCTCTCTCCCCCTGCAACCTGGATTGGCTCTATGACAGGTTACCACTTTGGGATGATCTCTGCTACCGGCTGAAGCTTCTGTGGTCCTTCCCTGACCCTGAGCTTGGTTGCCAGGGACCCCAGACTTCTGTGACTGCACGATCACTCTGTATCACCTGGCCATCCTCCATCCTCTTCAGCCACTTTCTATCTCCTTTAGCCATTTGGAAACATGCTCAGACTGTCCGTGTCACCCATGTGTCTCTGCATGATACCATCAGCCACTAGCAACATACATCTTTCCCCTATGCTCCCACAGTCACATTACTGCCAAGTGACAGAGGCCACAGGTGGATTGCCTCTGCCCTCCTTTCATTTAATTCTCTGACACACAGATCACAGAATGGGCCTCTCTTTCTCTGCCCTCCTCCTCTCTCCATCATAGCTTTCTTTTCCTCAAGTCCTTGCAGAAGTTCCTAAAGTTAGGGTGAAACTAGAGAACAGATAGGAAAATACACACCCAGTTGTACTCAAACTTCTCCCTTGTTTTCTATTACTCAGTGTTTTTTCTTTTTTCCCAGTTACTTTTATTTTATTTTTTCAGTGTTCCAAGATTCATTGTTCATGTACCACACCCAGTGCTCCATGCAATACGTGCCCTCCTCAATACCTACCACCAGTGTTTGGTTTCTAAATAAGTTTGCTTGCTTCGATTTTCCCTCCCCTTGGATTGAGTATATTCCTGGGAGAGCCTTTGTAGCTGCACAGAAATTCACCTCTAGGGGCCCCTACATATTGAGAGAGGGCTTTGCAGCATGTACCCAACCCCAACTCCACAGCAAGCCTCCGCACCCCGCCATGTAAATGGACAGCCAAACTGAGTAAGTTCAACACTGGAATCACTATACTGGGCACTTTTTGCTTTTACTCATAATCTTATTGCTTCGGTTAAACTTCTTTGTACTGAATAGAAAACATATGTTCACAGACAAAGGAGGACTAATACATCAACAAAATATCCCAGTGATTATATTTTTTATTCAGTCATGCCACAGCTGCTTGCTGAGCCCCAACCATCGCCCTGTGGTAGGTGAGTGGGTAGATGAGATGACTCAAGTTTGGTCCCTACCCTCAGAGAATGGGCTCTCTAGTTAAAGTGGGGTTGAGTGAGAGTTGGAAGAAGTCAGAACACTACAGGACCATAATACATGGTTAAAAGAGCTGCCTGTCACACGAAAGATGCATATGTGGAATGTGAGCAGTGTGTAGACAAAAGAGATCTCCCTTCTGGCTTGGCAGACCAGGTGGCATTGTAATTGGGTCTTGAGAAATGGGTGGGATTTGAGTGTGTGGAGATGAGAGTAATAATTATTAATGCCCCCAAAGAGAAAGCAGCATGAACAAAGGTATTGAGTTGAGAGAGTAAGTTCCTGTATGCCTGGAATGAGTGAGTTACTGACTGCACAAGGAAATGAGTTTAGCACAAAGCCAAGAGAGAACCCATATGACCCTAAACTGCTGTACAAAGCAGAGGCAAAGTTCAAGCAGAGATACAGGTTTCTGGTTCTGGAGACCGAAGTCAGGAACCAGAGCTATATCTTCTCACATGAAAGAGACTCAAAGGGCTCTGGTTATATGATTTTATTCCTCGGCTATGGGAGTTGACCTTTTCTGTGATCAATAATCAAATTCAAGAGAACATCTATGAGAACTAAAAACTCTTTCCGGAAGCAATTACACTTGTGATGGCAATCCGTTGGAGAGTTGCCTTGCCTTGCTTGCCTTGTTTTTCAGTGCTATAAACATTTCATCTAGGAGAAACAACATGGGAGAGAGACAGAGCAGGGAACTCATTGGTAGAAGTTCCTCATCTGAATGCAGCTCTAGCTCCAGTATGCCCTTGGACAAGTTACTGAGACTTTGGGAGGGTCTGGTACCTCATCAAAAGGAGGAGGCTAGTAATCCTTGCCCTGCCTTCCTTCTATGATTGTTATGAAGCTTAAACAAGAGAATGAGTATGAAAGTATTTTGTAGACTGTAGTGCCCTGTTACAAAGCAGGAAATAATAGTGTCTATAATGTTAGAAAATGCCTGGAACTTTTTAAGGATGTTTCGTTGCTTTAACATTACTGGAGTAGACAACACCATTTTTTTAGCTGGAGTGAAAGACTCCACTGCACTAAAGGAGAAAGACTGATTTTAGAACACCAGAATTATAGATTATACTTGCCTCTTTTGTAAAGAATAATTTATTACAGCACAAACTAAATACAAGGCTCTGAATAAATAATCACTTTCCCAGTCATCACATCTGCAAGTGTGTACATGCACACTTCTATGAGCTCATAAGGACACAGACGGCACAGACATATTTCCATTTTCAGATCATTACTTGTTTAGTGAGAAGAGCCCAGAGTCAGGGTTCCTCTCTATGGGTCAGAGCTGTGTACCTTGGAATGAACATATGGTGAACCTCTTAAATGATTTGGATCAGATGAGTGTCCTTTTCTCCTCCAAGTTCTGGTCAGATGAGCATATTGGGCGCAGGTGCACTGCCCTCAGGTTTGGGGCACTCTCCCACATTCTTTTACTGAAATCTTCAAACTTCTTTTATGTATGAAAACACATACATCATAAGTATTCCCCAGCTGTCAGTTTGGCTGTCAGAACCCATCAGTGGGCACCTATTTTCGAGAATCTTATCTCCGTCAAAAGTCACCTGCCAAGGCACGGAGGAGTCAAGCCCATTTGTCCACACCATGGGCTCCACGGGGCTGGGAGTCTGTCCTCCCCAGCTCATCTCCCCACAATAGGCAGTCTGATATTGTATGTGGCAAGTAACAATGAATGGTTCACATCATAGCATAAAATTGAGACATGTACATGTCAAGCCTGAAAGGGATCTTGCAGGTAATTGAATCCCATCTGATCCTTGACTTCTATCTCTAATTGGTCTTTGAATATCCACTTGCATCTCCAGTGTCACGGAACACACACTCCATGAGGTCACCAGATTCCACTTTTATTTGTGCTGTTGGGACAGTGGTCTTTGTGTCAGCCTGAAGCCATTCCCACCATGTCCTTTACCCACTGATGGTGCCACCTGGCACAGGTGGGAGGCTTCTCTCCCACAGAAACCCTTCAAGTATTTGAAAACCACTCTTACATCCCTAGACAATACCCCCCCCCCCAGCCCTGCTTTTCCAAGTTAAGCATTTTCTCACTACCTCTAAGATAGAGTTAATTTCAAGTACAGTCTTCAGAATAAGTCCCTTTCGACAAAGGTTTTAGATTCAATCCTCTGTGACTGAATCACTTAGGGCCAAGTCAAGAGCAGCTCAGAGTCTCAGACAGACGCTCATTGTTTTTGGTTTTGTTTTGTTTTGAACATACCTCCAGGCCAAGCCTCCAGGATTCCTGGTATTCATTTGCACATTAGGCCCTGGCATTGGCAAAGGGTTCCTCCCTCCACCTGGCAAATAAGAAACTCAGTCTTTGACTGTGAGATCACCTCAAACACCCTACCCTGCTGGAGTTTGTAATTAGGAGATATTTGGAAACAACAGAAGGTTTGCTCAGAAGATCTGTGTCTAAGGCCTGGGTCTGCTTGCCTTACTCTGAATCTCAGTTTTCTCACCTGTAAAAGTAGATGATAAGTCCTTCCTTGCCTAAGTCTGGAGAGAATCATGCAATTCAAATGAGCTAACGGAGGTAACAGCACCGGGAAAGGGGCTCTTCGAGGTGTGAATGCACATGCTGCTCTTGTCCATCACCAGGTTGTAGACCATCTCCAGCTTGTTCTGCCCACAACCCTCCACTCTTGAAGAATGAGTAAACTATGAGTCCTAGAAAAAGGCATTCAGAACTACAGTATCACTGCTGAGGCTAACTTTGTAAAAGGAAACATTTCTTTCTGTACAGAGGAAGACAATGATTCTGCAGCCTATTTAAATGATTCTTCACACCCTATTTTAAAACCAGAAGAAACAAGGTACTTTCATGGCTGAGAAAAACCATGTTCCCAGAATTACCTATAGCCACAGAGCCTCCAGCCATCCTCTGGAATTCAGCTAGGGAAGGGAATGCTTGCATATGCTATCGATAAGTAGCAAAGCCAGCCTGGGACCCACTCCTGCCCAGAACATTCACTTAGGATTTGATGTTTGTAATGAAAATTTTGCTTTTGCTTTAAAATACTATTTGTGGATATTATCCTAAAACTCAGAGTTGTCTGCTGAACTAACAAAATCTCGGTGTTTTCTACACTAAATGAATCTAATATAACAAAATTGTAATAGTGATAAAAATAAGGGCAATTTTTATTTTTGGAAAACAGACTTAAGAAATGTGTAGACTGTGTAAGGACTTACGTCAATGATAACATATAATGTTGTAGCACAAGACTAACTTTCCTCAAAAATAACAGAGCAGAGGAGTGGAAATACCTGAAGTGGGATATGTGAGATGTGAAGATCCTAAAACATAGGATATGTTCACAGGGGCAGGGGATGCCTTAGAGGACAGTGCCCATGCTCTTTGATATGTGCTACTTTCCTTTCTTTCCTAGGAATACAAGCTGGACCAACTACATAATTTGCGGAGCTGAATCCAAAATGAAAATGTGGGTATTTCAAAATTAAGAATTTCAAGATGGCAACAGCAAAGCATTAAAATAAAGGTGGGGCCCTTCTAAGCTTGGGGTCCCCCTAGATGACTGCACAGGTCATACGCCCATGAAACCAGCCCTAAACACAGGTGACTGTACTTCACAGCTTCTTCGCCAAATCCCTAATGAATGAGATGCGAGTAGTGGAAGAAATGCATCCACTTTGGGGGTGAGGCAATGGAAAGCCCTTGTGTGATCTTCAGACTCTTTCTTCCCCATCACAGTGAACGTGGAGTCCTTGTTTTCAGTCAGTGGGGCCGACAGATTGAAGCAGTCAGAACTGTGAAGAAAGCTAGTCTACAGAGTCACCTGGACCATGAAAGAAGCTCTTGTGTGTTAAGCCACTGAGACAAGGGAGTTGTTTGTTATTGCAGCATCAGCTTAGCCCATCCTTACTCATACGTAGGGGAAGGCCGGAGGCAGAAGGAATTGTCCCAACTCTAAAAATACTATAAAGGAAAGGAAACTGGACAGTGAAGATCGGTGTGATGTCTCCTGTGTATTTGTTTTTCCACCAATAAAACACAAATTCAAAAGTGATCTTTCGCATGTTACAATTCTACGACTACACATAGTACTACTTTCTCTCAATTCATTTAAAAAATATGTTATCTAAGAAAAAAGATTATATATTCTCTTTGTCCATTAGCCTCCCAATCTCTTAGTCAATTGCCATCCTTGGCCCATTCTTGATTCACTAACACCCTTAATATTTTCAGAAGCCAAGAGGAAAGCACTCTTCTGGGGCAGTGTTTTGCTCTGTAGAAAGTATTTTATCAAGTAGATTTTAATTTGTCACCATGATTGGATAGGTTTTTGACTCCAAAAACTCCAGCTGATTTTAGAAGAGTCTCATTGCTTGAAAATCACTGGAACTGCTCTCTTTTGTCGTTTCTATGTTTTGATATCACGCTGGCTTCAGAGTTGTTCTTCATTGCTTTCAAACACCGGATTGCTGTAAGATACTCCCCTTCCACACCCTGGCATGTCAGAATAGGATGTTTCATTTAGCAGCGGCCAACTGGGGTCATTTGCCAAGGTCCTCTGCCATATCCGATACTGACTTTTTGATTGATAGCCAAAACACCTTTTGAATGTCATCCACAGGGCTCGATTTTCAATGATGACCTCCTGGAAAATAAAAGAGTTACTCTTTATAATCAGAGGTCAAATATTTCCAGGTTAGGGCCCTCCATACACCCTAAGAAGGAACCACCACACTGGCTGCTTAGATCCAGCTTGACAAAAAGCTTGAGGCCTGGACAAACAATTCCAATGTGGTTTCATGGGTTAGGTCTCAGCCTCTCAAACTTTTCCACTTAAGTGCAACTCTTCTAGAAGAAGAGAGAAGTACATAGTTTCAAGAATCTAGAAACAGCTCAAGGATGTTTGAGCTGCCTCAAGGATGAAATTTCTTCTGAATCTTGTATATAAGCTAAATTTAAAATCATTCAAATTCTGCAAACCACTCCATACCACACCCATATTTTATTTAATTTAAACTGATATTTAAAATTACTTACCACCAAATGGAATTACCCTACAGAAAGATGTGCCATGGGTATGATGTGGCTTTGGTATGCCCTGGCACATAAGTGCGTAGTTATGAACATAGGTCAGTAAAGTTGAAATATGCTCCAGTGTTGGACTTGGACGGATATGGATTCAAGTTCCCGATCTAACATCTACTATGGGCAAATTAATTACCTTCTCGGAGCCTCAGTAAGCAGAAATAATAAATCCTTCCTGTTATGTTTGTCATAAAGATTATGTAATTCTCCCTACAATGCAAGACATGGCATGGTATAGGGCTTCCCTTTACCACCCTTCTGAACTATTTAACAAATGGCTATGCACTATGTTGACTGTGGCCTTTGACCTTCACCTATAAATATTTCATTGTAATGCATTTTTTAAGATCACAAAAGATATGTCTCTTTGGAAACGTTTTAGACTGCCATTTTATTTCGTGACTGAGCCTCAAATAGAGCACAAATTATAACTTACAACACAGAATGCATGAGAGGTTATTTTGTTAATTTTTCATTTTTATTGTATTTAGCCATAAAAGCTAACCATCTTGAAGTTATCATAAAAGAAACAAAAAGAAAAATATGAAAATCCTGCAGTCCCACAGAACTAAAACTCATTTTGGTGTTTGTCAGTGCTATCTTGGCTAAATTGGAAGAGTCAATTCTATGGGATTCCACAAGGAACTTTTCCAGAGTAGTAGTTTTCCTAAAATCCACCCATCTTTGACGTTTGACTCCCACAGCCCATGGAAATAATGGGTACAACTAGTGTGAATCATTCTCTAAAAATGGATCATCCGCTAACAGGCTATTAAAGACCCACACGGCCATCTCTAGAGCTTCTTGCAATCCTCAGGGCTCACCTAGCCAGATGTGTGATTCTACTTTCCCATACCACGTTTTTTTTTTTGTCCTTCCTAATTAACAAGAGAACAGTAGTTCTCCTTAGAGCTGGAATAAGGCAGAATCATAGGTATCCAATTAATGGTCTTAAAATTTAACGTACCTCTGGGAAAATTGAGCAGGTTTTAACCAAAACAAATGAAACAAAGCAAAACACACACACACACACACGGACTTCAGTGCTCTACTCCATGCACTGAGTGTTTTCACAATTCTAGAATTATGTAGAATTATGATGACCTGTATCACTTCGCTGCTCTGGAAAGGGAAACCAAAGCACTGGGAAGTGATCTTTCCTGTCACTCTACCTTATAAATTAAATGTAGAACTAGAAACAAAAAGAACCTCTTTATGAAATACCATTTCTTTTTTTTTTTATTTTTTAAATTTTTATTTTTTTAATTAATTAATTTTATATTTTCAGTGTTCCAAGATTCATTGTTCACGTACCACACCCAGCGCTCAATGCAATACGTGCCCTCCTCAACACCCACCACCAGGCTCAGTCAACCCCCCACCCCTCTCCCCTCCAAAACCCTCAGTTTGTTGCTCAGAGTCCACAGTCTCTCCTGGCTCATCTCCCCCTCCAATTTCCCCCAATTCACCCTTCCTTTCCTTCTCCCAATGTCCTCTATGTTTTTCCTTAAAAAACAAAAAACAAAACTTCACCACACGAACTCTTCAGATTGGGTACTAAAATAATTCATATATATATATAATTAATTTTAAGAAAAAGGAGGAGAATTAACCTATCCACGTTAGCTCCTCTGCTTTTCAGTTGGAGGTTACATCATGAGAAAGCAAAGTAAGGATAAGGTTCCATTCAAATCTGTTTGTTGGGCTGTTCTAAGATTAGGGGTAGGGTTAGACCTCTTAGTGGACCAGGCAATATTCAGGACTATACAAAAAGAGGTCAGCCATCCCTCATGCCAGTCCTCCAAAACCTCTCTGGATGATCTCTGTCACAGGCTGGCCAGGGAGTATGGAGTTAGCATGCCCATCCCAGGAATCTTTAGCATCTGCTGTCAGACATACCTACAACTGCCTGAGGAAAACATCTTGCTGCATCCATGACAGTCTAGAGTCTTTACCCACTCTGCTGGGCTCACCTCGTAAGAGAGAAATCTCAGTGTCTGTAATTCTCCCTTACGACTGCCTTCACCGCAGACTCAAATGGCTTTGGCTTGTTCCTGAGTACCCCCTGACAGCAGGAGAAGGGTAACCTCAAACTGGAGATGGCAGTGGAAGAGCCTGGTGGTGAGAGGTGGGATCTCATGGTGTTATTTCTCAGTGAGAAAGCTGCTGGGAACCCACACTAAACATCCACGCCTATCTCCATGTCTCACTCAACACAAGAAACAGAGGAGAAACTTAATCTTTCGTGAGTATCAAATTACCCTCTCCGTCTGCTGCAGGCAAGCAGCATTGCTTCTTCCACTTAATAATGTATTGAATTGAACAAAACTTTACCCAGCTTCCATTAGAATAAAGCAGGGTTTTAGATACTGTAGGTACTGAGATGAATTCTTGCTAGCCACAATTTATATCCATACACAACCTATATACAAATAACTGTGGCATTTGTCCTTTTGCTCACTCTAAACTCTGAGCAATGGACAAGGTAATCAAAATCCACCTTGCATTGTGCCCTAGACATGGTGCATGGTCAACAAATGCTTGTGGAAAGAGCGAATAAACAGATGAAATCCTGAATGACTGATAGATTCAAAAAAATACTAAGTACCACAAGAGAGAATATAATAGTAATCGTTTATGTTATCAAATATTTACTCTGTGCTTTTCTGTGTCCACATTTCATGCTCACAGTAACCCTATGAGGTAAGGTACCCTTACTATCACTATTTTTCTGATGAAGAAACAGAGTCACAGAGAAAAGTGGAAGGGCAGGTATTTCCCAGAGTCAGGCAGCAAGAAAGGGTAGAGCAGGATTCAAACCCAGGTAGAATACTTCTGCAAATATAGTGGCAATTGAACTTATCCAGGCTTTGGGAAAGATTCACAAAGAGGATAGTACTACAGTTGTGCCATAGAGGGTAGAACAGCATTTCAATATGCAGACATGGGGGCAGATGTACTAGACAGAGGAAATAATGTGATCACTGCCAGGGAAAAGATACATACATAAGACTATCCCTTAAAGGGCAAGGTTCACCTTCTGCAACTAGGTATGAGGACGTTCATGCGATGCTCTTTTATTAATCTGGTGGTTTTGGAGACCCGTCCAGGTTAGCATGGTCCTTCTCAGGGCAGTTTCTCAACCAGCAGTATCAGAATCACCTGACAACCTGTTAGAAACAAAACCTTGCGCCTATTCCAGACCTATTGAATCAGAAATCTAGGAGAAGGCCTGGACGACCTGTGTTTTAACAAGTCCAAGTTTGAGAGGCCCTGGTTTTGCCTACAGAGAGAGGCTTCAGTACCTTCATTCTATGCCCTGTTCTGCCACCAGCTCCTGTGCAGTTTTTACCCTGCCTAGTGTGGAAGGTTCTGCAGGGAAGTCGGGTTCCAGGGTCTCGCCACCCACCATGAATCCCGCCCCTCACTGGAACAAGGCTGGGTTTGCAACCAGAAGTAAGAACGTCAACAGACTGAATCCTGATGCTCACCTCCCCTTTGAGACAGATGCTTTTTCTAGGGATGCACCCCCCCCCCCGTGCTTCGGTAGGCTTTGAAGAGTGGAGAGTTTGTCTAATAGCACTGTAGGAGGAGAGAGTGAACCACATAGTCAAAGAAAGAGGGAGCACAGACTCATTTTACCGAGGAAATGGAGCAAATGGGAGACGAAGAATAAAGGCCAGGAAAAGCTCAATATGAATCTTATTTCCCATCTGTAAAGTAAAAGTAATAGAAGTTGTTAGGTGAAAGAAGCCAGACACAAAAGGCCATATAGTATATGACTCCCTTTATGTGAAATGTCCAGAATAGGCAAATCCATAGAGACGGAAAGTAAATTAGTGGTTGACAAGGGGTGGTGGAGGGGAAAGGGGGAATGAGGAGTGACTGCTACCTGGTACAGGATTTCTTCTGGGGTCATGAGAATGTTCTGGAATTAGTGGTGATGGTTGCACAACTCGGTTAATATACTAAAAACCACTGAACTGCATACTTCAGGAAGGTAGATTTTATAGTATGAGAATCATATTTAACTTCAAAAATGAATTGAGTTGGTTCTCCATTTGTGGATTTTATAAATGAACAGGACCTTAGACACCATAATTCCATTCTCTCCAGGTCCACTCTGTAGACTGGAAAACTAACACTTGTTTGGAATTCACCAGGAGAAAGCACCATTGCTTATGTGGCTGAGGAATGGAGCCCCTTGCACTGCTGAGTCTTATCAAATAAAGCTGTTGCTTTTTTCAGACTCCCAAAGAATGCCCTGTCCATCTCTGCTCCAAATAATCAGAACCCCCAGGGCACTTACCTCTACAACAAAGGACACAATGAAATTGGAACTGAGCATAACGATGATGTAGACCCTCCATAGAACAGGAGTGCAGAGCAGCTGGTGGGAGATGGAGAGTCACTGTCAGTTTGAAGAAGAATAAACGCCAGAAAAATGTTCACATGTTCACAGTGTACATTTTCATAGGTTACAGATCATGTATGTAATAGACATGCACTGTGTGTATGTTACATATGTATAAGATACCCATATATATAATACATATAATAAGACATATATTTTTATGCATGTATCTTATCTTTCTTCTTTTTATTTTTTGGTTCCCCTATAATTTCTAAATTTCCTAAAATAAATTTGATCAAAATTTGATAAGTTTGATAAAAGTGTTGTTTGTTTGCTTCCATTGTTTGCTTTTGCAAAGGAATACAGGAATGTGGCCCTATTACCGGGAGGCTCTGAGGCTACACATGTCAAACCTCCACAGTGAGCAGTGTTGCCCTCTTCTCTCTGGTGCCACATCTCTCCTCAGCTGAGCCCTGCTTTTGAGCCTCGATTCAGGGCTTCACGCTCAGGGCTGTGTGTACAGCTGCATGGACGGTGCCATGACGAGGGTACTCACTGATGCAGCAAACAGGGCTGAAATCAAGCTTACACTTCATACCTTTTCCCCCGGTTTCTCCGAATCTTTCCCAATCCCTCCCCAGGCACATGATACATATAATAGATATGTATACCGAATGGCTGGCTGGCTGGATAAATGAAGGAATGGATGGATGGACGAATGAAATGAAGCCAAAGGCACACTGCCTCATACACTGCCTTCCACACCAGGGGATTAATAAGTGGTACAACTCTGTGGAAGGCAATGCTATTAAAATTAAAAGTTCAAAACCATTTCTGGGAATTTATCCTGGAGACATATTTGTACGTGCCTGAAATGATATATGTATAAGGTTATTTCATTGCAGCTTTGCTTATGATAGCAAAACATTGGAAGCAACTTAAATGTCTATCAATATGGACTACAGATAAATTATGGTACATATACGTATATCGAAATAATATATTAGCATAAAAAAAGGAATGAGGAAGCTTTATGTACTGATATGCAACAATTATCAAAATACGCTGTCTCATGAAAGAACAAGGTGAGGAGTCAGTATGTGTTTGGGGCAGCCATGAACATGCTCCATGCAGGTGTTCTACCGGAAGAATAAGTGGCAGGTGCTCCGGTGCCAACACTTAGAATCTCCCACCATGCTCACCCTGAGGCCGTACTTCCCATGGGCTGCTCATAGCTAATAACTGAGGATGGCAGGCCTTCTCAGTGAGCTCATTCTTGGGAGACACTAGACACCTCTGATGAGCAACTGTAGTTGGGCTTTCTTAGATTGCACCACCCAGGGCCTGGGCGGCTCAGTCAGTTAAGTGTCTGCCTTCAGCTCAGGTCATGATCCCGGGGTCCTGGGATGGAGCCCTGCATCGGGCTCCCTGCTCAGAGGGGAGTCTGCTTCTCCCTCTCTCTTTACCCCTCCCCAATGGGCTTGTGCTCGCCTCCCACCTCTCTCTCTAATTCACTCTCTCTCAAATGAATAAATGAAATCTTCAAAGAAAAAAAAAGAATTAAAAAAAAAAACTGTACTGTATTCTGTACCCCTACTCATCTGGCCCTCCTTAGTTCCCTCCCTCCTTCATGGGGATAAGACCCACTTCATAATGGGGGACCCTCCCCCTCCTTTTCTGGCTTCCTAATATTCTTTCCAATATGGGCAGTTCCTCCAAAACTTGCTTACGTATCTCACCTCACCTTACCATCTCCAGCTCAGAAGACCTGGACAAATGTAATAGTCTACTATTATTTGTGTAAAAATGATATATATGTATGTATGCATATGTATATAATATGCCTCAAAGTATATAAAATAAAATAATGTCATCAGTTGCCTCCAGAGAGTGGACCTGGCAGCTGGGGAAAAAGGATGGGAGAATATAGAGTTTCTAACTTTTGAATTTTAAACTGTGAACATATTCTCTATTTAAAAAAAGTCATGCACTTTCTTAAAAAATGAGCAATAACTAGGTTATAAAACAGCATGACTCCATTTAAAATAAACTTCATAAATCAGTCAATGCACATTTATAATATATGAAGTTTCAAAGATGGAAGGATATAGTGAATAACGTTACAATTTTCTTTGCCTGCATAGTCACTTTTTAAAATGTACCCACAATTTTGTGTAATAAGAAGAAAAATAATTATTTTTAAGGTAAGCGATAATTCTCGGGAGACTCCTTTGCATTCATGTTGGCAGTGACCTAATACAGATTGCCGCCAAACTAAACAGACTCCATATTTTCTTGTACCAAAGAAATCAGCCTTTCCATAAGTCTTTGCTTTTAAAGAGTGTGACTAAACCCAACATGTCTTAATCCTAACTTCTGCAGGATTAAGAAGTTCTAACTCACTTTGAAGACTAGTACGCAAAGACTATCTCCATGAGTTCTTACTCTAATTCATGGAGGTATTTAATAATAGTGGCAATTACAGTGCTAGCCACAGTGACACAATTATCAAAATGAAAACCAAATGTAGACATTAGCTTGTATGTCACATGTCAAGAAGGGTTTGTGAAGGTTTTGCTGGTTTGCAATGAACTGTGAGCTCCTAGTGCTCATCTCCATGTAGGAACCTAATCTATAACATTTATGGCCATGATGTCAGTTATTTATGGCCATTATGTTCCATGGGCTATGTTAGGCACTGGTAATATGAGAATGAATAAGATAGGATCCTGACCTTCTTGAAACGTGTCTTTGAGATGGAGAGGAGGCCAGCCAGGCTCACGCAGCACTAAGTAAAAAAGCTCATTTCCTTTTACCATCTCATCTCTATTCTACTTATTGATCTAAAGGACGTTTGGTAATAATGAACTTCTAATTTGAAAGTACAGGTTAAAGGAATAGAAATATATATTTTCCCTTGCTCAAATATGTAAAATTTGTCCCTTAAGGAGTTTGAAATTTGTCTCAAAATTACACAATATAAGACAATTCATGAGGTAAGGTATGGCTCTTTGCAAGCAAGTTTTGCAGACATTAAATATGAACGTATAGACAAACACGTTTTTAAAGATTTTTTTTAAAAAGATTTAAATACAGATTTGAGAATTAACAGAAAAAGTGTTATAGGCAAACTGTTTTCAACAGCTTCAAAACAGAAGCATTTCGGAAAAAATCTCTCACACTTGAAAGAGAATATATATAAATAGATTTTTCCATTATTACAGGGATCTTTTAAAAGAAAAATGTTCAATGCTTCTGAAATACTTGGCAATTAAGACTAGATAGAATCTTATTTCCTGGCCAGCTTAAATAGAAAATATGAATAAATTCAGTATTCTTTTTAACTCTACTATTCAAAAAGAATAATCAGTGTGTCAATTGTCAACAATATTGACAATTATTGTGTCAATAATCAAGAATCTGTGTCAACTGCAATTGTGACCTGCTTCTTGAAGTCAGAGCATTATATAACTACAAACCATCATCATATCCCAGAGATAAGACTTACATCCAAACGCCTATATAATTCTGGAATATCAGCAAATAGAATGAATAGACACACACTCAGCTGTATGACCAGCACAAGGACAAATATATCTGAGGAAATAAGAACACAAGCTATCATTTAGAGAAATCAGCATATAGAATGTCACATCTATTGATAGACATATTCTAGATTAACACTGATTAAATTTACTTGATTTCTACATCCAAACACAGCATAATAAATGGAAAATACTCATTTCTATGCAAAGGGTCTCACCTCCACAATTTCTATGCATGTCCTTGAGGCAAGTGGAAATTTTCACATGCATGTTGTAGGTTTCAATTAATAAAAGTGGGAAATATAAAGAGAGCAACCTTGACATAATATATTTTCCAAAAATGCCTTGAAGACATTTCAGTATCTGAATCTCTTTAATGTAAAACACATGCCTCAAATCCTTTTCTGGAAAAAAACGAGGGCTGTAAATAATCAAATGTTTAAATTGCAGTCATGTACAGGTCAACATTTGACTGCTTTCTCATCCTAAGAAGGGCAAAATAATTTTCTCTGAACAAACAAATTTTTATGAGGATATTGATTCTTCAACTTGTGCTTCTAAATCTTCCCAATTAGAGAGGCAGTGATGGCACACAAATAAATGTCCCAAGGGGTAATCAGGTCACCCACTTCTCCTAACACCCCACCCACCCCAGCCCAGAATGTAAGAAGGTGGTAGATACTTTGGCCAAGAGCCTCCACAATCACCACGGCCAGGTTCCTTCAGGAAGGACCCATTCCCAGCCTGCCAACCATCTTAACCATTGTCTTCATGGCAGGAGACATATTCCAACTGAACACTCACTGTGACACTTCTCTCTACCTCCTCCCAGATGAATTCAGACATGTACTGACAAGTAAGGAAATAAACGAGTCATCCCAATTTGAAGTAGTGCCACAAAAAGACACCTAGATACAAACTCTGGTGAAGGAAAGGGTAGAGAAAGAAATCCTAGAATTTAATGCAGCTTTGAAGGAAGGAGCAAAGGATGAGGCCACACTATGTGTTTTAGCGAGCCCTGGAGTAGAAGTCAGCAAAACCAAGACAAGCATCAACTCTGCAGCTGCTCCCTGAGGGACCTGGGAATATCTGTTCCCTCTGGTGACCTCTCACCTCTGATCTGCTACAATGCTACTCACAGTTTGTATAGATGGGCTGCCTAAATGGTTTTCCTTTAGAGAAAATAAGAGCCACAATGATACAGTTGATTGTTCCCAAGAACCATATGGTAGTGTTCTCAAAGCTTGTGAAGGCACCATTACTTCCAATTTTTTCTGGAGCAGTTGGAGAAATGATTAACTTTGAGATGCTTTCATTTTGCAATGTGCAAACACTAAAAAGGAAACAAAAACGATAACGAAATAAGATGACAGGTCTTTATGGAACATTTGTATCTACAGGACTCCATGCCCTCAGTGTAATTACTTACACTGTAAAGTAATTACTTATTCTTTGGGAAAGAATATACTGAAAAGTAAAGAGAAGGAAACCAGCACAGACAGATCTATATTTTGGATAGATGAATAGATAAAAGACAGCTGGATGATAAGTAGATAGATTATAGATAATAGATGATGGCTAGATAGAGAATAGATAGATAAGCAAGTTTTCTACATATTCAATAAATTGGACACCCATCATACATATTTTGGCTTTGTGGGAAAGACATGAGTAAGTCATGATTCTTCCCTCTTGCGGCTTAGGATCTCTAAAGATTTATAAATAGGGTGACCATATAATTTGTCATACAATAAGAACAGATTTGAATGTGAAAGAAAAAGACAAATATCATCAGAAAAACTGGTACTTGCCAGAGGAGACATGAATGGGGGGGGGTGGGGAAAATAAATAAAGGGGGTTAAGATGTACAAACTTCCAGTTACAACTGAATAAGTCACGGGGATCCAAAGTACAGCATAGGGAATATAATCAGTAATACCATAATAACATATGGTGATAGATGGTCACCACTTATCGTGGTAAGCACTGAATGATGTATAGAATTGCCAAATCGATAGCTTGTACACCTGAAACTAATATAACATTGCATGTCAATTATACTTCAGTAATTAATTAATTAAAATTAATTTCACTGTTATATCAGGCTTAAAGTGGGGCTGACTGGGAAAACTATAATGCATGCTCACACTAGATATAAAAGATGGTCATAGATCATTATGACACAAGACAGAAAAAGGTAAGTGCCAAAGAATAATATCCTCAAACTGTGCTACTGAGAAGAGAAGACTACTGGAAATTTTCCCAAGGGACATAAGAAGCCAATGATTCTAGGAGAATGAAGAACCATTTGCTTCCTATCATAAGGGCCAGATGATGTTTGATAGAAATTAGAACGTGAAATGTTGGAATCGAGGTTTGATAGTACCTGTGCATCTCCATGGAATACCAAGGCTGCCTCTGAACCAGAATGAAGCCCACAATGTGCATAGCCAGGCTGAGAAGAATGTTGAAAATCACAGAGAGCAGCAGAGGTGGGGAGATCAGCCTTCCTGCAGGCCTGAAAGGCACCAGCTTGGGGTAGGCACCATTCAAATTCACTACAAAATAAATTCAAGTTTATATTTGTGAGAGCAGGGAAATGTTTTATTCTTCATCAGAAGAACAGTGTAACTTCTTGGGCCCACACATCCAAGCAAATTGACAAATTGAAATTCATCATTTTTTTTTTTTTTTTAGGGAATAAAACAAGAATGGACTCCAACTCAAGTCATACGGGAAATTCCTAAGAGAGCAGACAGAACAATCATGAGCCACTTTTATTTTTGCCCCTTAAATGAGCAAAGACCATCAAATTATAAGTGAGGGCATGATGAAATGCATACTCTCATATACTGCTTATGGGGATGTATGTTGACACAAACCTTCTGCAGAGCAATTTAACAATAAATATGAAAAGAGTGAAAATTATTCATAATATTTGACATGGTCATTCCTGGAAGTTTACCCTAAGCTAAAAAAATCAGAGGTATAGAAAGATGTTCATTACTGCATCATTTACAGTAAATTATGGTACATCTATATAATGAAACAACATACAGTCACTAAGAAGTAATGCTTTAAAATATTCAATGACAAAATGAAGAGTGACATCAGAAAAATGGCAGAGCAGGCAGCTCCAAGTTCCCATCCTTCCACAGAAACATCGAAAAACAAGCAGAAACTGTCAAAACTAACTTCATTGGAACTCTGAAAAACAAAGGCTTATAGCGATCAAACAAATGCTAAATCAAAAAAAAAAAAAAAAAAAGGCAACTTAAAAGTGGTAGGCAGGCTTTGGGTCATTTTACTTGCCCTTGCCATACCCCTCTTCATCTCAGTGGCAATCTCAAAGTTGGTTGTTCACACTCCCAGTGTGGGGAGGACTCTTGTGTCTGGTCACAGGAAGAAAAGAGCAGACTTCATCACAAATTATTGTGTAGGTCTGTTCTAACCTGTCTGGGGGGTTACCTGAAGGACTAGTGCAAGGTGCTCATCTCTCTCACCTTAAAGTGAAACTTAACTCAGGACAGCAGCATACACTGCTTGAAAACATTGTAAGCCTAACCAACTACCCACAATCATCTGGGGCAAAAGATTACAGTTGAAACATAAAATAATAGCCAAAATAAAGAAAACCTAAAGAAAGTTTCTTTGGGAAGTTATGGCATTCAAAAGCACCTGTGTATATTGGGGACTGTAGAAAGCCATGCACACACCTAAGGTAAGATACGTGCTCAGAGAAGACCAGAACAGCCCCTCAGTTTTCAGCTCTGGATGATCTCTGCACTTGGCACAAGACTGGCTAAGTGTCGAAGTGCCCCAGCACAGAACAAATCTGCAAAGACGGAGAGAGGTTCTTCTTTGTTCATTGTTTTAAACTCATGGAGGTTGAAAAAATCTCAGTCAAAACACTAGCTGAACAAAAGTGAAAGGAACAGAAATTTCATTGACCACACATAATAACTGATACAGTCTTTGCAAAAATAGTTTAGGGAAGTCACTAAACAAATGGACTCTGACAGTCTTCAAAAAATAGCAAAACATAAACCATCAAGCCCTAGGGAAGTGGGTAAACTGATTTCCAGTGTTATGACACTGTAATATTCAATGGAACAAAATAAATTGACAGAATTCATCTCTGAGAAAGCCTTGGCATTGGATGTATTAGACAAAGACTTTAAAACAACTGTTTCAAATATGCTCAAAGAAATCAAGAAGCAATGTACGAACAAAATGAAAATGTCAATAAAGAGATAGAAAATATGAAAATGAGTCAAAAGAAATTCTTTTTAAAGGATCCTTTTTTATAATTTCTACCTCTTCACTGACACTTCATTTTGTCCAGTAGAAGTAACTATTTGAGCAAATATAGAAGACTCTATTATTGTATTTTTGGTTTTTAATTCCACTTTTTATTCCTACATCGTTTAAAAGATAACACATAAAAAATAACTATATATCTATGTTGTTGGGCACACAATGGATAAAGATGTAATTTGTGGCAATAACAATATAAAAGGAGGAGACAGAGTTGTGAAGTAGCAGAGTTCTGCATGCTTTAAAAGTTAAGGTATCAATTCAAAGTAGATTATTATAAATTTAGGATGCTACATGCAATCCCTATGATTAAAAGTTATGTCAGGGCTAACATGATATCCAACAGTGAAAGACTGAGAGGTTTTCCCCTAAGATAGGAACAAGACAAGAATGCCCATTTCACCACTGCTATTCAACACTATACTGAAAGTTCTATCCAGAGCAATTAGAAAAGGAAAAGAAATAAAGTCATCCAAATTGGAAGGAAGAATTAAAACTATATTCACAAGTGACATAATCCTGTATATTGGGAATCCCAAAGAATACACAACAAAGTAACTAGAGGGGCACCTGGCTGGCTCAATGGAGAGACCTTGCAGTCTTGATCTCGGCATCATGAGTTTGAACCCCACATTGAGCATGGAGCTTACTTCTACTTAGGCTCTTAAAAGAAAGAAAGAAAGAAAGAAAGAAAGAAAGAAAGAAAGAAAGAAAGAAAGAAAGAAAGAAAGAAAGAAAGAAAGAAAGAAAGAAAGAAAGAAAGAAAGGTACTGGAGTTAAGAAACACATTCAGCTACATTGCAAGATACAAGATCAACACATAAAAATCAGTTGTGTTTCTCTACAATGGCAATAAACAATTTTAAAAAGAAATTAAGAGAACAATTCCATTTTCAAAAGCATCCAAAACAATAAAATATCTAGGGATAAGTTTAGCCAAAGAGGAGAAAGAGTTGAACACTAAAAATCATAAAACTTTGCTAAAAGAAATTAAGCAAAACATAAATAAAAAGAAATACATCAGATGTTCATAGATTGGAAGACTTAATATCATTAATATTTCAATATTATCCAAGGTGATCTATAGATGCAACACAATCTCTATCAAAATTCAAATGGCTTTATTTTCAGAATATTAAAGTTGATCTTCAAATTCATGTTGAATTAAAGGGAGCCCTGAATAGTCAAAACGATCTTGAAAAAGGACAATGTTGGAGGACTCAACACTTCCTGATTTCCAACTTACCATAAAAAAAGTAATCAGAACACTGTGGTAATAGCATAAGGTAATGGCATACAGACCAGTGAAATAGAACTGAGGGTTCCCAAATAAACCCATATGTCCATGGCCAATTGATTTTCAATGAGTGTGACTATCCACTGGGGAAAGAACAGTCTTTTTAACAAATGGGGCTGAGACAACTAGATTTCCACACATCAAATAAATGAAATTGGACCCCAACTTCACACCATATAGAGAAATTGACACACACACACAAAAAGAATCAATGACTTAAGTATAAGAGCCAGAAAACATAAAATTCTTTTTAGAAAACATAGGGTAAATCTACATGACCTTAGATTTGACGATAGATTCTTAGATATGACACCTAAAGCATGAGCTATAAAAGAAACAAATAGATACATTGGACTTAATCATAATTAGAAACTTTTATACACCAAAGGACATTACCAAGAAAAGGAAAAAGCAACATAGAATGGAAGAAAATGTCTGCAATAATGTATATGAGAAGGTTTTAACATCCACAACATCTAAAGAACTCTAGAGCTCAACAACCAGAAGACAAAAATCCAATTAAGAAATGAGCAAAAGACTTAAACATTTCTCAAAAAAAGACATACAATTGACCAATAAATACATGAAAATACACTCAATATGATTAGTTATTAGGGAAACAAATTTAAAACCACAATAAGATACCATTCCATACTGACTAGGATGTGAAAATAATTTTTTTAAGTTAAATAACAAGCATGGATGAGACTGTGGAGAAATTGAGCTTCTCACTGAGATCTGAATAATAAGAAAAAGTCAAAGCCATATGAAGATTGATGAGGAGAGTGTTTTAGGCAAAGGAAATAGCAAAAACAAAGGTAGTGTGGTGCCCACAAGTTTGACAGTGTTCAAGAGACTGAAAAACCAGGGTGCCTAGAACAAGTGAGTAGCAATGTGGTTGGAAGTGAAGGTAGAGAAGCAGGCAGGGGCCAAAGCATTTTAAGCAAGTGGATGACAATAAAATTTACTTCTTAAAAATAACATTCTACTACCCTTGGAAGGGTAAATGGGGGTGAGGGGAAGCAAGATCAGTTGGGAGGTTGTTGCAGGAATCCACAAGGGAGGTGACCTTGCTCTGTGAGGGGGGTTACAGAGCTGCAGATGGAGAGAAGAGATGAAGGACAGCTCCTGCAGGTAGAGCCAACCAGAATTTCATAGGTATGGGATGTGAAGGGTAATGAAAAGAGAAATTAAGGATGGCTCCGGGTTTCTGAGCAACCAGGCAGATAGTGGTGCTATTTTGCTAGAATGCAAGGAAAGGAATTTTTATTTGTTTTTGCTCTTTCGCTGATGTATTCTAAGTGCCCATCCCAGGAGGTAGTACAAACTTGGCATTCAGTCAGTAGTTAATGATTTTGTTGAATATCAGATCTGGTAGAAGATAAGAAAATATACTTATAGGCTGATGAGAATGATTATGAGAATGATCCAGCAGACCAGAGAAAAGTTGATGATGGTGGAGAAAGAGATTATTACAGAAACAAAATCCTTGAGAAGGTAGGAGGAAGTAGGATTAAAAGTACAAGTGGAATTGTTGGAATTTATATTTAACAGAGAGGAAAGCAGAGAATATGGTAAAGATGATGGGGAGTGGATGGGCTGGGGAGAAATCCTACAGCAGGAAAATTGGGAAGACAAGAGGTGGGAGTGGCCTAATGGAAAGATTACCTTTAATCTCCATTCAAAACCCCAAAAGGCTAGGATTTAAAGATGGGAAACATAAAAGCCATTCATCTTCTATAAACTGGGCACATTTTAACTGTAATTACACCAGAAAGCATACTGTGGCCAGCATTCCTGATTTTCAAAGTGCATTTTTTTTTAAAGATTTTATTTATTTATTTGTCAGAGAGAGAGTGAGAGAGAGATCACAAGCAGGCAGAGAGGCAGGCAGAGGCAGAGGGAGAAGCAGGCTGCCTGCCCAGCAAGGAGCCCGATGTGGGACTCGATCCCAGGACCCTGGGATCATGACCTGAGCCGAAGGCAGCCACTTAACCAACTGAGCCACCCAGGCGCCCCATCAAAGTGCATTTTTCATTTTAAATATTTAGTGACCATTATGGAAGCCCCATATTTTGTAGAAAACAACAAAAGACCTAGCCAGATTTCCCTTTGCTAACACTTTTAACCCAACACACAAAAGTAGAGGTCCTATTTCCTCGGGCAGAGGGAAGTACATTGAGGGGAGCAAAGGAAGTTTTAAAAATGTCTTACTTGTTATCCCAATAAGCGTTGTGATGGCCAGATCCTGGAACAGAAACTGGTAATTTGAAAGACTGTTTGTCTCCTGAAAATAAAAAGGAAAGCAACTTCAAGAAAGCTACGATCTTCTAGATGAAGTCTAATACCAATTCATTCATTTTGTCACTGCAACACAGGATTTTACAATGAGATGGTGCAGCCATGGTCTTGTCTGTGTTGGTGAGAGTACCAAAGACACTGTGACACCCTCTCCAGCCAGGAGGACACCTTCGTGAGCTTTCTGGGCTGGGTCCTTTGTGCATCAGTATCCCCTTGTTGAGGGGGGACATCTCACTCTACTAGATTCATCTCTGATCTCTTTTCTACCTTCTAGCAGAGAAGTGAGGGTTTGGTCTGGCACAATAAAACAGTGGGTTCCCAGGAGTAACAAGTGTTAAGTATTTGGTGATCTTACCAAAATTTTACCTATGGCAAAAGAATAACTGAACCCATTATTTGCATTTTTGGGCGATGTTAGAAAGTTCTGCTAAAGCACCTTGATATTCTTGAGAAAAAAAGTGTTAAGGTCTTACTGATTTCAAGTAACTTGCTTCCTTGCCCTCCCCCTTTTAGGGGAAAGGAATAATGATGACACGTGTTTAACTCTATAGCATGAGTTATTGGGATTCCAAAATTGTGCCAAATTTATGTACATAGCTTCTCCTTCTCCAGCTCATTCATTCACGAGTGGGAAAAGACATAGGTAAGCTGAAAATAACAGAACTAAAACCTTCAATCCAGAAGCGAGAGGGCAAGACACAGACATGAATCTAAGGAATCAGCAATATGCTACTTGTACTGGCTCGTGAGAGTTAATTGCTAAGTTTTCAGGGGTCTTTTTGAACTGGTTGTTAAACAGAACCATTATAAAAATTTAAGTCATGCAAATCTACCATTAAAAACATTATGCTAAAAACAAAGCTAATAAATACCCCAAACCCACCACTTCCTAATCATTTTCCTACATTGTACTATTGTCTATGCTCTTCAAGATATTTACAATTCTTAGATCTCTGTGGTGCAAGTACTACATAATGGCATGTTCCTGTATATCTCTTCCCAACTCCATGCTCAGTGACGCCAGGTGGACAGCTTGAAACCAGCCATGGTGGGAGTATTTACACCATGAAAGCTGGCACACATTAATAACCAGGACTTGTTTTTCCAGGGAGAGCTGGCTATGAAGTATTTACCCGCAACCCCAATCAGAGAATCATCTCTCTAATGAATGGTCCACTAGGGTAGAGTCACACTGGAACCAGGAAGATCGAGACCTCGTCCAAGCAGGCAGAAGCAACAGTGAGAGAGAAAGCACTGTGTTCCGATCTTTAGCAACCACTGCATAAAAAATGTCAGAGAGTCCGAGAATGGACACCATCAACTCTTCCCATGTACATTCACCTATTTCTGATTTACTTTCAAAATAAAGGTAGCTTTAGAGGGGCTATTGGTGCTCGAAATTCCCCACACGCACTCTTCCTTAAGAGGCATTGCAAACTGGGGGGGGGGGGGTTAGGGGGGCACCACAACTTTGGTCCTCGCTAACCAGGAGCTCGGGTCCCCAGTCATACCCAGTAGAGCAGCAGAACACCAACATACTGAATCATGCTGTACAGAGCCATGTACTTAAACATGCAAAATGAGGTAACCAGAGCCGCTCGTCCTTCCCTGTGTGAGAAAAGAAATGAAAAAGTGAGGGAATGAAAGGAATAGAAAGAACTGAGGTCAGTTACAATATGCTGTTCAGCTGAGCTCAGGAGAAAAAACTAAAAACCTGATTATTTAACTGTTTGTCTGAGACTGGATAGCCTTGAGCCAGTGGGAACTGGCTGTCAGAATAGGACTAGATTTTCTGGAAACACCGATCCCAGGCTAAGGTCCACAGGTTTGGTCCAGCTGTGGAGTCCAGGTCAAGTGTTAGTCTTGCCCTCTCTGTGGGGACTATGTCGGCCCAGAGTCAGAGGGTCTAGGAACTGGTCCCAGATCTCACACCACACACTGATGTCATTTGGAAGGTAAGTTTCCTTCTGGCATAGTTTCTTCATCTGTGAACGAAGGGACTTAAATAAGATTGCAGGCTTGGGGGCTATTTTCATGCATGTGTTTCATTTCATTCAAATCTCATTTGGCAATCCCGACTTTTTCTGAAACCGGACTAGAACAATACCTTCCCTCAAATTAGTCATATATGGGATTTAAATAGACTGGAAACAATGAGCATGCTTATTTCTGTTCCTGTTGATTGAATCTGAGTAAATGGTATATATTGAAAGCATAAAATAGATTACGTATAAAATGACACTTTTATCTCTTTCATTGGAAAGAAAATAGAGTTTAAATTTCCTTCTGGTCATAATGTTTTCCTGGGATTCCAAAACCTGATTTCGAAAAAGGCTTTTTCCTGTTTGGGGGCTCTGCTGCTATCCTTTGCTCTACCAGAACATAGTTTCTCTTCATCTCTCACCCCCTTAGAAAGGCTTTTACATGCCACCCACCTGGAGCAGCTAATTCTACCTCCCCAGTCCCCTTCCTATTTTTCCCATTAGCCTTGATTTTTCTGGGTATGTGTTTATTGCCTGACTTTTTCACCAGAAGAAAGCTTTATGAGATCAAGGGCTGTGTGATTTACTTTCTTCTGCGTCTTCAGCGTCTCCACCAGTCCCTGGCTCTAAGTGCCTACTCTATAAATATTTGTCTGATACATGCATAATTTTTTTTAAAAAATTGGGAAGAGCTAGCCAAATCATTATTATTTTAATGTGGTGGGAGTAGTATGATATTTATAGATAAAACATGTTTAAATAAAATCAATTTTAATAGAATTTCTAATCCTATATGGCTGTTCGAGCTTGGGCACATCAATTGAACCTCAATTTCGTTATTTGCAAAAGAAAATAGTGACCATTCTTACATCTCCAGGCTGTTTTGAAGTATAAGATAGTAGATAATAAAGCACTTCACAAACTGTAAATACATGCACTATAACAGCCCAAAGCTAACCATCTCTATCATTCAAATAAAATACAGTAGAAGTACATATTCTGGGGGGCAGAAATAAAGTACCAAGGGAAATTTTAGTAGGAGCAGCAAAGATGAATAAATATTTTGAAAACTGGGGATGGGAAGAATATTCCAAAGAAGCATAAAGAGTCAAGAGGAGGGGCACCTGGGTGGCTCAGTGGGTTAAGCGTCTGCCTTCGGCTCAGGTCATGATCCCAGGGTCCTGGGATCGAGTCCCACATTGGGCTCCCTGCCTGGCAGGAAGCCTGCTTCTCCCTCTCCTACTCCCCCTGCTTGTGTTCCCTCTCTCCCTGTGTGTCTCTCTCTCTGTCAAATAAATAAATAAAATCTTAAAAAAAAAAAAAAGAGTCAATAGGAAAAGAGCGCAGGTGGGGAAGAAAAGGTTTCTGTCCATGCCTCCATCATAAAGCATCTAAGGAGATCCGTGTAAAAATAACAATAATAGGAGTATGAATGACACTTACAAAGCAGTAACAAAGTCCAGATTCCAATTTTCTAAAAGTAACCTATTGAGTGATTTTCATTAGAAATTCCACTGCTCTCCCATAGTTATTTTTAACTCCTGGTAAGTTCTCTTGGGAGTAGAATGGTTGATTACATTGTGCTGCAAAGCACCCTCCCCATCCAGGGACACAGTTTCCCTGCTCTTTCCCTGACAGAACAATGGGATCTGTACCTAAAAGTTGAGAGAGATTAAAACAATGCTGGTGGAAAGCGTCTACTTACTTGATAAGGTGAGGTACGCACTCAATGTTTGGAGTTTTCGAAGTGAAAGGGGAGGCCACAGATGCCTCCTGCTCTGATAAAGAGATGCCCACGTGAGCCATTTTCAAAGCCTGAAAGCAAAGGGTCAGCTTACTCTCCATATACTCTCCTGAGGCCACATGAGAAGTCTGTCAAGCTAGTCACAGAGCGGCTTGTGGACCCAAGCACTAGCCAGAAGATGACCAAATTTTGCTCAGCCTACTATATAAGAAAAAGATGGCACTGGGACACTTAGCCAAAGAAGTGGGGAGTCCAGAGCCATAGTCTAGCCCATTTGGTCTATGCCAACCACTGAGTCATTGTGTGGCTTTGGTCAAAACCCTCCCAAACCTTCTACATCAGTTTCTCCATCAAGAACAATGGAGGTAGTGTATATCCCAGGGACACTATCTCTAAAGAACTCCAGGCAAGCACAATCAAGTGTAAGTCTTTGTCTGTCCTAGTGCTATGGCCCCATACACTGGCAGCTACTTACCCCACAGTCATTGGCCCCATCACCGCACATACCTACAAAGTAACTAAAAGGGAACCATGTCAAATGTAAGGGATATCAAAGTAATTTTACCTGTTAATTTCTCTAATTAAAAAGATAAATTGAACTTTATTACTGAGGATTCAAACTGATTATTCATTTTAAGGGAGTTTCCTAAGAGTCTAGTTTGACTAAAAATAAAGTGTGACTCAGCAGTCCAGTGCACCATTCCTGATTCCAAGTATTTCAGGGAGACCCTGAACATCCCTGTTTAGGAAGCGGCTTTGTTGGCCGTAAAGTGGGATGTTCACAGTTAGATGAGGTGACACCATGGCACAGTGAAGAGGGCATCAGATTTGAAACCAGACTGAGATCTTTGGACCTGATCACTAGGCTATTTTGGCTATCATTTTTCTCTCCTGCAAAGTGTTATAAGTATTCAGTGAGGTACGGTATGGAAAAGTGCCTTATAATTTCTAAAACAAGAAACAAAAATTACTTGGTGCTGTTAAGAGTAACAGAAGAGATCCATCATCTTAGCAGTCACTCAACTAAAAAATGCAGTGCCAAGCCCAGACTTTGAAGAAAGAAAAGACATCCTTGCTTAGGATAGTATTCTGAGGTTGCATACAGACTGCTGGCTTCCATTGTTGACAAAAATTATAGATAGTCTGGTTTTTAAGGTAGGAGTGCTCTCACAGCATTTACAGAATTGGCTATACTTCTCTTCCACACTGTCATATCGAGGCAACTCGTTTACTGTCTGGGTTGTCAACCATGTGGAGAAGACAGGGATTTCTGGATCAAGAAGCTTGCCTAGTGACTAAATCAAGTAAGAGGACTAAGTAGGAATGAGTAGGAGTAGAAGTCACATCTGTGTGGTCCAGCACCAGAAGTAAAGAAAGCTTGCAGGACTCCATGGGTTCTATTAACAAGAAACAAAGAGTCCTAAATAATGGCCACATATTTGAACAGTCTATCCTGTAATGGAGACCCTTGTGTTGGAAGAGAATAATTTTTCCGATTTAGGACAGAAAGAATGCTCTGTCATATAAATGTTTTAAGATCTTTAAAGTTATTTGAATCTCTTGCCATATGAATCTCCTTATACCAGAACTGTGATGATAACTTATAAAGTCTAAATTCTCATTGTATCTCGGGAGCTAAACTCAAGCTACACTTTCAGGTTCATTTCTCACCCTACATTTTCATGCCCCATATGTTCTAGTCCAGTGGTTCTCAACTCTGGATCCAAAATGGACTTATTTGAGGAGATCTGAAAAAAACACTAATGTCTAAGCCTCACATGAGCAACTGAATCAGAATTTCTGGACAATGGTGTCCTGGTATTGCTACGTTTTCAAGACTCCTGAGGTGACCGTCATATGCAATTAGGTTAAGAACCACTGCCTTAGCCAAAGTAGGTGACTTCCTGTACCTCTTACGCTCTCCCTGACTACCATGCCTCCAGGCACTTCATACCACCTGAAATGGCAAAGAACCTACTCCAGTTTCTGAAATTCTTCCACCAGACTGGATTTCTGCCCGGGAGACATTCTTGCAAAGATGGTCCCATTGATCAGTATCTGTAAGGAACCCAAGAGAAACTGCATCATGTCAGTTAGCCATACATGAGGTAATTAATAATACTCAGAACACTGACTGGGTAAGAAAATCCATGAATGGCAAAAATTGTTTGTTTCCAAGAAGTCTATTTTTGGATTTTAAGACATTGAGAACTTAGTCGTCAAATAAGTGACCGGGAGACCAAAAATCAGTAAAGAGATAATAAAAATATTGATTAAAATGATGATCTTCAGGAATTTAGCTGAGCTGTCATAGAGAATGTGGTAAAAAAAAAAAAAAAAAAACAAAAAAAACAAAAAAAAAAAAACAAAACCCTGAGCTTAATGGAATCTTGAACCAGTAGAGTAGGAGAAATTGCAAGATATCCAGAGGTTAACAACCCAGGAAAAGGAAAGGAGGTAACTGCTTCTCAGAAAATTGTTCAGAACTAGCAGAAAAACAATCTAATGATGAAATAGTGACAATTTGTGATCTTTGATTTAACCATACCATCTGGACTTGACCAATTGTGATGCTCAGCTAATATTCCAAGCCTAATTTGGGCTATGGAACATTGATGGTTTGGATATATTAAACCTATACCAGCTCCATCCGCCTGAGCTTTATCCTATAGAGTCTAAATTCTTCTGTGTTAGATCTCCACATTCCCTGCTCTTCTTGGTAGCAATAGCTTAATGTTCAATCAGTCTCAAAGTCTTTATTCTTTTTTTCCTAAATAGTACCTAAGAGGATAAGCAATTGAATGAAAAAAAAGAATAAAAACCATTTATCTTTGTATTACACTGGATACAGTCTTTTTCTTACATGTTACATGGTCTACATGTTATATATAAAACTTACCTGCCCCCACTATGAGTTTGTTCTTCATCGGAAAAGTGTTAAGCTTGCCTCTATTTTGTATAGAAGTTCTCTATCAAAAACCTAATGGAATTCCTCTATTCTTGGCCTGCCTTCCTGTATAATTGCTGGATTTCCACTATACTAGGATACCCCCTCACCATGGCAATATAAAGACAGCTGCCCAAAAGCAGTCTTTATGATTTGAGAAGTCCCTAATAATTTACTCCTCTAGATGATGAGAAATTGGCTAATCAAATTCACTAATTTTAAATCTAGTAGGGAATGAGACAACAAAAATATTTGCTTCTTTGATTATATATTCAATAGGTATATCTTATCTATAGAGGCTTGAAATTACTTAAGAACATGCTCTGTAAGTGACATCATCAGCCATCTTTACTGGGAGATTGATAGCCTCTTAGAACTTACCTTTGGTAGTAGGCTGCTGAAATGTTGACTTATAACCTGAAAGGATTTTCCACTTAAGGCAAAATGGTAACTTCCTTCTCTGCCATTATCAGAGACCTCTTCCCTGATATTAATGTAATTATCCTGCAAAGCAAGACACAGTTACTTTAGACATTTGATAGAGTAGTAAAGAACCACAAATATATCAAAGACAAGGAAATGATGAGAGTCTGGTGTCTCTCTTTAAGAGTCACACTCCAGCTCTGATTCCTCGGAGAAGCACTTTCTCTTTGCTGGATCAATCTTTGCACATACAGCCTCTAGTGAATAGGAGAATAACACTTACTCATGTCTTGTTCTCATCCTGATTTGATCTTGGCGAGTCCCAGAGAAGAGCACATTTCACACATTTCAAGTGTACTATACAAAGCACGGCAGCTTAACAAATCTCTCCCTGAAGTGAGAACTTACAATTTGTTTTCTTATAGAATTAATATTGTTCCACAAGGACACAATGGAGATAAGATACTGACAAGATTGGGAATAAATGAATAAAACTTTTTTCCCACCCTGAAGACACAGTCTAATTTTCCAATGCACACAAGCAGTTTTTCTCCTAGGGATTAAATCTCCTTTGGACCTGATGGGATGGCTAGTAAGCAAGAGGAAGATGAGAAATTAGATTTGCAGTTCCACTTACTACATTCTTTCTCATATAGAGCCAACAAGAGCCAACGCTTAAAAGAATGGATTCTTCCCAGCACTCAGGAAAGCACTATACATTAAAGCTCAGTAGGACAGTATGAGAAACTGATAGGAGCTCTTCAAACAGCATATGTGTTAGACATTTGGAGAAATAGGTTAACCCTAGGTCGCCTGTACATCTCGGCCAATCAAAGCTGCTCAGTAGCCAACACTGTGAGCCATAATACTGCAGAAGGTCTGTTTTTAGGTATACCTGATTGCTATATGAAATGTGTTTCTTCTCTTCTACTAATTTCCAAGTTATAGATGCTGATGAGGACCCAGTGGTTTCATTTGCTTCAATGAGAATAACTTTTTGGCTTTCAGAAACCATTCCAGACTTCCTGGCCACTGTTATTGCAGTCTGAAGATTGTCACCTACGAGAAAGGAGGAGTAGAGCAAGATGAGGTTGAAGAAATATAATCAATTCATGTGTGGCCTGGAAAACCAGGGTAAGGAGTTCAGAACTTATTTTAGGTGTGAAAAGAAATAATTTCTAAGTCTCTCTCACTCTGATTCTCCATGGATTCATGATCCCTTTTGTGATTCTTGTTGCTTTTCATCTGGTTACTTCATAACCTACCAGTATATTTTTTTCCACAGAGTGGGAAGGAAAAATAAAAAGGCAAATTTTAAATCTATTTCCATCCTTTGTTAGCTTGGTAAACATTAAGCAAAATCCCACTGATTTAATATAGTATCAGGTGGTTCCACTTTCAGCCAAACTGGAATAAAACCATTAAAATCTATCTCTCCCACTGATTACAGTGGAACACTATGGGCAAAATACAAAAAACAACTATCCAAGGATTTTGATAAGTAAACATAAGCAGGCAGAATGTGGAAGGGAGTTGACTCTGGAGAAACAATCTACAAGGTGATGATATTTTTGGCTTTTTTTTTTTCTCTTTCCTCCCACCTGTTTGACCTGAATGTGAACTCCAGTCCCGGAGCTGTGAAGGAAGCTAAAACTCCAAGAGAAACTTAGTCTTTCTGGCCAGAGAAACCAGGAAAAAAAAAGGCCTGAAGGCTGAAGAATTATGGGGCAGACCCAAGAAAGGAGACAGATAGACAACAAGACTAACTCAGAATATGAACTCAACTCAGAGTTGTGCAAGTGCAGAACAAACCCAGAGAAAAACAGAAGCCTCAAGAACTGAACTATGATATTAATCACCTCTCACATCCTAGAGTTTTGCTTGCTAAAACAAACAAACAAACAACCTCAACATTCTCCAGAGGATTTTAACAGGATCCAAAATCTTGCAATGTAATAGTTTAAATGTTCAGGATATTCAACATATGAAAAAAAAAAAAAACAAAAACAAAAAAACCTGGAAAATGTGGTCAATTCTCAAGGAAAAAAAAAAATCAACATTTGCTTGTCCAAGGATGACCCAGATGTTGGACTTACCAGACAATGTTTTTAAAGCAGCTCTTATAAGCCTCCTCCACGAGGTGAAGGTTAACACTCTTAAAATAAATGACAAGATTGAAGTTCTCAAGAGAAAAAAATATACTGTATAAATAAGAACCGAAGGACTACTTCAAAATTGAACAATATAATAACTGAGACAAAAAATTCATTGGATGCTCTCAAGAGCAGAATGGACATGACAGGAAAAGGAGTCAATAAATTTAAAAGATAGATCAATAGAAGTTACACAATCTGAAAAACAGAGAAAAATTTAAAAACAAAAGAACAGAGATGGAAGAATAACAACGTTCATGTCATTAGAGTCTAGGAAGGAGAGGAGAAAGGAATGAGAACAGGAAAAAAAAACTATTTTGAAGAAGTAAAGCATAAAAGTTCCCAAATATGGTAAAAGATTTAAATTTATAAATTTAAGAGGCTTGGTGAATCCCAAGTAAGATAAACTTAGTGAGAACCATACCCAGAAACATTATAATCAAACTTCGAAAAACAAAGATAAGGAAAATATCTTAAAACAGCTAGAGAAAACAATATATTATATATTAGGGAATGATTATTCAAATTATCACAGATTTCTCATCAAAAATCATGGAAGAAAGATGACTGTGAAATATCCTTGATGTGCTGAAGAAAGAGCAGTCAACTCAGACTCCTATAGCTAGTGGAAGTATCCTTTAGAAATGAAGAGAAATAAAGATATTCTTAGAGGAAGGGAAACTAAGATAATTTGTTGTGTATATATGGCAACTATAACATAAAGGAGAGGAGGCAGAGGACTTTTATGGTTATAAGTCTTCTTGAAAGGGTAGGTACAGATGTGATTCCTAGAGCAACCACTGAACAATAAATAATATAACACCTGGATGACTATCCCTGACATGGCTTTCTTCAGGTTTCTACCAAAGTACTTATGAGAATCTCCAGAAGAGCTAATTAGTGGGCAAGAGCTTCTCTACCCTGAGGCTGGAGCCCCGAGAGCTAACAGGAGTTCACCACATGCCTTAGCAGGTCACCAAGAGTTTGGCTGCTTTGCAACACAAGACCATTTTGTTATCCACCACCCCAGCAGTTCGACTGTTTGGGATATTCATCCCAGGTCTGAGCCTCAATCGTCTGACAGAGAAATATAACAATCTATTTAAGAAATCCCAGAAGCTAAATAGGAAAAGATCAGGCAGAACATCCAGAGCACATGACAGGCAAAATAGAGTAGTTCCTGAAGACAGATGAAACCTGCATTAAGACATTAAAAATAAGGAATGTACTTAAGAAAACTCAAATGTGCCTTCCTCTCCCACCACCACCACTACCAAAAAAAAAAAAGTTTTTAAAGGCCATTCCCACCCCAAAACATGATTTCAAAACTTAACACTTAAAAGGTGATTTGAGGGAGATAATGGTCATTTTTGGAACCTGAGTTTGTGCTTTGGAAAAACTGAATGCAAAAAAAAAAAAAAAAATCTTAAAGCACAAAGCAAAATTATAATAAATACAAGAATCATAAGAAAAAAGATAAGAGACTGAGAGGATAGATCCAGGAAGCCTATCATGTGAATAACAGAAATTCCAGAAGGGAAAAAGGAGGAGACAGAACAAAGGCAATAATTAAATCAACAATAGAAGAAATTTTCCTGACAGGAAGAAGATAGATTAAAAGTGCTCACTATGTTCCATACTCAATTAATGCAAAAAGATAAAATGTATAGACATACCCTGGTAGCATTTCTAAACTCCAAAATTAAAGAAAAGGATTATATACAGAAAAGAACAAATTAGCTATAGTGGACTGGCATTAGACTTGTAATAACACCTAGAGATCATTAAAAAGAAAAAAAGGACTATAACCCCCAAAACCTATACCCAGGCAAGATACCATTCATCTTTCAGAGCAAAGACAGGTATCTGGGATATGTAAAAAATCAGAGAGCATATCACCCTTCCATCCTATCCAAGGACAAGTCTAGAGAAAAAAAAATTGACCAAGTAAGCCAAGAAAGAGAACAGAAATTCCTATGTGAGGGTAGAAGTGAAGAGGTAGGGTACAGAATGATGTGTTCTTATTTCAATACTAAGGATAGATTGTGAGAATGTGTCAAATAAGTGCTAAATAAAGATTTTTGAAACAGAGGGATCATAATATAAGGGGAATTCTAAGTAGTAAATTAACTCAGCAATGCCTAGAAGTTGGATTGAGGGACTAAAAAGGGAGAGGGTAAAAATGATCTTGAAGTCTCTTGGATTATGGGGGCAGAATGAGAGATGGAGAGTACAGAGGAAAAGTAGAAGAATCCTAGAGTTCCCTGCAGTGACATTAGGTTCAGGGAAAGTGGGCTGGGGAATATGGGCTCTGGTGGGGAAATATTATATCTTGGTGACACAATTATCACAATTAAATGCATCTGACTTGAAAGCAGGGAAAGAAAGGCACGCACTCAAACAAATGAATGCATTAAGACATCATCTATTCCACTCAGAAGGATTCATTAAGAAATTCCACACACTTCTCTTGCATGATCCTTTCTCACCACTCCCCTGTTTGTGTGAATTGGGGTTTGAGAGAAGTATGGGGATAGCATTTTTTACCACCAGAATCATAGATCTCATTATTGATGGGCCTTCAGACCCTTTGCAGATCACACTGACTAAACATTTCTCTTCCTCTAACATTTAACAAAAATCATCATCTTTGCATGGCTGACATCTTTTTATCAGGCAGGTGTTATCTCAAATGACCCCTCTCCGAGAGAACACCACATATAAAATAGCTGGTCAGACATGCTTTACCACATCACTCTGTTTTGTTTCATGTACTTCATAACTCTTACACCTAGCTGCTTATTTGCTCGATTCATTGATTGATTGATTGATTGATTGATTTTCTATCTCACCCCACTTGAATAGAAACTTGGTGAGAACAGTAACTTTGCCTTTTCTGTTGCCAATCTCCAATACCTAGAATGGTGTCCAACCCACAGTAGGTAGTCAACAATCTCTGGGAGATGAGCGAATCTTGCCTATTTCCACGTCAAATTCTTTCTGTTTTCACATACACTTTGTTCTATACCTGTGACCATTACAGTCCTTATCCGGGCTGACATGAGCTCTTCCAGAACAGGTTTTGTCTCGTCCTTCAGCTGATTCTCCAAGATTAGCAATCCCAGAAATATCAGGTCTGATTCTACTTTGTCCCTGGAAATATATACATACAATTGAGCAGAAAAAGCACATTATGATCTTTCTTTGGGGAAGCAAAACCAAAACAAAGGCAAATATGTTCCTATCAGAGTGGTTCCCACTCACCCACATAAGCACCTTTCCTTAACCACTGCATACATGCCAGGAAATACCCAGAAAGAAGACAGGAGGGGACACGAAGGATACCGAGACATGAATCAATTGGAAAAGAGAGTATTTATTAAGCAAAAGATTTGCTTTAACTGTCATAGAGAATGAATTAAATGACCCAAAGTCTTCTTTCTGCTGTGACTAGTCTGATTTCCAGCACCTCACCTGTTAGCAACCACCGGAGAGGAATCCTAGCTCCGGTACAGAACATCATGAAAAGTAAGTGAGGCTCAAGAACAAGAGAACAAAATACCAGTTTCTCCAGAATCCAAGCCTATAAGCAATACTATTTTAACCCCAGGAGATATGAAGCTCAAAACGCGGCCCCTCTTTTAAAGCCAAACTCCTCCCTTCCCTTCCTCCCTAGGTAGGCAGCAATGCTCTTCTGCATAAGGTGTGAATGTTTCTGCAAGGAAGTGGGGCCTCTGAAGCTCCCATTCACAAGAACATCACCAAGACATTCCACAGGATCAAGTGCAGGGGAGTACTTTTGGGGGTACTTTTTGGGGACCCGATTTTCAGGGACCCAAAAATTCTCTTATGATTCATTTATCTGAGACCCGGACACCTCTAGCAGACACAAGAGCAAGACACCACCACCATTGCCTAATTCTGGCTGAAATACAGATGAAATCAGCACCCAGGAAAGCACCTGGCCTTGCTTGCCATGGGTGTCTCAGTGCTGGGCCTCATGTCAGCCGGGACATGGACTAAAGTTAGTCATGCTCCCAGGACACTGCTGACGTCTCCATCAGAGTGGCTGGAAGGAAGTGGGCAGAGCTTGCACTACTCACCCCAGGAACTCCCCACTCTTCGGAACCTGGCATTAAGTCTCTGTATAATCTGGTTCCAAACTAATTTTCCAGCTTTCTCTCTCACTAAATTCTTCAACTACCCTAACCTCTGGGCAAGGTGAACCAGCCACCATGGCTATGCTCTGTACTCAACCATCTCGAAACATTTGCTCTGGACTGCCATAGACATTCTTTCTTATTTCATGGAGAAGGTTGTAAGTTCCCCCATGATCTGCCATTTAAACTTCCCATTTATATTTTGAGGGCCAGTTCACATGTACCTCCCCCTAAAAACCTCCCCAGGTAGAAATAATTGCTCCCTCAGCATCTTACCTCTGCCTCAGGGTAGCATGCATTTTATTTGTTCATTTATCATCCACCGTTCTTTGCTATCCGATCTGTCTCAACAACTTGAGGACAAGTCTGCCTGGTTCAGCAACGGGCTCCACGACATGCACGTGGTGCCCAGCACAGAGGAAGTGGTCAGTCGGGGTACCCTTAGCTGAAGTGCTCTGGTGTCTGATGTGACCATTTTTTTTGACGGGCAGCCTAGGAAAATGTATTTCCTTTTTCAGAAACTCTGCTGTCAGAGGGTTCTTATGGAAAGTGAAGCCAGTCGGTCTGTCAAGTGATTGACCATTTACTAAATACCTAATTAGGTGAAAGGAGCAGGACTAAGGAAAACGGGGAGACATTATTCAGAAACTACAGTAGCCCCTAACTCCAAAGATTTCGTGTTTAACCAGCAGGACAACATTAGACTTGATCACCTCAGTTGTATGGAAGGCTGAGAAAAGTACCATAATGTACAAATAATTGTCCTATGGAGTCAGAGAGGAAAATATAATCACTTTTAGGTGGAGTGATTAGAGAAACTTTCCTGGAACAGAAGGTATTTGAGCTGTTCTTTGAATGATAACTTAGTTCATCCCTGATTGAGGTCCTCCAATCTTTCTAGTGGTACTTGTATCCAAACCTCAGGCTTTAGATATTTTCAGACATGATATGACACAAGCCAAGCACAAGGCACCAGACTGAGTCAAGAAAGTGACCACTGGGTGGTGACCACTACTGACGTAGTCTGCAGCCTACCTTGACACTCCTATTTCTGGTTCCTTCGGCACATGGTGTTCATAGGGTTCAATACATAATAACCAGGAGACTATACTTCTAATCCCAGATCTGCCACTACCTTGCTGTATGACCATGGGCAAATTATTTTCTTTGTCTGGTAATTTATTTCTTATTTTGTGAGAGAAGGTGGTAGAACTAATGGATCTCCAAGATCTCTTCTAGCTCTAACACTACTACATGATTCTCCTTTTCATGAGTTTCAATATGAACCAAGGAGTAAAGAGAAGGGGTCTCTTGAGGGATCTCAAGCTCTGCAACTTGGAATAGTGAGCTATCTTTTCCGGCTTCTGCACAGACATTATACTTCCTCCTGAAACATCCAAAAATAATAAAGAATGGGGACTATAACACAAAGGGAGCATTGTCATCCACGAAATTACACTTCATGTTCTTAAAGAAATCCATGCAATTTTTAAAGGTTGAAATATGCAAAAAGTGGGCCAAGAACACTCCAAGAAATTATGATATCGGTGCTGGAAAGCACTTGGAGTAAACACACACACACTTACATACACATCGCCCCTTAGAAAGAAAGAATGTTCTGCTCTAATTAAGGATTAGCAAAGGTAATTAGGTAAATTAGCTTAGCTAGGAATAGATGTAGTGGTGATGTGGCTTTAGCACAGGAGGGGCAAACTGATAACCTAAGATTAGATCCTGTAAGATCCTACAAGTGTTTAGATATTATCAGACTTTGAAAAAGTTGGAATTTCATTGCTGTTAGCCAGGGCATGTACTCTCCTCTGTGCCACAGCCCTCACCATTCCCTTTTCCTTATGTGCCTTCACCATTAGTGCTTTGTTATCTGCACCAGCCCCAAAGCCATGATTTTGAAACGTGTAGATATGCAAATATTTTATTATAATAATCAGAAACAGCAGCATAGTAGCCAGAGTCTTGATATATATCTGTCAACAGGTTCTCAGGAAACAAAAGTTCCATTCCCAATTCTGCTACATCCTGGACCCAAGTTTTCTTTTCTTTTAAAATGTGACATCCAATCTCAAAGTTCACCTGTAGCTCTCTGACTTGAGTAACGTGAATGGCCTGCATCGATTAAATTACAATAAATCCCCAGAGTTGTAATAGCCCAAGTTTTGAAGGTCAATCTAAGCTGGTCACAGGAATCCAAAACTCAGGAATTTTCAATGTGCTACTTCCCTCTCTGCCCATTCACAAAATGAATGAATTGGGGGCATTTGGGTGATTCTCAACAGGAGTAGTACTGCCTCTAGAAGACATTTTGGAAACTTTTTAGGCATCTAGGAAAGATTTTCTACAATGATCAATGTGCCATGAAGAATTCCCCTGTATCCCACATGCCTTTTAAATATTTTACAGGACATTAAAAAATCATTTATACTTTCCTAAGCCAGCATAGGCTTATACTGTTTATAATGTACTATTATTATATTATATAGTATACTGTCTTATTACAATGCATCTACTACTACTACTATTATATTAAACAAACATACATTTTTATACTTCCCCTTGCTGTTTTACATATAAACACAAAATATTTTTGCACATTTTTGTTATTCTGTTGAATTTTCCAGGAATATAACTACCATGTAAATTGAAAAGAGATTGTACAGTTTTATTCAGTTTCACCAGGAATTTGTAGCCATTTCGGAGTCATCTCACTGACAGCACAACTGCTGGTGGTATTTGAGATTTCAGTATGTAAACACACCTGTGTCAGTCTGCACTCCTAGCTGTTGCAACCCCCCTCCTGTGATTCTACACACAGGTGCAATGTGTAGACACAAAACACAAACAACATATTGCTTCAGTTTGATTTAGTGGAGTCAGCTGAGCAAATCCTGAATTATTACTTTTCGTCACAAATTGTGTTTTTGCTTCTATTTTTACTATAGAAGAGGGCATTATACTTATTCTTTATAGAGTATGTGCAGGTCATATTACATATGAATTTTATCTTAAAGGAAGTGGTACAAAATATGATTACGGTAATCTGAATCTGACAGGGTTGAACACAATTATGGTAGATCTCTCAAATTTAAAATCCAGAATAACAAAATAAGCCTTGATTATCTCCACAGCAGTACTACCCATAGAAGCTGACACAGAGTACTGGACATGGCAGTGAAGGCGAAATAAACACAGTAATCTCTAACCCGTGGAAAATAAAACAACAAATTTGAACTAATAAACACTCCAGTCCATTTTAGCTTTTAAGCACCCCTTTTACATATCAAAACTTTCTCTAGAATGGCTCCTCTGAAGCTTTTCTTGCTTTCTTACAAACCTTACGTGTTAAATCTAAGCTCTATTATTTCATTAAGTTAAGTATTTATCAAGAATTTTTTCCAGACAAATGTTATGTTTTCTAACTCTCAACAAATTCGCTAACTCTAAAAAAAAAGAAAATTAGCTACTCGTATTTGGTTCAAAATGGGGTCATAACCATAATTTCAGACTCTGTGAAACCCCAGTTCTATTCATGTCTGTGTACAATTACATCACATTCTATAGTTTATACAGCTATTTCTCATAAATTCTCCCGGTGTTCACATCAGCTTCGTGATTGAGGCAGGACAGGGATGAGTATATCCCTGTTTACTAAGTGCAGGGACACTTTATGCACACAAAATTCCAACAAGCTATGTTGCTCAGTCCACTGCCCAGCAAACCATTCTGCCTTATCAAATCCTCCCCACTTACCTTGTCAGGGCAGTGCTGTGATGATCCATTTCCAGCTTCTTGTAGGCCAGTGCTATGACCCGGAAGCCCTGTGTTGTATAGCTCTGAAGTTCGCTAACGAAACTAGTTGGTACTGTTCAGAAAAAATAATGCAAGATTAGTATGCAACATTTACTCAGCCAGTACTGCTGGAGAAATTCTTTACAAACAGATCCAATTCTTTCCCAAGAAAACACACTTCTAAAAAGATACATAAGTAAGTCGGTGGGAACCCTCAACATAATTACGTTGTCAGGATTGACCTCTCGGGATCCAGTGAAATTGAAATGAGAATAAAGCATTGGAAGGAAGGAAGGAAGGAAGGAAGGAAGGAAGGAAGGAAGGAAGGAAGGAAGGAAGGAAGAAAAAAAGATGGCGAAAGCATGTAATTCTTTTTTCTCCAGTTTAATCAACAAACATTTATTGAGAGTCTACTTACAATGTATGTGTCAGGTGTCAAGTCTGCAAAGACTAAACTACAGGCCCTGCTCTAGAGATCTCTGTGTGGTAGGGTAGAATGAGATCATTGCCTTTGCAATGGGATCCAAGCAATTGCAATGTGCTGTGGAAACACTTTGAGGGGCTTATACCGTACTGGCAGGAAGTGGGTAGACGAAGGAAGGGGAAAGGCATTTTTGACCAAGGAAGCATCATATGCTCAGACATGGAGACACAAAACAGCAAGACTTGAGTAGTGAGTTCAACTCAGGGAAGCACAAGAAGCGAGGACAGTAGTGGTAAGGCATATCTGGAAAGCATGATAGAAGTCAGATCACGAAGGACTTATATATGATCCGAAAGGAGTATGAGATTATCCTGGAGCCTGTGGGAAGCAACCGAAAGAATAAGAACAAGAAAGTGACAACATGGTTACAGTATGTGGTGGAAAAACCAATCTGGTCATGGTAAAAAGGTGAATCAGAGTAGGGGAGATCGGGGGCTGGAGTTCGATTCACCAAATATTGAAGTGATCCAGTGGAGGGATGTTGAGGGACTGAACTAATGGAGTGACAGGGCCATGGATTAGCAGTTGATAAAACAGAGACTATGAAAGAGAGGGAGGAATCAGGGACAAATCCTAAATCAGGGGTAGCAGTGTAAATTGGTGGTACCAATCACCAAGATGGAAAATACAGGAAGTGAGAAAGATATATTAAGTTTAGGATGCCAGTTGAGTCACCACATTAGCAATGACCAGTAGGCAATTAGGTTCATAGATCTAGTGCTGACGGGACACATTTGGGCTGGAAATACAGATTTGTCAATTGTACTACAAGTCTATTCACTCACCTGTCTCAGGTTGGCAGAAGCTGGCCACCCTTTCTGGTGCACCCTTCATGAATGCCAGCCGGTCACCCCCCATCTCTTGGGCAATGACTGTCATCCTCTGGAGTGCAGATGAGAATGGGAACTGATGCAGGATTGCAATTCCTTCCACTGGGACCTGGTTGAGGGATGAGGAATGGAGAGAGACATACCGACAGAGCTCCTAGGTATTAGGAATTAATTACTCCTCCCTCAATTCTTATTTTAGCAAATACAGGAAGCAAGGTCTTAGCGATTTTCACATACGGAATTCAAAGAAGACACATCTGTGTGCTTTCAAAACTGTAGGCTTGATGAGACTTTCCCTTTAAGTTTGAGCATTGTGGGGCAGATAGCAGGCAAGGCTTACCTGGCTGGCTGTCTTGCAGGGCTTAACTACCATGGCATGTGCTGGCACTCCCATGATGTGGAAATCGTCCCCAGAAATAGCCATCTCCTAATTCACAAATGGGATATTTCATTGTAGAGATTTATTTATTTCTTGTTCATACATTAATACTAGGCTCAAACTTGCCCCTTGAGAAAATCCTCGGACCACCTCAATGTATTCTCAGTGTCTCCTCCCTCAGCTAGATGGAGGTGAACCAGACTTATCTTGCCACGGGGAAAAAAAAATGCATTGGAAATGCAGCAAAACTTGAAGGGCAGATACTTCTGAATTATTCATGCAATTTATCCTGCTTTCTCTGTTGCAATGTGCTGCATAAAGCTTCATTCTCCACTTCTAAAGAGCTTAACTTGAAAACAGTGAGCATGAAGAGCCAGACTCATGTGCGAGGGTCTTTGTTTTCCTGGAGTTTGAGGCTGTTCCTGCCCTTCCCTCTCTATCTAATTTGAATCGATAGTCCTCAGGGCCACGCAGGGCAGGGACTGTGATGTGCATGGCTTGTGTTCAGTAAACACTCAGTCATTGCTGAAATAATAACCCTAAATTATAGTCAAAAGAACCTTTTACCCAAAGATGTCAAAATGCTTTGTAATCATGTCATCCAGCAGCGAAAAAAAAAATTCTCAGAGAGGAAATTGTAATTCCTACTTAAAGATACAGAAACAGTAATCCAGGAGGGATGGGGGACTGGTGAGGTTACATCAGCCTGCTACAGAGCCATGCCCCACTAGAGCTGGAAGGAACTCCAGAGATTGTCTCCTTCAGCGGGCCTACACATGCACCACACGGGTCTAGAGCTGCACCAGGATGCGGGGGGTGGAAGTGGGCTTGTGGCTAAGTAGGTGGAGGGCTCTTCCTGCATTTCACGCGGTACTCCCTGTCTTCTATCCCAACCACAGCAACTCCAACTGTCGCTATTTTATAGAATACTTCCGAATAAGGTTTCCTTTTTGTGTGTGAAGACAGATACATTTTTATTATTTTTTATTTTTTTTATTATGCTCAGTTAGCCACCGTATAGTACATCAGGTTGAGATGAGCACTGGGTGTGATACGCAGCTATCCAAATAAGGTTTCCTTCTAAGAAAAGACTCCAGCTTGGTTTGGTTTTGTTTCTTTTATAGGAACACTGCTGATCTAATTCAGTCCCGTTATTTTAAGGTCATGAGAGCTGAAGGCCCAACAAGAGGGTTGACTTCACAGGGTCAAGCAGAATAGAGCCAAAACTAGAACTGGGAAGCCAGACTACAGAACAAAGCCAAAACCAGAACGGAGAAGTCCTGACCTACACCATTTGTTCTTAAATCTACTTCAAAGTCTCAACAAAAGTTCTTTCTTGGTTTCCCTTTCTATAGGTTTTAGCTTTGGAGACAAAATCAATATTCAATGAATAAGAATAAAACTTTCGGTAACAATGAGTTACTCTAAGCACAGAAAACAGCGCTGTTTCCTAATCCCCACGTTCTAGAAAACTTTAAAACCAGATCTTGGGATGCCTGGGTGGCTCAGCTGGTTAAGCAGCTGCCTTCAGCTCAGGTCATGATCCCAGGGTCCTGGGATCGAGTCCTGCATCGGGCTCCTTGCTCGGCAGGGAGCCTGCTTCTCCCTCTCCCTCTGCCTGCCACTCTGCCTGCTTGTGCTCTCCCTCTCACTCTCTCTGACAAATAAATAAATAAAATCTTAAAAAAAAAAAAAAACAGATCTTGCTCAAGAGTTGGAAAATAATTACACAATAATTATACTGTCTCAAGAGTTGGAAGATATATAATAATCATAATTACATTAATCCTATTAACCTGTAATATGCCAGGCACAATACCAGGGATTTTTTTTAAATGCATCATTCCATTTAATGCTCACAATAACTCGACAATGGACATAATATTATTAGCCGCATTGAACAAAGGAGGAAAACAGGCTTAGATTAGTTTGCCTGTCACTACTACATGCAACTCTTTATTGTAAACCTCACAATTGTAAGTACTGACTCTGTGTTGTCCTGGCATTGAAGATGCTTCTGAGCTTCTCTGAAGAGCAGTGTCTTACCCAGGTGGTGGCTTCAAACATCTTGAGATCCAGAGGATCTCCCTGGATGGTCCCATCGAGAAGGATCAGAGAGTGGCAGCTGGCCATGGCAGCGCACAGCGGGCCCCATGGCAAAGACCTGCCCAAGGCAAAGCTGTGGATCTCCTGGAAGCTAAAGGAGAAAAGAAAAGGGGCTTCGGTCCTCTCCCTCCATGCCAAAATGGAGCTTCTGGAAGTAAATATCCATTTAAAAATTAATTTAGCATGGTTTGGTACATTAGTACCCATTCTCTAATCCCCCCCCAGATTAATAGTGCTTCATTTAGCCACTGTCCTTCTATAAGTTCAGCAAGTATGAGAAAGGTCTTTGGGTTCTTTCAAGCTCTTTCTTTTCCCTACACTTTCTCTGGCACTGATCTAATTCCAGAGGTATGGAAAAAAACTAGAAGTGTCACCCTTAGTTTGAAGCATATCCCTATTATCTTTTCTCCCTCTGGGGCTACACAGGATCCTCTAGCTGTGCCTCCAATGTGTAGATTCCAGACCTCTCACCATCCTAATTACTCTTTATTGGAAAAGTTTGTATTTGTCATAGTTTGTCTTCAGATGCAGTCTTGAGGATCAGATTATTATTTCTGATGATAAGACCATTGCAGTTCTTTAAATATGGCTTTAGGTTGCTCTAGTCTTTTCTTCTTGAAAGCAACCTCATCACAGTGTTAGCTCATAATTCAGCCATATTTCTTCCTGGCTTTCTCATTCAAGCTTCCCTACAAGTTCAAAAACCTCTTGGCTGATTACTGACCCTGTCGATTGTATCAATCGTTATATATCCAAAGTTCAAGTTATCCTAGTGCTTTTCAACATATCCCCCAGTATTTCGGTAAACATTAAGCAATCACCAGCAATGTGATTAACACAGAAGCTTAAGCTCACACTGAAAAGCGAACACAGATGGGGGGGAGGGAGGAGGAAATTTTTTTTTTAAGATGGCACACACACTCTCATCACTATGTAATTCTGAATATGTAATTCTGAGTTCCTGAGGATTGCGCCAAACCCTGGTTTGCATGACAAATAAATAGAACTCTCTCTCATCCTTGTTCTTGTATTCGTGTTTGAATGTTTATGATTAATCCCAGTCAAATAGCCCAGGTAGTCTTCTGATGGTTCTGGAAGTAGCTGGCACATTTAGGCAGGTCTTTTGGGAAAAAATAAGAATGATTAAAGATGAGCTTACCTTCACAAAAAGATACTTAATAGCCTATAAGTCAGACGTTTACTTCTTACCTAGTATTGAATCGGTTTTCTCTGTTATTACTTAAATTTATCAATTTATTTTTCAAATTTTAAATTTCCCTTTTAGTCATTAAAGCCAACTTTGACCTGTTTTGAGGGAAGGAAGGAAAGGAGGAAGAAAGAGTGGCAGGCCTAATTAATCAATCAATAACCTAAACATTACATCAATTGTTTTTATTTAAATTTGACAAGCTACTTTTAGAAATAGAAAGTTTTGCAGATAAGACGATGTCAATTCAATAAGTAGTAAAGCATTGAAAAAATGGAACGTAGTAAGTTCATTTTAAATTAAACATTTATTATGCATGTGCTATATGTACCTGGTATAATGCCACAGCACTAGGAACACATATGTAAATAAGTGTTCTCTGGTTGCTCGCATATTTGAATAAATGCATACGTTTTTTGTAGAAACTGAGGTAGAAACATACTAGTTAACAGGAATACCAGATATATATCTAAATCTATCTTTGAGAGAAAATGGAAAGAACTTTAGAGTATTTAATACTTAGAAGAGGTTTCTTCTGTGGACTAAAGTGGCTAGAAGCACCAAGATTTATTTTTTAACCCAGGAAAGAGACTTGTTTACAAATAATATTTTAATATGAAAATGTATTAAACACATGCAATTAAAATCTTTTATGGAAAAATTCTATGTCATCTGCATAGTGCAGAAGAGCCACAATGTACCCTTTATGTAATATATGTTTTTGTGGTGGAGGTTGTAAGTGTGAGAGAGAAACACTTCCATTAAAAAAACCAAAATGTAGGGTGCCTGGTGGCTCAATGGGTTAAAGCCTCTGCCTTCGGCTCAGGTCATGATCTCAAGGTCCTGGAATCAAGGCCAGCATTGGGCTCTCTGCTCAGCAGGGAGCCTGCTTCCCCTTCTCTCTCTGCCTGCCTCTCTGCGTACTTGTGATCTCTCTCTCTGTGTCAAATAAATAAATAAAATCTTTAAAAAAAAAAATGTAAATGTCAAATGTTTCCTGTTCTGATCACAAGTGGAGGTAGTGGAGAGAAAAAGCAGCCAAGGCTGCAAAGCCAGACATGGCCACAAGAGGGCCACACAAGCGAGCTGTGCAAATCCTACCACTGGGAGCTGAAAACTGCTAAAAAATGAGTCTTTTCTGGCCAGACAGGAGTAGTTTCTGGCAACCAAAAGGTGGAGTTTCCAGAACTACGGTACCAGGGAAAATCAGTGCATCAGCTATGGTTCCACAGGTGTTCCTCTTCCTGCAACTCGGTGTGCCCTGGTCCGTGCGCTGTTCTTCCTGGCGCACCTGAAGGCTTCAGTTTGTACAAGGAATGCACCTCCGGAAGGGAGAGTGTCCTGGCATTCTCCAATCAGGTACCCAGAGTCAACGTCAGGCCCCTGACTAATAGGCTGACAGCAAATTACACTGTATTTTTTTTTTTTTTTTTTTTTACTTTTTTTGCAAATTACATTTTAGCGAGGACTCGAAACCCCTCCATCCCCTAGGTTTGTGAGTGGCCCAGGGCAGGGGGTGGCGTGGAGGGAGATAGGCACGTTTTAGTAAGACTTGGAAGTGTTCAAAAAGAGAAATTCCACGAAGATACTATGGCAACCACTGCTCCAAAGCCAAAGCAAAATGTCTTCATTATTAATTTTCAGGAGAAAATGTAGAGTATTTTTTCTGGGAAAAAGGAAATGTCAATGCCTTCTGTCCAGGGTACTCACCCACTCCTGTCGCAGGGCACGACTCCCCAGAGATCCAAACCATCCCTTGTTAAGGTGCCTGTCTAAACAAAAACAAGCACTCCGTTTACTCTGAAGATTCGGCAGCCGTATAATGACAACCCATGAGGTATGTTTTAACAGGGAAATATGTGTCACTAACACATTACTGAGATCAGCACTTCAAGGAAGGACACAATGAGGTGGGTATCTGGGGTCCTGGGTAGAGGCTTTGATACGTTCACACCAGTTGCCTGGCCAAGCTGGCGATAAAAGGAAGAAAACAGTATCTGCCTTACATACTCCAGAGGCTGGTTTTGAAGATCTAATGGTAGACCAAATGGATGGGAAAGTTCGGTAAACCTGTAAGAAGGCTTACCGAGCAGAAGATAAAAAGCGTGTCGTTGGAAATAAGTAATGGGAGTAGACTTTGTCCCTGCTCTAAACAGATGACTTGCTATTTGACACCTTAAATATTGATTTAAGAAAATATTTTTAAATATCGATTTAAATATTAAATCAATATTTTGAATATTTTAATATTTTAAAATGTTAAATTTTAAAATATTTAATTTTGAATATTTAAAATATTGATTTAAAGAAATATTGATATTTCTTTCAGTGCGGGATAATGATGAAGAGCTTGGATTCATTTAAAACACCAGCTGTATGACCCGGGCAAATATTTAATCCCTTTGAACATCAGAGCCCTTACCTATACCAGGCTTATAATCGAATAAGGTTGTCGTGAACATCAAATGAGGTAATTCAAAGTGCTTAACTTAATGTCTGACATAGAGTAGGACCAAACTGTAATGATAATTACTCATAATTATTACTTATTTTGTTCAAATTCATGTCATAATGGTCTTTCCCACCCCTACTTCTTTTGCCAGGCACAAGGAGGAGATGATCCCATAAATAGAACAGCCTTCTTTGTTATGCTAGTTTGATCACAAAATAATACTGAGATGCTGGCAAGAGCCATGTTAACCTTCTGATCTTGGTAGATCTCTCTGATATTCCAGTAATTATATAATACCGCTCTGATCCCCTTAATTCTCTGTCATCAAAAACCCCAATGTACTGTTTAATGGGCACAGAGTTTCAGTTTGGGAAGAGGGAAAAATTCTTAAGTTGGATGGTGGTGAGGGTTGCACGACAATGCAAATGTATTTAAAGCCACTTAAAAATGGCTAAAATGGTTAATGTACATTTTGCCACAGTTAAAAATAAGTTAAGGAAAAAGAGAACAACAATTAAAAAAACAAAGACAAAAACAAAAAACACCTCAAAGTTTCCCTGCTCCCTAAAAGAGTATGTATGAATTTCTTAGCCAGACCTTAAAGGTGCCTCCCATTACTAATGTCTTGCTCTGGCCAGAACCACAAGCTTTATTGCTTTCCTGAATCCATTTGTGTGCCCATGTCCACCTGCCTCTAATACCCTTGAATTGCATTAATTTTCTCTACATTATGATGATTTGACATCTTAAAACCTTTCTAAGGAAAGACTGCATCTCTGGGGCTGGCCAATTCTTACAGAGGTAGGAAGGGACTCAGCATGTGTTTGACATGCGAACTAACCAATCCTCTACCTGGCCCTTTCTCCTCAGGAGGCAATAGTTCTCTGCCTTCATCATCCCAGGGCCAAGTGCCAGAGACAATCCTGTAGCCCAAAGCTCACCCAAATGATTCAAACTAGCCAATCATAAGCTATGGCCTGACTTGCCTTCCCTGGAGAGACCCCAATAAACACCATGGCCCGAGCATTTCCCTCACTCCCGCTTTGCTACCTCCTCAAAGACTGGCATTCCTCCTGTGGCCCCACATGGCAAGCTGTGCCTCTCCTTACCAGGAGAACTGTGAGTAACGTTAAACTTCTTTCAAAGGCAAAGACCTCTCTCTGCAGTCATCAGTCATCTTTACAAATGAAGACCTGGGCACAAAACACCCCGTCTTCTCCATCTTACCGTCTCACAGCTCCCGCCCCCACCCAGTATAGGCACAGACCAAAAAAATACATTCAAGAGAAGGTAGATTAAGAGCCTGGTTGGGAATAACTGGCATACAATCAAGGATAATTTTAAGCAATATACTACAGATGGGAAAATACAGTAAGGATTTGATTGGGGTTTTCCTATAACCAAGTCCAATTAACCAAGTAAAACACAGTTAAGTAAATTCTTCCTTTTTTATTCATTCGTTAATTCAATAAACATTTATTAAGCACTGACTATACAGTAGGCAATATTCTTAGCATTAGGGATACAGCATTGACCATAGTAAAGGGTTTCAGTTTTGTTCTTTTTATGGGGTTTTGACAGAGGAGAGACAGAATGCTATTTTAATTAACTGTGTTTTATAGAATATTGGAGCTGGAAGGACTGGAAAATATTCACCTATTCAGTATCTACTCTCCCTCCTCTAAACCCCAGCATCTGAGAGCCCAAGGGATATGCCTTTCCTAGATCACACACCCAACCAGAGATAAAATGAGTCCAAACCACATCCTCTGTTTCCGGCCCCAGAGGAGTATGAAGCACCTGCACCAGGTGACAATGATGATAAAATGGCGATGGGAATGAGGATGAAATACACATACCTTGTCAAAGCAGACAAGGTTTAATTGTCCACATACATTGATCCTCTGTGGGCTGATGCAAAATATGCCTCTCTTCTTCAGCCTCCTCTGGGCATAGATAACGCCCGTGGTCAGCGCAGCGGGCAGAGCAGGAGGAACCGCAATTGTGATGACATCGAGGGCTTTCTTCACCACCTCCTCTGGAGGTTCCTGGGACAAAAAGTCACTCTTCAGCATTAACAGGTAAATCAGTCCTGAACAGCATTGTGCATATGGCTTTTTTCCTTTTTCTTCTTCTTCTTCTTTTTTTTTTTAATTCATTGGTCAAATTCCCACAAATAATATGAAAGGGTCAAAGAGTATGGGTCTCATAAATTTTTCAAAGTGCAATGAAAAAAGTTTGTAATGCTTCATACTACTACCAGCAGAGAACAATGTACAAATCTGCCATGACATCACCCACGTTGGGTATCTGGGTTTTATTTTGAATTCCTTATTTAATAACTATAAAACACTACATTATTGGAATAAATATATTCTCAGATTGAAAATGAAAAAATAGAATAAGGAGAAGTATACCAGACGAGAAGCATGTTGATAGCTCAATAAACGGTGTTTTGTCCCTCTGGATCTTATTTTTATAATATTACTTGATGATCAGTCACTGATATTGGGGAACTGTGAGTGTATGTGCAGGTTTCAATGTTCGGCTTTGTTTCCCAGGTTTGTAAACCATGCCTGAGATCAAGGTTAATACGCAGAGTAGAAATTATACATAGACAAGTGTATGTGTACATGTAGTAAAAGAACAAAAGCAGTTTACCCCGCTGAGCACATAGACGCACAAAGTATAGATCATCCCGATGGTTGCTGTCCCTACAAGGCACAGGAGGAACCTGATGGCATCCCTGTAGAGCTTAAAGTTCATTGGCTTCGGGTAGAGAATGGATCTCACGAGGTCACCTTTTGCAGTGTTGAATCCTGGAGTAACAAACACACACTCCACATTCTCAGGAGGACAAATCCTACTGCTAATGCTCTTCTAAGCCTCGACATGGCTTTCGTTTTTCTCTAGAGATATTTAAACACTGCTTAAGCCCAAGGACTATTAAAAGATAATTGGGAAAATACCTGAGTGCTGGAATGGAACTATCTCACCACACCTATTTCAGAGCCAATTACTCTCTGATCTTTCTTCTCTCTACTTTCAATTTTGATGCATTCCAGAGCAAGGAAACCACCACACTGGGGTCAGAGCACAGCTTTTCCAAGCATAACTTCACTTTTTTTTTTTTTAGATTTTATTTATTTTAGACACAGCATGCACGAGAGCGGAGTTAGGGGCAGAGGGAGAGGGGGAAGCAGATTTGTGCTGAGTGCCCAGCTCAACGTGTGGCTCAGTCTCACGACCCCGAGATCATGACCTGAGCCAAAATTAAGAGTTGGATGCTTGACTGACTGAGCCACCAAGGCAACTCCAAGTATAACTTCATTTTAAGGGAACAACTCATGAGCATTCACACACACACACACACACACACACACACACGCACACGTTACTTGAATTTAAACCATATGGCCCACTAAATACCGAAGGACTTGATTTCTAATACTTTTCAATGTCAAGCTTTCAGTTTCTAACCCTGCCTAGAAGGACTTGGGATTTGGGGTAAAAAGATCTAGGTTCTAGGTCCAGCTCTGTTGGTGACTGGTTATGTAATTTTTTTTTAAGTCTGCTTGGATTGTGCTGTACTCAGCCTGTTTATGTACAAAGTGGAAATAGGCATCTTTACTGTGCTGATTTGATATATGGAAATAGTTTATAAACCACAAAACACATAATAGTAGTTGTCATCGGTATTATTTTTACTAAAAGGCATATGCCATAGTACAATTCATACTTAAAATATAAAATATATAAATTTATATATATTTGGCTTATTACCTAAAGATTATTCCTTACCTAATAAATTTAAGGCACCAGACAAATGGAACAAAAGATTTCATTAAAGTAACAAAACAAAACAAGAGCTGCTAACTCACCAGTCTGCAGCACCACTGCTCTCACAGTCCCAGAACAGGCTCCCTTGGCTTGGATAATCTCTGTCCCACAGAAGAGGACATGTCGTTTATAGTCTGCTTCACTCTGTGTTTTCCAGGGCTCAGAGCTCTCTGTCTTGGGTAGTGGAGTTTTAGTCACTGGAATACTTTCGCCTATAAAAAAACAAGCATCTCATTTTGTGAAGTGAGGAGACTTCACTCTTTTAAATCATGCATGCTCTCATTCAGCATGTGGCGGACATTGTTATAAGCTTGCCAGGGGTGAAGGGACAACCCTAGGTTTTAGGTATATAAGGAGAAAGAAATACAGTTCTTGCTTTTAAGAGATTTGTAGTCCAGACAAACAAGTATAATGTTGTATTATAAACACTGTAAGTTTTGTAACATCACACATGGATGCTTAAAAAGGCTAGAAATAGCTATGTAGAGAATGGCAAGTTGTGCATTCCAGAATGTAGGGTGTTGAGGAATGAGTGGCTATGAGAGTTATGTAGGAGGAAAGTATGGAGGGCCTAAGTGCATATTTTTAAGTGTTGAAATGGTTTTTGTAGGCATTAGTGGCAGAAGGAGGGTGAGGAGATATTTCACTGCTTTATTCAGGAGATTAACGTCATATTTGTGTATAAGAGAGCACTCTGTCTGCTGTATGGGAATGGACTGAAGTCTGGTGAGATCGTAGGCTGGACATCCAGTTGGAGAGAACGAGGTCTGAACTATGGCAGTTAGCAGTGGGAACAGAGAGAAAGTGCTGAATTTGAGAAATAAGGAGGCAAAAAGTTACAAAACTTGGGCAGTTCTTTTTATCGTGGTAGGTCATAGGGACAGAGAAATTCAAAATGGCTTCCTGGTTTCCAACTTGCGAAAATGAGCAAAGGGTAGTGTTTGTCATTAACACAGGGATTATAGGAGGAAGGAAGAATTGCCTTATGGTCACCATGAGTTGGAGATGCCTTGTGGAATGGCTCTGCTGAGATGTCTTGCATTTATTAATTTGGGTCTGGACTTCAGGGGAGAAGCCAGAGACAGTTAGTCATATTCACCACCTTCCAGACTATGATTAAAGCTACGGAAGAGATGAGATTACTTAGGGACCATGTGTGAGGGTAGAAGAGGGTAGGGCTAGGACATAGCTCTGAGCAACACCAACAATGAAGAGTATAAGGGAGGAGGAACAGCACAAGACCCTGGATGGTGTGGTCAGTGGTAGAAGAACTTGGAGAGAGAGCGCTGTCTTGGAAAGTTAGGGAGAAGAGAGTTTTACCAAAGGAAGAGACGGTCAGAATAGTCAAAGCAGCAGAGAGGTCCATAAGAAGAGAAATCTGAAGAGTCCTTTGGATTTGGCAATTGGGACATAGGTGACTTTTACCAGTGCAGTGGGGACAGACTGGGGCAGGCTAAAGTTCTCATACGAGGTGGTGAATGAAGTTATGGAAATAATTAGAGACTGTTCTGAGAAACAAACCTTGGAAAGCCTTCCACTGGTCTTTGCAGAGTGGCCAGTACAAAGTCAGATATATATTCTGCACTTGTGCAGGAAAATGGTCCTTAGCACTGCAAAAGTCCCAGCATTCAGGGATTCTTACAAATCTACATATTCCTTATAGGAAGAAACCCGGCATGCCACACATTTAAAAATTTTTTTGGTAAAGTTAATAGAAGAAAGATGTGTGTTCTTGTCTCTATTTCATGCCTTCCTGGGCTGCCCAAGGGAAATCGATTCAGTTTGGGCTTTCATGGGAACCACAGTAAGTTAATGTGTCTTCTCAGCCCTCTAGTCCATCTGTGAAAAAGACTTTATGATTCTTCTTTATCTTATAGAAATGTTGGCAAAACATCTCCTCAAATGTATGCGTGAGAACTCAAAGCACTGTGACCTTGAACAAGTCACTTCGCCTTTCTGGACCTCAGTTTCCATATCCATGAGATACAGTGACCTCTAAGTTCCCTCCCAGCTCCAGCATGCTCTTTAAAAATGAAATACAGTTAGTCCAGAATTCCCAGTGTGTATTTTCATAGCAGCAGATGTGCCGAATCCCGTGCCATGAACTTTTTGACATGTTCAAGCCAAGCCAGAAATAGCTTGGACTTGACCTTCTGGTTTTCAGGAAGTCATCAACAGCTTTCATATCCTCCAAGTTTATCTGAAGATATATTTTATATGAAACACTAAACATAAAAGTCACAGATGATTCTGAAATGTCTAAGGATCTCTACAGCCTTTCATAGTAAACCAAAAGGGTTGTAATACCCTTTGTTCAAGAAGAAAACGCTAAGCACTCAGAAAGTTACAACTGTATCAAACTTAGCACATAGAAAGCAGCTTTAATTTGAACCCTCAGAACCATCCAGAGCAGGGCAGTTAAGTAAGACTTGTGGGAGTGGGAAGGTCCCATAGCAGCCCCTGCTCTGCCACTATCATACAGATAGAGGAGGAAGCCGGGAGAGCTTGCAGAGGCTGTAAGTCGTGAGACAGACGGTACCTGTCAGCATGCCTTCATCTACCACACAGCTGCCGTCAATCAGGATGGCATCGCATGGCATTGGCACTTTGTTCCCTGTCAAAACTAATAGATCTCCAGGTACCAGGAACCGTGATTCCAGCTCTCGGACTCCAGCTGAAAGTGTGAGATGGCAGGGTCAAGTCAGATTTTTTTTTTCCCACAGAAACATAATCCAACAACTCCCTTAATTGCAAATCAATGAAAAAGCAACCAGGGCATTTTTAAAAAGGAAGCTGTTCTTCGACATTGATTCAAAATCTGGAAACAATAAGGAAAAAAGTAATAAATCACATAAAATAAAAACCTTTGTGTGGTAAAACAATAAATAAATAAGCAGAGAAAAAAAACTAAAGACAAGTTCGGAAAACATGTTTGAAACTTACATTACATTATATTACATTACAAAAGATTAATATTACCGATATATAAAGAACTCCTAAAGAAAAGAGAGAGATGTAGAGCAAATGACTATAGCACAATTGCTAGAGATGTTAGCAGTTCGCATCTGTGTGTGCACAGACACAAAGAAGTGGCATGTTAAACATTTGAAGAGATCTCATTCTTACTCATAACTTAACAATTGGGAGTTCCTGCCTGCCTGCCTGCCTTCCTGCCTTTCTTCCTGTCTGCTTTCTTGTAGTCCTTTCCTTCCTTACTCACTCCCAAAGCTATAGAGGTTAAACAAGCGAGACATCCTTGCAGAAGCTTGGGGATGTGGGTGGCAGCCTGCTGCACGTTTTGGAGACTAACCAGGATGGACAGGAGTTTACATGGCGTGGTGCAGGGTGTCAGAGCCCAAGGAGGGAAAGAAGGGCCCGCATGGTGACAGTGGCCTGGTGTGGGATGTTGGAGTCCAAGCAGTGAAAAAGGTGTCTACATGGAAGTAGGGGGAGAGCATCAGTAATGATAGATGACAGGTTACACCCAGCAGTGATTGATAGAATAAATAGATATAATGAAGCTAATGAGAGCCAGGTTTCTCATGAAGAAAGGAAGTTACAAATATAGATGGAAATAAAACTAGACTGAACACTGTGGTATTGGATTAGAATTGGAGACAATAATGTAAACTGATGGTTTTCAATAGATAAATAGATAAAGAAAATAATATAGATGTAAATGAATATGTATATGAGAATACATATGTATATAATATGTTTGCTTGTCTTTTTTTATACATATATTAGCAATTGTGTTCTCTGAGAGGGCCTAGGAGCAGTGAAATTCCAATAATAATGTGCATATCTAGTGCCCAAATTTTGGTTTCTAAATTCTATTCCTCCCCTCCCCCAAAAAGAATCAGGGTTCCTTAAGGAAATGGCTGATTACAAGGCTGGGCCAAAAAAAGTATCATGTAAGCTGGAATATTTTGTTGCACCATTAAGTAAAAAAGTGCCCAAGGAAAGACAGAGGCAGATAGAAAAAATATCAAAACCAACTTAACAGGCTCTCACTGCCTAAATCTGTAATAATTTGAGCATCACAGTAAATAATGATAAATAAACTATAACCCATAAAATAAAATAGGAATTCATGAGTCCATATGACATAAGTAAATGGATAAATAAATGGGGAGAAAAGATACAATTAGAAAATCACCATTTGGCAATTATCAAAGTAATAATTCAGCCAAGAAATAGCAATGGAGGGGCGCCTGGGTGGCTCAGTGGGTTAAAGCCTCTGCCTTCGGCTCAGGTCATGGTCTCAGGGTCCTGGGATCAAGCCCTGCATCGGGCTCTCTGCTCAGCGGGGAGCCTGCATCCCCCTCTCTCTCTGCCTACTTGTGATCTCTCTCTCTCTCTCTCTGTCAAATAAATAAATAAAATCTTAAAAAAGAAAAAAAGAAATAGCAATGGATACAACTAGTGGGTAAATTAAATAGCAATGGATACAACTAGTAGGTTGGCTTGTTTATATAGTCTCAAGTATCTCTCAACAAAATAACTATTAATTACAAAGGACAAAAGAGTAAATTTACAATGGAGAAACCTGGCAGATACTACTTAATTAAGTGATTCAAGTTAACATCATCAGTAATAGGACAAGTTTAAATTATGTACCACCCGAGAGGAAACAATGAGGACACAGCATCACTTCTGTGATATTCCAACCCAAAGTGCATAACCTGAATTCAATTATGAGGAAATATCAGACAAATCCAAATTGAGAGACATTCCACAAAATAACCAGAGTTGAAGGAGTCAAGGTCATGAAGTCAAGGAAAGACTGAACATTAAAGAGATGTGTCAAACAATACGATTGGGTAATTCCAAATCCTCTCCTATAAAGAACACTATCAAGACCACTGGCAAAACTCGAATGGGGTGTAAGCATCAGTTGCTATTAATATGTTAATATTAACTTCCTCATATTAATGGTTGCACTGTCATTTATGTAGGAGAATGTCCCTTTATTTAAGAAATATACACTACAATATGTAGGAGTCATAGAGCCATATGTTGGCAACTTACTCTCAAATGGCTCAGGGAAAAAGTTATTGAACTATTCTTGTAACTTTTCTGTAAGTTTTATTTCCTAAAAAAAGAAAAAAATAAACACATCTAACCTTGCCCACCTAGCTAATTAGAAAAATCTAAAGGTTTACCAGCATATTCTGTCAACAAGGCATGAGGAAACACTCATTTCTGGTACAAATGCAAGCTGGTACAATCTCCATGGAAAGAAATTTGGCTATATCTATCTAGCAAAAGAACATAAATGCATTTATTCTTTAACTCAGCAATTTTAGTTCTCAAAATCTATGTCAAAGATAGACTGGTGGAAATAAGAAAAGATAAATATATGCACAAGCCTTTTGATTACAGCACTATCTCTATAGTAAAAAACTAAAAAAGAAAATAAAATCCTTCAATAGAGAACTGATTGAATAAACAAGGGTTCCTCCATACGCGAGAGTACTAGAAAGCTGAAATAATGAGCAAAAAATATTTATATATCCCACTACGAACTATGAAAGAATCTCTAGGAAACATAGTTAGGTATGTAGATATACCTGAAACTAATATAACATTGTATGTAAACTACATTTCAATATTTTAAAAAAGCATGTAAAGCAAACACACCAGCAAATATGAGCTAAACCTGTATGGCATACCATGTTATCTAAGCAGCAGTGTAAATATATACACTGTTCTGTACATATACTATACAGATATGGATATTATATATAATTTCTTTGTATCTTTTAAATGTAAGAATAAATAAAAAACAAACAAAAATGATTCTAACAGAGAGAGTGAGTGCACAAGGAAGAGAAAAGAGGGATAGGAGCCAGACTCTCCTGAATGTTTTTTTTTTTTAAGATTTTATTTATTTATTTAACAGAGGAGAGAGCTCACAGGTAGCCAGAGATGCACGCAGAGAGAGAGGGGGAAGCAGGCTCCCCGCTGAGCAGAGAGCCCGATGCGGGACTCGATCCCAGGACCCTGAAATCATGACCTGAGCCGAAGGCAGAGGCTTTAACCCACTGAGCCACTCAGGCGCCCTCTCCTGAATGTTTTGACTTACAGATTTAACTGTTGAACCATGTTGATATTTTATGTGATTTGATATAATATATATTATATAATTTCTGTATTTAATATATAATTTTATTAAATTTATAATTATATATTTTATATAATATATATTTGTGTATAATGCCCACATAAACTAATACAAAAATATATTTTAAAAGTTAACACTAAAAATCTAAGGCAAAACAAATGAAATAAACCTATTGAGTTGCTGGTATAACCATACAGAGAAGAACCATTTTGAATAACTTTGAAACGTAAGTTTTTTATAAATATATATTTTTTAAGATTTTATTTATTTATTTGACAGAGAGAGAGAGATCACAAGTAGGCAGAGAGGCAGGCAGAGAGAGAGAGGCAGGCAGAGAAAGAGAAGCAGGCTCCCTGCTGAGCAGAGAGCCCGATGCAGGGATCGATCCCAGGAATCCGAGATCTTGACCTGAGCCCAAGGCAGAGGCTTAACCCACTGAGCCACCCAGGCACCCCTAATCTTGTCTTTCTTAAACAAACTGAATCTCAGGGTAATGAAATAGTTGAGAAGGGTGTTTTTCTTTACAGAAATATTCCACTTAGTATGTGAAAATGGTATGATAGAAGTAGAAATTTGAAACTCTTAATGAAATAGTTAATCTAAGTCATAAACATTTATGTCTGCTAAAATCACAAAAAGAAGATAATCGGATAGTATGTATCTCTCATTGGAAGTATGCGATAACAACTATGAAGTATTCTTGTCAAAAACTCAAGCCTCTAACAACCAATTTACAGGAAGTGCAAGCTATAGAAAATCATGATAAATAATTTTATGAATATGTAATCAATATAATCCAATCTGTAGAACCCATAGGATGAACCATTTACTTTCTTCAATAAAAAATTTGCAAGGAAAAACGTCATATATAAAGGAAGGACTGTGTAGGGTTCAAATAAACTTGAGACTTATCAACTAATTGCAATATGTGGATTTTATTTGAATCCTTATTTGAAAATATACACATGTAGAAACACACACTTGTGATTCAATTGGGAAAATTTTGACCCTTCTATATAATTGATTTTTTTTAAATTATGGAGTTATTTTAGTTTTTTTAGGTAAAGGAATTAAAAAGGAATCTAATATTTTACATATATACTGCATTTTTTCCAAATGAAATTATATGATATCCAGGATAGTTCAAAAATAATCCAGAGTAAGGGATGAAAAAGATTCAATGTGTTGATAATTCTTGAATCTGAGTGACAGCTACATGGGATTTCATTATCACATTCTCCCCATTGTTGTATGTATGCAAAATGTTTCATCACAAAAGGTTAAACAAGAAAATGACCAGGGTATTTTTAAAAGGTGAAGTTTCACTTCTAGCCACAAAAAAGGAGCAGATTTATCTTCCCATCTGAAACAAGCAAAATCATACAAAATATATGAAACAGTGGTTTTAAATATCTAACATAAACAATAAACAACAAAAGACAGGAAACAAGTGAAGCTGCCCTACAATTGCTCAGTTTACTGCCTTTAGAGAGTTCCCAGGCCATTGTGCAGGGAGTGGGAACCCAGACAAAATCCAGAGGTCTTCCTGACTTCAGAATACAGACATGACAGTCTATAGAGACTAAACATCACACACATTTGAAGAAACTACTAGCAAATGAACAATTGAACATATACATTTAAAAATACCATTCACAATAGCATCAAAATCATGAAATATTTAAGAATGCATCTTAGAGTGTGTAAGACCCATACACCGAAAACTGCAAAACATTGCTGAGAGAAATCAAAGACCGAATTAACAAAGATTGAATAATGGAAAAATATACTATATCCATAAGTCAGAAGACCCAAATTTATTAACATCTCAATTTTCCACAAATTAATCTATAGGTTCAACACAATCCTAATCAAAATTTCATCATGCTTTTTCTTGTTAGAAATTGACAGTTTGATTCTAAAAGTCAAAGGTCCCAATATCAGCAAAAAAACACTGAAAAAAAAGAAGAAAGCTAAAGGACTAACGTTATCCTATTTAAAGACTAATTATAAAGCCATATGATGGCATTGGTATAAAGACAAGCAGATAGATCAGTAGAATAGAATAGGGAGTCCAGAAACAGATCCACCTGCGTTTGAGCAATTTTTGACCAAGATGCAAAGACAACTGAGTGGAGAAAGAAAAGTCTTTTCAACCAATGGTATTGAAATATTTGAATGTCTATTTACAAAGAATGAACTTCAACTAAAAAAAAAAACCTCAAGATACAATATAGATCTAAATGTGAAACCTAAAACTGAATATTCTAGAAAACAATGCAGTTTTTGTTTTTTGTTTGTTGCTATTAATCTGTAAGGGAGACGGCCCATCTATCATGAATTTAACATTATCTGATATGACTGACCATATAAATTATGAGTTCCCAACAGCATTCAATTATCAAGTAGAAGAGTTATATACAAAATAAGATCTAAGCAGATGTCAAGAACAGTTTTCTCACCTCCCGACATGTCTTCCCAATGCTGTCATTCTGTTGTCTCTTCCTCAACGTACATCTAAGACTTCAGATGAAGTTTTTTATGGCCATTAATAGACAAGAAAGAATCCCAAACATTTCATGGTATTAGATCCTGGCTTAAAAGAGCCCCAGAATGACTATGGAGAAGACTATAGTCATTCTCCTTCAGTGTGCAGAACTCCGTCTATTACATTAACTTTCCTATTGTGCCTGAAGGGGAAAATAACTAGAAGACCAGATCTATGCTAATTTATAGTAGGGAGCAAAGAATTGTCCTGAAAGACTGCAAGTATATTTGTCCATTAGAAGGCTCATTAATGACGTCTAGTCTGGAGAAGGCCTTTTATACCTGGAGAAACCAAAACAAAACAAAACACTCATGGTTATCAGCTAACCACCAAGGGCTTCACCAATAGTCTCATGAAAGAAATAGGTGGTAGTGTTGCTGATTATTCATGAGTTCAAAAACATGTTCCTCCCCTCCTACACTGTTGGTGGGAATGCAAGCTGATGCAGCCACTCTGGAAAACAGTATGGAAGTTCCTCAAAAAGTTGAAAATAGAGTTACCCTTTGACCCAGCAATTGCACTACTGGATATTTACCCTAAAGATACAAATGTAGTGATTCGAAGGGGCACGTGTACCCTAATGTTTATAGCAGCAATGTCCACAATAGCCGAACTATGGAAAGAACCTAGATGTCCATCAACAGATGAAT
>CM052898.1:126734153-126754047 GCA_028534135.1 Potos flavus
AAAAAAAAAAAGAAATTCCATCCCTGACCCTCATTCAAAAAAAAAAAAAAAGAAAGACAAATACCATATGTTTTCACTTGTATGTGGAATTTAAGAAACAGACAAACATAGGGGAAGGAAAGGAAAAATAAAGTAAGAGGAAATCGGAGAGGGAGACAAACCATAAGAGATGCTAAACTCTAGGAAACAGACTGAGGGTTGCTGGAGGGGAGATGGGGGATGGGCATTAAGAAGGGCACTTGATATAGTGGGCACTGGGTGTTATATGCAACTGATGAATCACTAAATTCTACCTCTGAAACTAATGATACCTTATATGTTAACTAAATTGAATTTAAATAAAGAATTAAAAAAAAGAAAGAAAAAAAAAACAAAAAAGCATGTTCCTCTATTCACCAAAGCTAACTGGGTTATAAACCTTGCTAAGCACCCAATTTTCCAGGAGCAACCACAAACTTTTAGCTGCCATAAGTAAATAAAGCTAAGCAAACAGCCTGGGTTTTGCTGCCAACTTTTAAAACAAAACGGCAACACTTGATTTGATCTGAATGTGTATTTCTCTCTCTCTCTCATGCAGGACATTTCCCATTTGTAAAGAACCCCATTTCTTGGAGGTCTGAGACAAAGTGTGAGAGGGGGCATCATTCTATATTTTATGTAACATTTTGATCCTAGAACCCAAATCATTTCTGCTTGGGCTACAAATTTTGTAGATTTTTGTTTGCTTCTTTGTGTTATAGGAAAATATCTGTTGCAGCTGTTAATTATAGCCTCTCTCCTGGGAACCAGATAGATATGTTCATAGGGTTGGATAAAGAAAGACTAGAATTATACCCACCAGGCCATACTCATAATTACTATCCCATTTTGAAAAATGTTGATCATTTCTTGATAAAATGCATTGTTCAGGCTATTCAATCCTTTAGGAAAATTTCCTTCTTTGTACTCCCTACCCTCCTATGAAACAAAGTTGTTAAATACTATTAAATCTGTTCAATCTACCCTAACCTTTAACAAATTTCCCAGATGTGTAGGATTTCCAAGTAAGGCTCCAGCTTATAACCCTTCATATTGAGAAGGATTTCATGAAATCATTCCAGGAAGAAAATAACTAATATTTTCCTATTGTATTGTTATAAAAATGTATTTCTGAATCTCAAAAAGTACCTCACCTCAATTTATTGAATAGATATTCATTAAGAACTTACATATGAAGCACTTATTTACATTAGGACAACACAGAAAAGCTTAACAACCTTGGATTAGGCAAAGATGTCTTAGATGTGACACAAAAAGCAAGATCCACAAAAGGAAAATTTAATAAACTGGACTTTAAAAAAAGTAGAAATATCCACCCTTTGGGAGACACTGTAAAGAGAATGGAAACGATAAGGCATAGAGTGAGAGAAGATCTTTGCAAATCATATTTGTGATAAAGGATTTGGATTCAGAATATAAAAGAATTTCTTCTCAAAAGTTAATAATTAGAAAATAACCTAATAAGCAAAAGATTTGAACAGACACTTCACCAAGAAGACATATAAGTAGAAAATAAGCACTTGAAAAGATGGTCAGTGCCATTAGTCATTAGGGAAATGCAAATTAAAACTACAATGAGATACCACTACATACCTGTTAAAATGGCTAAAATTTTTAAAAACTGACCATACTAAGTGTAGACAAGAATGTGGAGCCACTGAAATTCTCATACACTGCCAGTAAGAATGTAAAATGGTACAAACACTTTGGAAAAACAGTTGGGTCGTATCTTTAAAAGTTGAACATTTACCTGCCCATATGACCCAGCCATTCCACGTTATGCATTTTCCCATACAAAATGAAAGTGTATGTCCATGCAAAGACTTGAACTTGAATTTTCATTGAGGCATTATTTGTAATAGCCCAATACTAGAAACAACTCAAATTTCCATCAGTAGGTGAATGGATGTACAAACTAGTCTATCCATACACTGGGATTCTACTTAGGAATAAAAAGGAATAAACTATTGACATATTTAACAAAAGGACACATTTTAAAATAATTAGGAATTTTGATCCCTGTAAAATTAACCCAAAATATGTTATAAAAGACCAAAAAATGCCTACTGTATAATACCATTTATATAAAGTTCTAAACATACAAAGTTGTTGCCTGAAGGTGGGGATGGAGAGAGAGAAAGGTTGAGAAGAAGGCACAAGGCAACCTTTGGGGGTAATGGATAGTCATTGTCTTTATCGAGGTGATAGTTTCATGGGTAGTTACATGGATGTACATAAGTCAAAATCTATCCAATTGTACATTTTAAATATGTTCAGTTACTTATATGTCAATTTTACCTCAATAAAGTTTTTTTAAGGCGAAAATGTCTCAAGCACCTTATTCCTTTAAGTAAATGCACAGGAGAAAAAAACGTATATGAAGATGAGAGCAGTAGAAACAGAGATAAAAATTTAAATCCTGTTTTGATTCATATGAACACACATAGATCTAAAATAATGAGACTTACCTTTTCTCCCACATACAGAGACTGTAATGCTATTATGTGACTCAACTAGACGGTGGAGTTTTACAGATTGCTGAAAAAGAAGAACGGAAAATAGGAAAAGGCTTATCTATTTGAGGATACATCCAAGGTATTAATTCAGTAAAGGATTAGTTTCTTTAAAGATAGAGCACTGTACTGTTCCTGACTGAACACACTGGCTAAAAACGAAGGACTAAGTAGCCTATTAGTCAACTGAAAAGTCATCCAATTTGTTGTGCTATTCACCAACAAGAAGTATGTGCTCTTTGGTAGAAAGGAATTTCCCAGCATGCTCGGTTCACTCAAAGTCGTTTTTGATAACCATGACTTTGTGTTTAGTTCTTTCAGTAGAGAACATCAAGAACTTTAATCATTCAAGATATGTGTTTATACCTAAATAGCTTCAAGAACTAAGCATTATTTCAGGCTTGAGTTATCCTACAGCAGAGCTCTTAATCTATAATTTTATAAGGAGTTCGGTGGTGCCTGCTATTTCCTCATAGTATATGTTGTATTAATATATGAAATACACAGGACATTGAGAGTGAATCAATAACAGGATAGAAAAGAGAGATACAGTAAAATTATATTAGGTTTCACATTTATTAAGAAACTGTTGTATAAAATAACTACCTGATTCTAGGGGTTAAAACTCCTAATTATTTAGTGTATTCATTTTTTTATTCTGCTTTTGCTATTTAAGACACCCCCTAAATCTCCTGGCATCAAACCATTTACAAATCTGACTAATATGTCCGAAGAAAGATTAGTAGAATAATATAAGGTGAAAGATAGACTGTTCTACTGTTAACTTATTCTTTTGTTCATTTTCCTTCACTCAACTTTTATTAAACAACCTTTATGTGCCAGGGACTATGCTAAGAGGTAGAGATGGAATGGTCAAAAAGAAAAAAAGGAAAATTATTCTTACTAGCAAGGAATTTACAACCCACTGGGAAAAGTATTTTTAATCAAATAATCACAAACATAAAGGTATCATTACAATCAATAATAAAGGAAAAATGTACTTTTAGAGCATATATAGCCAATGGGAGCAAGAAATCTTCCCTAAAGAAGTGACTTTGAATCAAATAGATTTTTGAATCTATGAATGTCAAATTCAAAAAAAAATATGGATTTGAAATATATATAAATTTAAGTCATTTTAGAATTCATTGGTATACAGCTATAAGAATAATGAATAATCTTTTAATATACTCCCATGAAAAGGCCAACAAGACATATTATTAGTAGTAGTAATCATAAAACTAGGTAGGAAATAATGTAATGATGCTACCTGAAGCTAATATAATGATGCTGTAGTTGGCATATTGTTTTGATGTTGAGGCACCCCTCCCCAGGGAAAAGCCGGGTAGAGGAGGATGAACTATAAAAAGAGATTGAAAAAGAACAACTAGAGAAGATGGAGAGTGTGTGTCTCTGAAGCCCGAGGGAAAGAGCGCTTCAGAAAGAAGCAATGCAGCAGTTAAGTGCCCAATGCAACTGAGAAGTTTACTTAAAGCTGCAATGTGAAAAAAAATGTCCACTGTGGGAGGGGGACTATAAAATCAGCGAACAAAAAACTGACAATCCAATAAAAATTAATGAAGGACACGAATGCAGTTCACAGTGAAAAAATACAAACAGCTTAGGACATGAGCAAGTGCTCAACTTGTAATGGAAAACATGCTGCTAAAGTTATGGGATTCTATTTTCACTCATATTGGCAAAGATAAGGAAAACCAACACTCATCTACTATTGGGAAGAGTGTAAATTAGTATTCCTTGTTTAAGAGGCTTGACCACATCTATTAAAATAATATACCTGGTTTATAATTATAATTTCAAGTATAGAAATTTTGTATCTCCATACCAGTTATATATAAGTAGACATACATACCTGTAACATACATATCTACATGTAATACAAATTATGCATACACATAATTTATACATATTTATAAACACACATATATATGGAAGTGTGAACAGGTATATTTGCAAGAATTGTCATTATTTTAATAGCGAAAGACTAGAAACAACCTAAATATCCATCAACATAACATTGGCTTAAAAATTATAGTACACCTAGAGAAAACATATTTATTTGTGCAGATATGGGAAGATATTTAAGATATATTAGGTGAAAAATGCAAGTGCAGAACAATGTACATAGTGTATTTCCATTTGTGTGAAACAAATTAGTGCATATGTGTTTAATACTGCTAAACATTATAGAACATTTGGACCCACTGGATGCCTTCAGAAAGGGGATCTACATACTGGGAGAACCAAGGTGGGAGGGATATTTACTTTTTATTTACACTGTATTGTTCTATTTGAGCTTTTTAAAAGTTGTGTTCATATATTACCCCTTTTACTAAGAAAAAAAATAACTAGTTTAAAAAAGGAATTAAAAAAAAATTTAGAACTACCTATGGCCTTAGGATTATAGTGGTGACCTTAACAAGAGTTTTTTAATGGAGTCACAAAAGTGAAAATCAGGTCAGTACAGCGAAAAGTGAGAGGGAGATGAGTAAGTGATGAGAGCACGCATAAAGAAGTTTTGCTGTAGAAGTGAGAGGGAGATGAGTAAGTGATGAGAGCATGCATAAAGAAGTTTTGCTGTAAAAGGAAAAGCTACTACTGCTGAGTAGTAGCTAAAGGTAGAAGCTTTATCAAGAGAAGGGATTGTTAGCTCCCTTGAGCATGTTTAATGCTGATGGAAAGGCCTTTGGGAGAGGGATTGAGGAGGTCATTCAGTGGCCACATAAGCACCCTGAGCAGGTGGGAAGGGATGCTATTGCAAGCACAGGCAGAGTTCTGGCCCTTTCTCCTCTATAATGAGAGGGCAGGGCAGAAGGGAGGCAGAGACAGGGTCATTTGGCAGTTGGTGAGTGGGGAGTTGAGCAAATTCCTGTCTTACAGTTTCTATCTTCTTTGTGGAACAAGTGGTGAGCTTATCTACTGAATTAGAGAAGTGGAATAAGAGCAATTGGATATCTCATAAAAAGTAAGGAGAGATTGGTTTGAAACCCTAATTTTGAGAAAGGGAGAATGTGATCAACCAATCTCTTCTACATGACTTTTTCCCAAAAACACTTACACCCCTTGATGTGGGCATAAAGAAAGCCAAGTGTTGGACTCAGGCTTTAACAAATAAGTAGGGCAAAACAAAAAGGGCAAAAGAGTCATTATTAAATAGACTCTTCCACCTTCCACCCTCTTCCACCATCTTCAAGATCCAACAGTGTTCTCTGCGTATATTTTTTTACATATTCACAATCCATAGACATTTGTAAATTCTTCTGGCTAATCAGCCTGAGTAAACTAAAGAGGGGAAAAAATAACTTGGAAGGTTAGGAATTGGGCTGTGAGGGAAGGAAAAAGACTAACATTATTCAGCATAAGTATCTGTGCTAGATATTCACAAACTTGGTCTCATTTATTGTAGAGTGGGCAATGACTATTTCCTAATTCTTCTTTCTAACAAAATTTCAATAAAGTTCCTACTGATTCTTTTCTGTGGCCACAAGATTGGTGGAAAAAACTCACCTCTCTGAGATCATATACCGTCAAAGCTATGGACATGATGGACATGATTATGATGGCAAAAGCGTATTCCTTATAGTCTTCACTAAACCACAAACAGACACTGAAGAGTTGAAATATGTAAAATGGATTTAAAACCTGTTGGCAGGAAAACAGGAAGACAAAGGGGATATTTAGTCTTCACATTTAGCTATTTATTGACTTGTTTGCTTTCCTAAATTACCCGACACAATATTCTCATTCTAATTATATTTATTCAGCAATTGTCATATGCCAGACACTGCACTAAGCAACTTTACCTGAATTTTCTCTTTTAATTTCCATAATTACCTTATTACCCAGAAGTATAATTTTATTATTACTTATCACCATTGCAAAGATGGAGAAGCTGAGCCTCAGACCTTGACAAACTTGCTCAAGGTCACACAGCCGCAATAGTCACAGATTAGGGCTTGAACCTAGGCAATCTGGCCCTGGAGCACTTACTTTTAATCACTGTTGACCTTATCATTTACAAAGTAGTATCTCATGGGTCCTCATGTTGACCACCACAAGGGTGTAGGGTGTGGATATTAACTGGTCCTGTTTACGTGTACTGGCCATAAGAAGGGCGAAATTAAGACTCCAGGATTACAAAGTTAAAAGGTTCTCAATTCTGTCGTTCTTTCTTATGACACACCATCTACGATCTTCGAAGCCATAAAAATACTTTAGATTAATGGCTAAGTTGAAGATAATTGCTCATAAGTAGAGAGCCAAGCTGAAAGTGGGAAACTGTCACTAAACGTCTAGAACACTGTGGAGAAAGGAGACGCTAACTCCAACAGTCATTAGCCTGTTTTGGTTTAAGACTTTTTGCACTCTTACTCCAATACTCTCTAGTTGATTTCCATTTGTCTGGGATGGCAACAGTATTCCTTGCCTCTGGTTAGGGAAGGAACACACAGAAACATTTCCTTTCAGTTTCTTTTGCTTCCTTCCATTCCTGAAAGAAAACTTGCTAGAAATATTCAAAAAGTACCTTGAGTTTAGTATGCTTTTTATAAAGGAAGTAGTCAAGTGCAGGAAAAGACTCAGAGTACAGCTGTATGGTTATAGTTTCATAATAATCATGGCTAACTGAAAAATAAGCCAGTGGTAGAGTCAAAGACGAAAAATTCAGCTGAGTAAATGATGGTCAAGTCCTTTTTTTCCTCCCACAGGCACATTAAGATCGAGAAAACTAATTAAGTCCAAGCAGATGTTTTTCTTCCTATAATTTTAGATGTTGAGGAAATTGTATATTGTTGCCCATAAGAAAAGTTCCGAGTTTTTAAATTTTTAATTATTATTTTAGCTTCACAAATTTGAGACAGACTAAGAAGCATAGGATTAAAAATGAAAGAAAGAGAAGAAATGTATGTTTATCCAGTTATAAAAGGATAAGTAGATACATGAGCATCATATCTTATATTGTATCGGGCAGCATGTATAAAAGATGGTCTCCAAGAAAAAGAATAGAAGAGAGATATGAAGAAACTATACTTTGTAATTTTTAAAGTATCCCAAATTACAATTATGTATTAACAAGTAGCATTCTTGATCTTTTGACTGGAACTGAACTCCTTTAATCTCTAGTCAGCACCAAGAGAAAGTACTGATTACCTCCTTGATGAGTAGTTTCCAAATTGGTGTGACTTCAACATCAATAGTATTAGGCCCGCATATTAACCTTCTATAGGGAGAGATCATAGATCAGTCAGTTATTAATAATAAAAATGAAACCCATTTTTACTTGTTCCCAAAAGGTCTTTTCACTGTCTCACAATCAACAAAAGCCCCCCCTCCCTCGTTACATAATGCCCCCATCCTTTTCAAAATAACTGAGGAGGGGGAGAGTTCCCAAGGCCAAAAACAATAAACTTGATCATTTTGCATCGACTGAATTGGACTCTTCCTCAGGTCTAAATATTTCCCTGATGGCAATTTGGGTATTTTAGCCATTGCCTCATTCAAGGAGTTTCAAGATTGGCACTCTCTCAACTCTGTCCCCAACTTTGGCTCTGTGGATGTGGGATGGAGGGATAATTACAAGAAAATCATTTTACCTTCTACTCCTGTTCAGCTCTGGGAAGCTACAGAATTTGTTTTAAGAAAAGATGTTGGGATCTCAAAAATAGCTCTCACACAAAGTTGTACAGCCCTTTAATTGAAAACCTAGAGATATGTGTCTTTGATTATGCAGAGCAATGACCCTTTATGAGTTATTTTGCTGTTGAGAACACCAACCACTCTCTCTGTGCCTTCTATATAGACATTCAGATCAAATAGCTTGGGCAAATATATTAGAGCAGTGCCTCCTGAACTTTAATGTTCATATAGATGACTTCACGATCTTGTTAATATGAAGACTCTGATTCAAAAAGGATGATGCGTGGTCTAAGATTCTGCATTTCTTTTTTTTTTAAGATTTTATTTATTTATTTGACAGAGAGAGAGCACAAGCAAGGGGAGCAGCAGAGGGGAGTGGGAGAAGCAGGCTCCCCACTGAGCAGGGAGAGCAAAGCAGGACTCGATTCCAGGACCCTGAGATCATGACCCGAGCCGAAGGAAGATGCTTAACCGACTGAGCCACCCGGGCACCCCTAGATTCTGCATTTCTAAGAAGCTTGTAGGTGATGCTAGGCAGCAAGGCTCTAGGTCCCTTCAATTACTAAGAGATGGGGTGGAGGAGAATGTGAGAATCATAGAAACTTAGGACCAGCAAGAACTTTATAGAATCCTCCTCCCCTTGTTAATAATTAGGCAACCAAATCCCAGAGATGAGAGGTCACTTGCTCAAAACCACACAGTGAGATTTTGAGAGACTTTTAACATTCCACACTGTGTCCTTTCTCTTCTTCTTTCACCTCCCATCTGCGTGAACTTGTTTGAGCCATCGTACCTCTGTGAGCCTCAGATTTCTCACGTGTTATATTGGGAGGACAAGGATGCTTTTTCTACCTCCCCCACAAGGTTGCTCTAATGAACTGAGATAATATATGTGCATGCATTTAATTTAACAATACTGAATAGAGCGTTACAAGATTTTCTGATATTGACCAGCTAAGATAACTTTGTGCTGGGCTCTCTATTTGCTAATGGTAACTGTCCTTTTGAGCTGATGTAGATAACTGTAGGCATGGTACCTAATCTCTTGTTCTTCTCTTGTTAGACCTGATCCAAATTTTAGATGTATCTTGGCAGAACTGAGCCAGTCTTCCAAACAGCTGAAATAATAATAATGAGAAAGACATATTTAGAAATAATATTTTTGAGATAAATTTCTCTCTTTTAGATGAAACTGCCAAAACAACTTACCCAATCTTCTGGAACTGTCCTTCTAAGTTGTTCCAAACATATCTTATTTTCTGCACTTTTATGCATCTCACCTGCAAAAGAAAAGTACTAAGAAAGTCTCTAGTTTAAGGATTAGTAAATACATAGCAGCTCAGTGGCTAAAGAAGCATCTGCGAAAGAAGCAAAGATAGAGCCCTAACATACTTAAGATGATCCTTTCCTAACTTACCCCAACCTTCTCTAATACACAAATGGCCTTCTTTATTAGAAGTGATCATTCAGTCAATGTGTATCATGGGCCTACTATATGGATAAGCATGTGACTAAAACTTAGTCTCTGCATTCCACTATTTGATAACCCGACAAGGGAAGAAAATGTTATAAATGAGAAAACTAGGGACACCTGGGTGGTGCAGTCGGTTAAGTGGCCGACTCTTGGTTTTGGCTCAGGTCGTGATCTCAGGACCCTGATCTCAGGATCGTGAGGTGGAGTCCTGGGTAGAGAGCTCTGCACTGAGCTTGGAGTCTGCTTGAGATTCCCTTTTCCTCTCCCTCTGACCCTCCTGCTCCTGCTCGTGCATTCCCTCTCTCTCTCTCCCTCAAATAAATAAATAAAAATCAATCTTAACAAAAGAGAGAGAAAACCAAACCATACAGTCAAACATATACATGTCAAAGAGATAAAAATATAATAAAGTAAAATTTATAGTATTGAAATGTTGTAGAAATATAGAGAGGACAGATGACTGAAGGCATCATGGAGGAGATGACATCTGAGCTGCAGCCCTGAAGGGTTAGAAGACTTTTGCTCAGGTGAGAAGGAAAGAGGGCATTTCAAAGAGATTATGCACAAGTTAGTTGTGGGGAGGGGCAAATGAGTGGGCCTATTTGACTACAGACTGGAGAATGAGGCTAGAAAGATAAAGAAAGGTAAGTAAAGAAAGAATGTACAGCCTTAAATGCTAGGATGAGGTGTCTAGGACATTTTCTTGTAGGCAATGGACTTGCAGAGAAAACTATAGAGGAGACAATGACAAAGAGTAGACAGACAGCACGTTCTAGAAGACACTGAGCAGGATCTTGCAAGAAAATGTGCTCCAGAAAGTGAGGGTCTGAGGGCAGTAAAAAAGAAAGGTAAGGTTAATGCTGATGGCAATTAGGCATTCTTGTTTCTGAATTTCTTTAAACAACTTTATATGCAAATCTGAATCTCTGGCAACTGGTAATGTAACTGAGCACAAAGAGATACAGCGAGACTGTCCTATCCTTAAGGAGCAATGTTATAACCTCATTTTACCCATTGGAATTAACTAGCAAGCTTTAAAAAATACTAACGTCTGGGTTCCACCCCCAGGCGATTCCTATTTCATTTGTCTGGGTTGCAACCTGGCCATAAATATTCCTAAATTTTCCTCAGATAGTTCTAATGTGCGGACAAAGTTGAGAAACGGTGTTCTTCCTTTTATAGCTTCTCTGATAATTGTGTCCTTGAGAAATTCAAGTGAATTTTTCTACACCTTTGTTTCCCCATGAATAAATTGAGGCAATTGAGCAGATTATCCACTGCAGCTCTTCTGAGTATGTTCTATACCCATGAATAGTATAGTCTATATAATGGTGAGATAAATTCTAGAACTGGGAAGAGCATATAGCTGAAACATAATAAGGGTTCAACACATTTTTTTTTTTATAAATAAGTGAATGAATGCTTTGTACAACCGTGTGACAACTAGAAATAGAGGTTAAATCCCTAAACTTCAAGACCTGGGTTACACTAAATGAATCTGTTTGAATGAAGCTGTTTAAGTGAATCTGTTTAAATAAATGTGAACACTGTTAGATAAGTATATGTGCGTGCACACGAATGTACACACACACACACACACACACACACACACACAGATTTATAGTTACCCGGTAAGAGTGTTAAATGCTGTATGTCTTATTTTACATAATGGACTTATTTCAGCAAGATTGGTTGCAAAATAATGTAAAAAATATAAATCCTATTTTCCAACTGATTTTCAATATATAAAGTTGGAGTGCACTGCCACTGGGAGCGATTCTTCCTTCACAAGCTTCAAGTTGGCGTAAGGAAAAAGTGTGTGAAGGCGGTCACGGCCCACACTGGGACTTCACGCTTCCTGCCTCGCACCTGCCTTTCCTGTTCTGTCCCTATAATTCTGCAAGCAGAGTCGGACTATACTCACAACTACTGTCTGTTAAGGACTTGGGGGCCTTTCGCACGTTCTCTTTAGTCTTGTTCATCATCCTCTGGCACGACAGTCATTACTTTCCCCTTCACATCATCCTTCATCCCTGAAGTTCATTTTGATTAAGTCATTTGCCCAAGATCACACCTATTAAGAAGCCAGGGTCGAATCTGAATTCAAACCCATCTGGCTCCAAAGTCCAGTCTCTCAAAGGATATAATGTTCAAACAAGTCTCAGAAGAAGGTCTGAAAAATCCCATCGCTGACAGGATTCAAGCTGTAGAAAGTGAGGGTTGCCTCCTTTATTAATTCCACTGATTCAAAAATCTGAGTTAGAACATGTTTAAAGGGCAAGCTGTGGGAGAATGTGAGGCCCCTGCTCCATTAGGGAGCCTAAATCCACACTGAGATTGAGAAGCTCATAAAACATCATGGACACAGAACATCAACAGGTGAAGGCAGCAATAACGGAGAATAAAGAGGTTGCTGGTAAATTTTACCTCAGGCCAGAAAATAGAAAGTTCCATTACCTCCTGATAATTTCTTGAGGCCATTCCTCACAGAGTGAGAAGAACGATCCCGTCACAGACCTTTCAAATATCTTTAACGTTCCTCTAGCAGGAATCATCTCTACCTGGAGTTTCTCTGCCTCCCTCCTCCCCTTCAGAGGCTCTGGACACAAGTAAGAGGATGTGAAGTACAATATCTGCATGGGGTGGAGTTTATTTGCCCATTTCCTGGAACTTCAGACCAGGATACAGTAATTAGGACATCAGGGGGATGCGGTGGGGTGATTGTCATTTTTCTGCTCAGAACCAGGAAGCTTGCCGCTCCCCAGGCTTCCTGCTCCTCATTTCTTGTTGCAACACGTTGTGAGAGCGTCCTGTTTAACAGGTTAAACACCGGGTTTTCCTTTTGCCTGCGATCCCACGATGATCCTTCAAGTGTCCTCTTAGCCTGCATTTGTAAACCTGACAGAGCTCTTTTGCTGCAGGTCTCCAAACTCTCCCTGAAGGGCCTGAACGGTTGTCATGTCAGTACTGTAGCTCTTGTCACCGTCTCCATCAGTATTGTCATGGCTGAGCCTGTGGGACCTCCTCCAATTTCAGTGCAAGTTTCTGTCCTTTATGAATGTAGTTCAGCACAGTTGACAAATCACCTTAATGTCCACCTTCTCATCTTAGGTTTCCAATGGCCCGAGAAACAGGCACAGAAGGAGTTAGTGCTCTCATTTTATAAATAAGAAACTCAAGGCTCAGAGAGGCAGTAATTAGCTGAACTCTCTAAGCCATATATGGTAAATGAAGATATCAAACCCGGTACCAGAGCCTTCCATTTCAAGACCTCTGCCCCTTCTTTACATTTTGTTTATTTGAGCATTTCTTCATCGTGTTGTCCACTTATTTGTTTGATGCAATTAAAGAAGGTGGAGGTCAATAATTATCTCGGGTCCATAAAATTGATTTGGGATGCCTACTTATCCAGGTGAATAACCACCTGACAGATTATGCAGCCTGTTAGTTGAAGGTGTTTGACCTCTTTTGTTTTTGTTTGTTTGGGCAGTTAAGACAAGTGGGTGATAACAATTGACAATAGAGAAACTGCTCAGCAATTGATTTTTATTATTTTTAAAAATTGACCTTGAGCTCATAAAACTAAACAGCTGTCTACACATACATAAATTTAAAAGGAAACAATCTGTCTTATAAAATATGTCTTTTTTATGAATGTTAGGTAGTCATAATCCAAGTAGTATTAATTTAATATGGAGAACAGAGAGTAACCCAAATACATTTGAATGACAGAACTCAAAATAAGGTCATTTTGAAGACATAAGAAAAGCCCCTAGGATGTTTCTGGGTGATTACCTTTAAGTAAGAGAAACCCTGTTTCATACGTTATCATACAGGGTCTGATGGTACTAAGAGCTAATGTGTACTGATCATCTACTAGGTACCTGGCACCGTATTGATCTTTATATTCCTTAACTTATTGAATGTCATCAATGAACAGTAGAGGTAGGCATTATCGTCATCATTTTATAGATGAGGAAACAGGCTCAACAGAGTTTAATAATGGATCCAAGGCCGTACGGTTTAGGAAGATGAAGCTGAGATTTGAACTTAGCTCTGTCTAGCTCCAAAGTACATGTTCTTTATATTGTTCTATGTATACTGTAGAGGATTGGCACAGTTGATGATCTAAACTTATATTTTGGGGGAGACAGATTACATTTCTCTAGCATCAGCAGTTACCATAATTTACTTACCTTTAGGTCCGGCTTTCTGATGGCTCTATTTATGATGTACTCCTCATCTGTAATGAGAGGGTGGTCAGGAGTGACACCAAACTCGCTGTTTAATGATGACAGGTGGATCCACATTACCTTTTTCCGTGAGTAAGTTTGGAATTCATCCTGAGGAAATAGACACCAAAACCCCCGTGAAGTTGAGAGAAGTCATCAGGCTAAAATTCAACCTAGGAAACATCATTTTAATATAATCCTGCAAGTTTATGATGTTAATAAACATTCTACACAAAATTACATGCTCTTGAACACTAGTAGTTATAAAGCCTTGAAGGAAAAAGCCTGTCATCATTTATTGAGGAATTTGGATGTGAATATGAGGCAATGGCACATATAACAAAATTCGAGGATAGGGAGGTAGATTCTCAGAAAAGAGCCAGTTTCCCTATTACCCTCCAAGCCAAGAGGCCACAGCCAGATGCAAAATTTCACAGGAAAAGAAGGCAAACAAGCAAGCACTCCAAACGGCCTCTGCAGGTCTCTGAGGATGGGAAAACCAGTTAAATCAAACCATCCCAGGGTTTCCAGACTTAACTTTGATTCTACCTCTTCCAGGACCCTGTAACACCATTTTGGAGGGGAAGGGACTATCACTATCCTCACTCCCAAAGATCCTAACCACCTCCTCTTGTGCTTCTAATCACTTTCTTTCTTTTAAATTATTATTATTATGTTCAGTTAGTCACTGTATAGTACATCATTAGTTTTTGATGTAGTGTTCAACAATTCATGACTTGTGTATAACACCCAGTGCTCATCACAACACGTGCCCTCCTTAATACTCATCACATGATTACCCTATTCCCCCACCTCCCTCCTTTCTGTAACCCTCAGTTTGCTTCCCGGAGTCCAGAGTCTCTCATGGTTTGTCTCCTGCACTGATTTCTTCCCATTCAGTTTTCCCTCCCTTCCCCTGTGGTCGTCTGTGCTATTCCTTATATTCCACATATGAGTGAAACCATATGATAATTGTCTTTCTCTGCTTGACATATTTCACTTAGCATGATTCCCTCCGGTTCCATCCTAATCACTTTCTGCTTTGTATTTCCTTAGTCTATCTAGACCATCTGGAAGGTAGGAAACATGTTTTATTGTCCCTTATATCCCCGTCCACGTGGAGAACGGTGACCTGCCCAGTGAGAGTGAATGAATGGATGTTTGTCCATGACTGAACGCATGGATTGAAGGTGGCCAGAGTAACTATCAAAAGGTTAGCATAGGTAGGATTCAAGGAGGTACCTTCCTTCATGAGCTTAACTGAAACCTCTTCCCTTGAAGTTCACTGCTGACTTCATCACAGAATAAAACTAGAGTGAGTAGCATGGATTGAGTAACAGGTACCACAATGGTACCTCAGAGACAGACATGGTAATAACTGTGGTTATTGTCTGGAATGGGTAAGTCTTTTTTTTTTTTTTTTTTTTTTTTCAGAAAAAACAAGACTGATTTATTTTACTATATAAGCATTAAAAAAGTTTTACTCCTAAAAAAAAAAAAAGTTTTACTCCTATACATAAACGACAAGAAAAATATGACAGGCAAGTATTTGTAACATTTACAATGAATGGTTAATACTTTGTTAGTGCAAACCAGAAGACAAACACTGGGAGTAAAACTGAAATAACGATTCAGAAAAGACAAAAAGGTGAAATGTGAATATCGAAGGTTTGGTTAATAAGTAATAGAAATCCAGTGAAAACACTGAAGTTCCATAGTTTATGTATGAAAATAGGCAGTATCTTCAAAATGATAAAGGTATTGTTAGAGACGCATCCTCACAGGCTAATGAGGGCTCTTTTTAACAAAGCAAATTTAACAGTTACATATGATTTATTTTTAAAAATCATATTATAACCTTGTAATTTTATTTCTAGAAATGTACCCCTAAAGAATAACCATAAACATTAAAAAAACCCACATTTGTGCAAAAAGATGTTCATTTGTACATTAACAGTTTTAAACAACTAAAAACAATGTAAAAGTCTAAAAGAATTGAATGGAATGGGTAAATCTTATGCATAAAATCCACTAGGATGACTGAGACACCTCAGGAGCTAGGAAGGATGGCAAAGGAAGTCCAGCCTGAGAAACAATTTGATGCCTAAGGAAGGTAGATCAGAGCTGGGAATTGTCTCCACCAAACCCACATTTGCTGGGAAGAGTGTCCCAGCTGCTGCAAAAGGACAGAGAGAAGATACACTCATTGTTGGAGCTAATCTCTTACATTGATTCTCCTCGAGAGAAGCCCACCTCCATGGCTTTGCTCCTTTAGCTTCCTTAGCCTGGATTGCACATCTTTCTTTACTCTCTTTAAGCCTACATAAGGCTAGACCTTAACCATCCTATAGGGCCCAGCTCAAATTTCACATTATGGGAACCTCTCCCATAGTTAAGTACCCTAAAATATCAGGGTACTTGAACCTTTACCTGTCACCTTATCACTCCTCTTGGACTGTGGGTAGGGACTGCATCTGATGGGTATCTGTGCGCAGCCAGGCCTAACACAGCTTCTGAGAGACAGCCAGAGACTAAGTCAGAGAGAGACGGAGATGTGGGGTGGAGGCAGAAGAGGGGAAAGCAAAGCAAAGGGTGTGGGGAGGGAAGGGGAGATGAGGAGGGAAGAGAAGGAAAGGGAAGGAGAAGGGAGGGGACAGAAGAAAGGAAGGGGGAAAATAATAGAAATTTGGAAGTTAATGAATTAATTCTAAAAACCAGTAAATATATAAATAAATCAAATTAAACCAGATTTCTATGGAGTTACCTTCAGAGCCTGAAAATGATGGAAGATGGCTACATTTCTAATGACTGAGCCACTGAACTGGGGGACATGTTCTGGGTATTGTGGGATAGGCAACAACTCCATAGGACACACCTTGACAATGATACAGTTCAGTTATATGACTTTGCCTTTGACCACTTCAAAGGGAATACTGTTGTGAGGGGGTTTTGTTTGAATATCTAATAATAAGAAGAAACAGTTAACATTTCTTTACCATTTCTGTTCCAGGTACTCCATCAGCAAGGCTCAGACCAGGCCAGTCTTGTATGGGTAGCAAGGCCAAAACCAAGCCTGAAGCCAGGTCTTCTCACTCCAAATCTTGGCTCCTTCCCCTTTGCTTCAACAAGTTGTCCATGGTTTTTTGCTCATGTATGAAAATTACCATGAAATCTGCATCATATAACAAATAGCGTCCAGTTTTTCATAATCTCTGCTCTTTTGGCAGCAGAGAATCTGATTCCTAAAACCAAGCTGTCACCCTTTGGCCCTGTGTGACAGCAAACAGACTTCTTGATTATAATCCCTAAAAAGGGAATGGCAAAGTGGAATACTGGAAATCCCAGGCCAGTGTTAATCTAATGCACCAACTGCATGCCTTAGTCTAGGTCAGTATGAGACCAAAATTCATCTCTATACCTCCATCTTATTACATAACCTGTATCATAATTAAATCAAAGATGTTTGGATATATTTGCTTTTAAGTTTATTTCTTACCATCCCTCTTACCCCTCAAGCCCTATAACCCATAATTCCATATAATGCAAAGGTATATCTTTTTTTTTTAAAAAAAAGGTGTCTTTTTTTTTTAGAGAGAGAGTGCATGGGGGTATTGGGGGGGGGTGGGAGGTGGGGGGACAGCAAAGGGAGCCCAACCCCAAGCTCAATCTCACCCCTGAAATCATGACCTGAGCCGAAATCAAGTGTCAAATGTCCAACACTTAACCGACTGAGCCACCCAGAACACTGATATAATGCAAACTATAATTCTATAAGTCAAGTAAAGACATCATAATGAGACAACTATTTTTCTTAGAATGGGTAATAATACTGATTTTTCTCTTGTTTACTGCCATGTTAAACACTCTGTAAAATTATTCACATTCTTTAAGAAATTTACCCAACTTTTTAAGAAAAAAAGAGTAGGCAAAGAAATGAAGGGGAAAGTGTGTCAGTGTGATGTGGTCACTGGTTAACACCATTGGCTTCTCCCAGTTTTTGGTTTGGCGTCGTCCAACATGGAAAAGGCACAGGCCCCTCCCTGAGCAGATCTCAGGTCTGAACCATGTTGAACATCACTGCAACTCTCTGAGCCTAATTTTCTGCGTCCGGCAAGTGGGGATGAGAATACCACATTTCATGGATGCTTAAAGAATTAAATGTGATAATACATAATGCATCTGGTTCACGGTCTGACCTGTAGCTGAGTGCAACAAATACTCATTGGCCTATGTGCCTTATTTGTGCCTTATTCTCTACAGCATGTTGTTCCTGAGAGCTTTCTGTAAATAGGAGTTGGTTTTCCCTTTGAGGAAATGTGAGAGTCTCTGAGTCTTTCAATTTATTTTTCCTTTCTGAAAAAGAAGCAGTTTTACCTGGAAAGGGCTATTCCACTTCCCTCTGTTTCCCAGCTCTCTTGCCACTTCCCTCGGTTTCCCAGCTCTCTTTCCACTTCCCTCTGTTTCCCAGCTCTCTTGCCACTTCCCTCGGTTTCCCAGCTCTCTCAGAGAAGTTAATGATCCATAAGAGACTTCAGTGCACCACAGGAGCTCTCACTTTACATAACCGCTTTGTAATGCAAATACTCCAAACTGTTTGCTTGGCAAGTCTAGACTTTTAACACCTCTAGTCTTCTGGAGTAGGCTTTACCTTCTTTTTATCAAGAGAATTAACCAGCTCAGTTCCTGAATTTTAAGAGTAGAATTTAAAATAATTCAAGAGTGCATTTCAAAGAACTCAGTGTACGCAGGGGAACTTTGTTTGACCTGGACAGAGCGGGGGTGAGGTGGGGGAAACCTGGGCTTTTTTTTTATTTCCTATGGCCTTGCAATTTCTGAACTTTGAAATGCCAGGCTAACTTTTATATTTGCACAAAGCGAGTGGGCTTGCTTATCTTCCTACAACTTTTTGTAATACACATCTGTTGGAATTTTAGAGTAGTGTGATGGTCACTTTAAGTTCATGCCAATGCTGTGACTGACCTCCTTGTATAGGAGTTTGCTACACAAAATGCACTTCTGAGCTTGCCTTAAGAAGAAAAGTGACCCAGGGCACCTGGGTGGCTCAGTCGGCTGAACGTCTGCCTTTGGCTCAGGTCATGATCCTGGAGTCCCAGGATTGAGCCCCATGAGCTCCCTGCTCAGTAGGGAGTCTGCTTCTCCCTCTTCCTCTGCCCCTCCCCCTGCTTGTGCTCTCTCTCTCAAATAAATAAATAAAATCTTTTAAAAAAATAAAAAATAATTTTAAAAAAGACGAAGAAAAGTAACCCATTGCAAAGTTCCAAAGAGATATCAGAATGTCAGTACTTTTCACTTGGACATGGATACATCACAATGCTAAAAGCATAAACTCTAGCTAAGATGAAGTACTTAGAGGATTATGGACAAAGTAGTAATAACTTACATTTTTTAGTTTCTTTCTAAAACACTATGCTTCTTTACAGACCCATGACTTTGGCAAAATGCTATTCTTTCTATATTTAATTATCACTTTTTTCTTTCCTTTCCCCTTCTTAGTCATACCCACTGATACTCTTAATAGCTTGACCTAATATTCCCAAAGTTTTTTAGCTGGAAAAAGTTGACATTGGCTAGAATGTAGGATTTAGTTATAAAATAGAGAAAGTTCTGTGCATTGAAGAAATCTTACACTAATTATTGTCTCAGTATTCTTGGGGCATACTTGCCAAAAAAAGGGTGTGGTGGTATGGAGAGTGGACAAAGCAGGGAAGTTATATGACAAAGCAAGGGCTATATCTATGTTTGTATGAAAAAAAAAAAAAAAAGGAAATCCTGAACAATCTTTTGGAGAGATTAAGTATTTTGCTTGTTTTCATGATCATTTTCTCAGGGAAGAATGGGTAGTGAGTATTTGCAACGACGTGGATGGAACTGGAGGGTATATATGCTAAGCGAAGTAAGTCAATCAGAGGAAAACAATTATCATATGATCTCTCTGATATGAAGAATTCGAGAGGCAGGGT
>CM052898.1:126754547-126801604 GCA_028534135.1 Potos flavus
GGGGGTTGTGGGGGGTGGGAGAGGGAAATGAAACAAGAGGGGATCAGGAAGGAGACAAACCATAAGAGACTCCTAAACTCATGAAACAAACCGAGGGTGGCTGGGGGGTAGGGGCGGGTAGGGATAGGGTGGCTGGGTTATGGACATTGAGAAGGGTATGTGCTATGGTAAGTGCTGTGAAATGTGTAAGCCTGAGGATCCACAGACATGTACCCTGGGGCAAATAATACATTACATGTTAATTAAAAAATGTGTTAATTAAAAAAAAAAAAAAAAAAAAAAAAAAAAGAATGGGTAGTGAGTTAGCTGACTAATTGTCCAAAATGTCTGGAGATGAAGAAGTAAGAAGTAACAAATAAAAAGTCAAAATTGTTTTTACAAAGTGTATAGTAACCAAGGCCCATGGAATGACTACATGCCAGGCATGGATTTCATCAAAGCATGTACTATCTCATTTATTTCTCATGACAATGTGGCAGGTACTATTGTTAGCCTCACTTAACTCAAGAAAAGGAAGTAGAGGCAGAGTGGGCGGGGGGTAGTAAGTAACTTGCCTCTTATGGATTGGTTCCATATGTGGAAGTGGTACCCCCCAGTGTGAGTGCATTTGGAGATAGGGCTTTCAGGAAGTAATTAAGATTAAGTGAGGTCATAAGGGTGAGGTCTTAACCCAATAGGACTGGTGCACTTATTGGAAGAGAAAGAACCAGACCTCTCCCTCTACCATGTGAGAACACAGAGAGAGGGTAGCTGGCCATTTGCAAGCCAGGAAAAAAGGTCTCACCAGGAACTAATCCTGCCAACACCTTGATCTTGAACTTCTAGCTTCCAGAACTGTGAGAAAATAAGTTTTTATTGTTTAAGGCCTCCCAGTCTGTGGTACGCTATTATGGCAGCCTAAGCTAATACATTGCTCAAAGTAGGTCAAGAGCAGCACTGGGAATAATAAACCCAGGCAGTCAGGCTCCAGACTCTACTCTTCCATTGTTTTACAGTATTTCTTCTGTGGAACCTCTGGCCAGGGGATAATAAGATCTCCAGTTCCAACTCCAGTTCAGCTCTTGATAGAAGTTTTTCTTTCACTGCTTACAGCTATGGGACCCTGAACTTTTCTTTAAACTTCTATATGCTTCCATCTGTAAAATGGAAAAAAATGATCTCTACCAGAAAAGACCAAGTGAGGCAACATATTTGCAAATACTTCGCAAACCATAAATCATAATACAAATGACCCTGTGTTAGTAATCACAACGGTATGGTACTGGCACAAAAATAAACACATAGATCAATGGAACAGTATAGAAAACCCAGAAACAAACCCACAATTATATGGTCAATTAATCTTTGACAAAGGAGGAAAGAATATGCAATGACAAAAAGACAGTCTCTTCAACAAATGGTGTTAAGAAAATGGACAGCTACGTGCAAAAGAATGAAACTGGACCAATTTCTTACACCGTACATAAAAATAAATTCAAAATGGATCGATAGCCTAAATGTAGGACCTAAAACCATAAAAACCCTAGAACAGGGACACCTGGGGGGCTCAGTCGGTTAAGCATCTGCCTTCAATTCAGGTCATGATCCCAGGGTCCTGGGATTGAGTCCTGCATCAGGCTCCTCACTCAGTGGGAGCCTACTTCTCCCTCTGACTGCCACTCCCCCTGCTTGTGCTGTCTCTCTCTGACAAATAAATAAAATATTTTTTTAAAAAATCCTAGAAGAGAGTAAAGATGGAAATTTCTCCTACATCAGCCATAGCTGATTTTTACTAGATACGCTCCTGAGGCAAGAGAAATAAAAGAAAAAATAAACTATTAGGACTACATCAAAATTAAAAGCTTCTGCACAGTGAAGGAAACAATCAACAAAACTGAAAGGCAACCTAGTGGGTGGGAAAAGATATTTGCAAATGACATATCTGAAAAAGGGTTAATATTCAAAATATATAAAGAACTCAACACCCAAAAACAAATAATCCAACTAAAAAATGGGCAGAAGACATGAACAGACACTTCTCCAAAGAGGACATACAGATGGCCAAAAGACAAATGAAAAGATGTTCACATCACTCATCATCAGGGAAATGCAAGTCAAAACTACAATGAGATATCACCTCACATCTGTCAGAATGGCTAAACTAAAAAACACAAGAAACAAGTGTTGGTGAGGATGTGGAGAAAAAGGAACCCTCATACACTGTTGGTGGGGATGCAAATTGACACAGCCACTGTGGAAAACAGTATGGCGGTTCTTCAGAAAAATAAAAAAAAAAGTAATCACACTACTGGGTATTGACGCAAAAAATACAAAAATAAAAACACTAATTTGAAAAGATATATGCACCCTTATGTTTATTGCAGCATTGTTTACAATAGCCAAATTGCAGAACCAGCTCAAGTGTCCATCAACAGATGAATGGATAAAGAAGATGTATATACACATACTAGAATATTATTCAGCCAGAAAAAGAATGAAATCTTGCTGTTTGCAAGCCGTGGATGGAGCTAGAGAGTATAATGCTAAGTGAAATAAGTCAGTCAAAGAAAGACAAATACCACGTAATTTCACACATATGTGGAATTTAAGGAACAAAACAAGCGAAGGGAGACAAAAGAAAGAGAGAGAGACAAACCAAGAAACAGATTTTTACCTAGAGACAAAAACTGATGGTTACTGGAAGGGAGGTGGGGGGGGCATGGGTATAATAGGTGGTTGAGATTAAAGTGTACACTAAAATAAATAAATAAATAGCCATGTGTTATGAAGGATAATGTCTTAAAAACTATTTTTCTTAACATAGAATCATTTCTGATAGGAAAGCCCACAGAATCTCAGGGCTCTCTGGTTGGATGTCTAAGGAAAAACCATGTTGAAATAAGGGGAGGGGTAGTGCAATTCAGAGGAAGAAATGTGTACCTAAAAGAAATATAATACTATCTTCTCTTACTTTCTCAGCCTTGACCTTTCACTTTAGCATCTTTGTAGGAAAGTGCTGGTAAAAACCATGAGACCATTTATTGCAGATTAAATTCAATTTATTTCATTGTATTAAATAAATATTAAGCACTTGCTGTGTACTAGATGATGTGGAGAGTGAAAAGTAAGCCATCGTTACTGTCTTCAAAAAGCCTATAATCAAATAAAATAAAAAACTATAAAAAAGGAATGTAGCATAGTGGGAAAAAAAACTGGATTTAGAGGGTCAGAAGATGGGCGCAAGTTCTTTGTCCACACTATTCCCTTTTCCTGGGCCATTTCCCATGTGCCCCTCCCCACCAGCCACCATCACCTTTTCACTCATCATCCTTTGGAGCTTGGAAAGGCTTTCTTGACTTGGTCAAAGCCCTGTCCTATCTTATAATCCTACCATAACCATGAATCTTTCCTAAGCAGCACTTATAACAATTGGATATTTATATTTATTTGTTTAGTGATCTCATAAACTTCATGAGGTCAAGAACCTTGATTTGACTAATTGTTATACCCCACTCCCTGTCCATAAGCTACCACTGTGGCTGGCACACAACCTGTGTTCAAATTTATGAAGGAGGGAAGGAGGGAAAGAAGGAGAGAGGGGTAGGGAGGGGGAAATCCTGGGTGACATTTACTAGGCTTACTAGACCTCAAAGCTGTTATCTGTATCCTCATCTATAAAACAGAGACAGATGATAGTGCCCATTTCCCAGGGTTGTTATGGAAATTATATGAAATAGTCAATGAAATGCTGTTTTATAAAATGTGAAATGAATAGCATTTTAATACAAAGCAGATTGCAGAAAGCATTATAGCGGTCAGAGGTGAAAATACGGAGCTAAAAGAGAATGAAGGAAAGGTGATTAATTCCCCCCAGAGGCAGAGAATGGATCAGCAATGGAAAAGGAGGTAGATGGCTGAGGTATGACTAGGTTTTCATAAATAGAGGTAGAACACCTACTTTCTATATTCACTCTATAGAAAATGTGTGTGTGAGTGTGTGTATGAATGAGTTGACTCCTCACCAGAATGTCACTCTACTGGACAGCGATTTCCATCTGTTTTGGTCACAGCTGTATTCGCAGTACCTATAACAATGTCTGGTACTTAGTGCTCAGGAAGTATTTAGTGAATGAATAAATAACTGAACAAATGAAGAGGATAGAGAATAGCAGAAGAAATGTTATGAGTAAAAGCATAGACAAAAAGTGTCTGGCCCCCTTAGGAAATGGCATTGACGGGAGGCACCTGGGCTTGGAGAGACCAGGCTAGAGAGAAGGAGGGAAAGATGAGTCAGGGATCCAGAATATGTGAATATAAACAGTGGTGGCTAAGAGCATCCTGGGGAGCTGGTGGACTTTGGATGCCATTTGCATGGCTGATTTGCAGAATTTCTGAGTTTTCTAACTCAGGCCCCCAGCACTGATATCTTTAGGTGAAACTGAAGGAAAATGCTCCCCATTAAATTAACTGAAATGAAACACCCTGACTCAGCCTAGTGACCAATCATCACATTCTCCTCTGCACATCATGAGTCTTTGACAACATGTCATATTTGACAGGAAAGGAAAAAAAAATGCATCTGTAATTATAATAAAGATGAAAACTGTGGAAATCATCAAAAGCATCTGAATTCAAAACACCAATGAATGTAAATCATGGTATTTGCATAGAAATGTGGCAGCCCTACAGATATCGGTTAAAATTCAGAAGTAGATGAATAATGAATAAAATGCCACTTTTAAAATTACAAAATAAAAGTGTAATTACTCTTATATTTTGGAAAAATCGCACTCTTAGAGAGGCTTAATAAGAGATGGGGAATTGAAAATAAACTGAACGCTAAAGACTTTTAGTCAGTGCATCAGGCCCACCCCACACACTTTTTTTGATGTTAAGAAATGACTACCTAATCAGCGTCTGTGATAATGATCTGTAATCTTACCAGTGTGAGATTGATGATAAATACCAAGTACTGATTTTTTAATAACATGAAAAATAGACATACAACACATTTTCAGGTAGGAGTCTTCTTCGCCCTCCTTAATGGGAAGTCTTTATAGTCCAGCTATCATAATATAATTCAAATAAAAAAATTTTAAGGTGTCAGTTAATGCAAACAACCTAGCCACAGACTTTTAAACTGTTGGTGCCCAAAGCTTCTTTTTATCTAAAGCTCAGATAGGAAGAATGTTTGATATAATTGAGTTCTTGTCTAATTACGTAAAGACTAATTTAGAACCTCATTTATTTGGAGAGTCTCTGGCATAGCAAATCCATTTAAAATGACACATAAGAGGAGGTAATTAAAAATTAAAGTTGAAATCAAGATGAAAAAGGCAAGATTGAAGCTGGTTTAGACTGCTCTGATTAGCTGTGGAGGGCAGTGAAATGGGAGAGGGGCTTAAAACACTTTGAAAGAAACAAAGAAAGAGGAAGAGGATGGAACACAGCACCCTAAGGCACCAGTGCTTTTAAATTTTTTCCAGTAGGTATCCAGTTACAAAGTTGACCACATGCAACCGGGAGAGGTGACCTTATTGAGCATGGATGAATGCTGGGGAATTGCAGGCGCTGGACCTTTTTCCCATGTCCCCCATACTGGAAGGGAATGCTCCTGGCTAGAAAGGGGAGAACACAACTTCCAGGCAAGCAGTCCATTACATGTGGTGCACCTAGTGTAGGCCAGGCTCTTTTATATAGCAAGCTCTCCAAGCTGCTTCGGCAGTAATACACACACACACACGCACACACACACTCACAATTAAAATGGTCTCTGATCACATATTTTACAGTTCGCAAAGGGCTTTTACACACAAAACCTCATTTCATCCTCACACCAACACAAGCAAGAACAAGTACTTTTCCTAGGCCTATTTCCCAAGTGGAGAAATTGAGGTCCTGAAAGGTTAGGTAACACTCCTAAGGTGTAACACATCTGGAGTGCTAGGACCTCTTGACTCCGAATGCCAAACTGTGCATTTGTTCCCTGTTGGTTGACAATTTGTTTATTTCTCTTACTGGATGTTTCTTTCTCTTTTCTCCCTGTTCATTTTACCTTTATACACTTCCCCCTCGAGTTCTCTCCTTTTCCTCCCTTCCCTTGCCATTTTCTTGCTCATTTCCTCCTATTCCTATTTGTGCCTTGACTCTGCCGGTAATCTCAGACAGTATGGCTTGGCCAGCCAGTCATTCTCAAATCCAAAGAGTCTGGTGGTACACTCTGTAAGGCAGAAAGCTTTTCTGTTTCTGAGGTTGTTTCTGTCGCAGCAACAGCATTGCCCCCTGAGAACGATAGTAGAACTTGGGAGGAGGTGCCTCCGGTATCATGGTTATAAGACTTGTTGCTATCCTTCCCTCTCGCTGCATTAAATAGTGTGTGTATCTAGAGAGATTGCTATATATAAAAAGAAGCTAACAGCCCAGCAGAGGTTGATTTAGCAATAGTTTCGTTGTCATTCTGGGTCATTTGGGCTGACGTGTTGTGAGAAACACTCACTAAAAGTCAGCCAGAGATGGATCATTCCGTGAGACTCTATCTTGACTCCCATCAGTGGGAATAGCCATTTCAGCCTATCAGCCACCACATACATTGGGAATCACCATCACATACAGGAACTAATGCAGCAATTAGCAAATTAGAAATAATCCCTTCCCTTGTGGAGCTGACATTGCAGCAGGAACAGGAATGACACACGTTGCCTAAGTGTAATGAATGTTAGGAGGAAGTATTCGCTGAGCAAATTCAGGGAAACTCGCCTAACACCGGGACCTTGGATTAGAAAGAAGAGACAATGAGCTCAGAACAAGATGGCTGCATTTTTTTTTTTTTTTTTTTTTTTTTTTTTTTACCCTAGCTTATCTGCAGGATGCAACACACTCCCTCAAAGATTGTGGCTCTCTCAAATCAACAGAAGACAGCATCCTCCTCAGAAGTATGCTCCCCACCTCCTCCCCACCTCTTCCCATCCCTTCCTGCACAGTTGCTCCAGGGGGACTGGGATAGGTATGATATATCAGGACATGGGAGAAGCATCCATGTGAACTTTGTATCTTGTTGCCTGCCTTAACTACTTCACATTACCCATTACTCTCGGCTATTCAGATGGTTATTCGGGCTCTAATATTCATAAGACTCCCAAGTTTAAAAGGAAAACCCTGTGAAGTAGATCTTCTTAATGAAATCCCATCGTACACAAATTATTGAGTTCTTGGTAAATAAATGCAAGGCCGTGATGGAACTTTCCATGTGCGCATCTCCCACAGCCATCCTGCAATGAGCTGTCCCAGAGAAAGGGCCGCCAGTTACAAAGCCAGATGCACACTTACCGTTGTCCTCAGCAACACGACATCTGCCTCTTGTAAGGAACACGGGACACAATTTGCCCACACATGCCAAGCAGGTCTCCAGTAAAACACCAAGGGGAGAATCCCAAATGAGAAAATGGATCCAGCAAGACAGAGGGTTTTCCGGCAGCCTTGAGTCTGGTAGCCAAATATCTCCTGGGGAAGAATCAAAATAACCCCAAATACTGGTTAAGTACAGTAAAAAGCAAATTAACCGTTTGGGATTTTGGTGATAAAACTGGGGGCAGAGAGTGAAGAAGTCGAGGAGAGACTGAGAAAGTGGAGAAGAATCCCTAACAAAATGCCACATGATCCCAGGCCTCCAGGAAGTCACGATCAAACTGGAAAACTCAGTTTCTATAATTCGAGCACCTGGCTACCCTGCGCCAAACACTGTGCTAAGTGATACGTTCTCTTAAGTCTCTCGAACATTCCTTGAATAGGAAAATGTTACCCTCATTCATAAATGATAAGACTGAGCTCAGAAAGCCTGAATGGAAAGATCCGACCAAGGCTGCAGAGCTAGGAAGTTCTGCTTCCAAGATTCAAACCCAAGTTTGATCCATAGACTTCACAGACATGACCATGAGCTATGTGACAGGAGGACCAGATGACCAGCAGTCACACGGGCAGGACAGAACCAGGCCTTGAGTGTGGAATCTGGATGTGATGAAAGTGTTTGACCCACGAGAGGGTGAATAACTAACCGCGAACCTGCTGTCAGGGGTTCATTTGTCAGCTGTGCATTCCCACCCTCCACCCTTGTTCAGTTGCAAAAAGAATTTTACAGCATGGAGGAAAATTCATAGAAACTATTTGGGTTATTGAGCCCTTGCTATGAGCTGGGAAGGGATTTGAGACCCTAGATGATACAAATAGGGCAAGAGAAGAGTCTTCTAATATATTTTTAATCTGGACAACCTTCTTCCTCCCAAGTACAGCCTGAGACAGAATGGAAAATGAGCCCTAAAGTTTATGGCCTCAGTTCCACAGTTATATCACACATGGAGCAGGATCCCAATCCTAAATCCCCGAGTCTACCCCATTATCTTTTCCCAGATAGACCTGTCCTGAGTCTACCCCATTATCTTTTCCCATGTGCTTTTTAATGTTTCTACACTTTGGAACAGGTCAACTTCTACCTGACAACCCAGACATCGTATTATATTTTTTTGAATGTTATATTTAAAAGTTTCTTTATATTGTCCATCATTTGAGCCCCCCGTGTAATATGTCTGAGTTACACCAATTCTAGAAGCACAGATCTCCCTGTGCTGCCATGGGTTCTTTGATGGGCTATGCAATGAGAGCCCTCTATAGTTTCCAAATTGTCTTCATGTTCATTATCAAAATAATGTAAACAGGAATTATTATCTTCAATGTCCAGCTAAGAAAACTGAAGTTTAAAGTTATTATACACAATAAATATGATTAGCAACTATTATTGGTAACAACGATAGCAGCTAAGATTTATTGAGCACTTCAAAGTCCTTCACCAAGCACTTTTCATCTAGTCTCCATGTAGTTGAAAGAGATTAAATAAGTTTCTCAAAGCATAAAGCTCATCAGCAACGCAAAACTAGACCTCGGGTCTAGACTTCTGCAGCACAGGGCGAATAATGTGAGCCAGTCATTTCCACTCTAAGGCTCTTCTTCATTCTGCCTTGGATTTCAGTTCAATTTAACAAACAATTTTTAAGTGTCCACCAACGAGCAGACATGTGCTAGACACAGAGACGAATGAGACGACGTCTCTAGCCTCAAGGAGCTCATTAGTTTAATGGAAAGAGAGACACATAAACAGATAAGAACAAACGAGGTTAGAGCAATATAAGGGTTATATAGAAGAATGACTATATAAATTTGTCATCTGAATTGGGCGCTGCTAATAAAAACACTGGTACAGCCGTAGACAAGAAGTGTCACAGTCAGGCCAGGTGAATATCCCCTAGTTACACCAGACTGTTCCTTTCAAAGCTTGCCTGCTTTCAGTTCTGTGGACGCTACCTCAGTTAGTAGCTCATGACCAATAATCCATTGCCAAACTTTTAGTAGAAAGCCTGGAATAATGTGGACAAGGAGTGCTCAATTATTGCTTATTGAAGTGAGTTGAATTATACCGACTGGAAGTAAATTGCATTGCAGGGACTATTAATAGATACTGGATTTAAAATTGCGAAAATTAGCATGGTGCTGTTTGTTATGACCCTGTAGCAGTTTACTTCCTACATTATGGAGTGCCTCCCACGTCCCTGAAAATTCTTGAGGGAGCACTCCACCTACCCTTACCTCCCACAAAAAGGAATAAATCAGCCAAAAAAAAAAGAGAATATTAAGAAAATGTCAAAAGAATATCACACTCATGGCAGTCTACGTGCATTATGAAAGAGCACGCTGTCCCTTTCTTTATCTCCCCTGCTACCCACAAATTCTTCTGTTCCCTCTGTCCCTGCAGATCTAGGTCCTTTGCATTCCTAAGGGCTTAATCTTTGGCCGCCAGGTGTCCAGGTCTTTTCCTCTGCAGAGCCCCTATATTCAAGAAGTCAAAGTTATGCTCTCCAAAGCAGTGGTTTCAACTACCTCAGCCAACAGACCCTCTTAAGTCTATAGACCCTATCGCCAGAAAAAAATACACACAGACGCATACAAATAGACTTCTCCATAGAGATTTGGGGAATTCCCACAGTCTAGGTAAGACCCTTCCCTAGAAGATTCATAAGGCTGAATCAAGGCTGATCTTTCCAGAGGTTACATTCTGTACTTGAACTTAGGGCCTGACACTAAGTGAGCATTTAATGAGTGTAGAGATACGAAGACAATGCTTCTGGAAGTGCGCATGAGAGGGTGATGAGACCAGGATATTGGCTGACTCCAGGAAGCTTCTAGGGTAATGTCATCATCTGGGGGCTCACCAAGTCCTGAGAGTGGCTCTCAGCATTCTAGTCCCAGAGCCTGCTAGCAGAATTCCCTCACAGAGAAGATTCAAGGTCACCAAGTCCAAGAGACTGGTTGGTTGGAATGAGAGAGTGAGATGTATGTAACCGTCACAAGACCAGATGAATACACGGGTAGGTATTAAGAGTTTGTTCTCTTCCCAACAGCACCATCTCTGGGCATGATTGTCCTGCCAGTGGAGCCATATGCAAGCATAGTGCTTAAAATGGGCTCTGGACTCTCCTCTGACCATCTCCCACCCTGACTGACATGCCTTCTTTAATCATTGTAATTCATTCAATCAGATTACAGTCAAATCCCATTAGTCTGGAAGCCATTTATTCTCTTTAAGACAATTTTGCATTTCTTTACTGGCTCTATTAAATATTTGAAAGTTTAAGTGATTCGTTGTTTTTTTTTAAGTTTATCTCCCTTAAGATAATCTTTTTTCCCTTATTTCCAAATTTTGAGTGTGAAGAGAATGTTTCACTGTACTAAATTGTACTAAATGAATGGAATTTATATCACTGTTTATCCCCACCACACACCTTACTCCAGTTTCTACCTCAGTAATTTCTTGCTCGACATTTTAATGCTGGAGGATGATTTCCCAAGGGTCCTCTAAGTTCATTTGACTTCTAGATCAAAGTGAGACATTCTCAACCTGATGAACGAATCCAGAAATCTTAAACTGGAGGCTCAAGAAGAATGGCCTGTGGACAGGTTTCTTCTTGGCCTGGTAAGCATTTCTTAAAACTTTATATTGGTCCCCCAGTTACTTTCACATAAACATTCTGATTTCTAGCTTTCCGTTAAAATAAATCAGAAATCATGATAGCACTGTACCCATATTCTTGTACTGGAAGAATCAGCTAGAGAAAACCAAATTACCCAGGAACTATCCCAACACCATCTGGTGAGAGAGAGGGTGAGTCCCTGCAGTACATTCATACACTGGGATCTTACACAGCACTTCAGACAAATTAGCTCCAGCAATACTCCACAACCTGGATGACTCTTAGTAACATACTAGTAAGCGATAAAAGTCAGTGCAGATGATTACATAAGCATGGAAGCATTTTTACAAAGTTAAAAACAACAAAAATTGGAAGTGTATTTTGGGGATAGACAAATAAAAGAAAGTTACATCGAAAGGAAAGCATTGACTGATGAAGGCAAGGAATTAATGAAGACACGCTACAGGACAATGGTTACCCCCACTGAGGCAAGGCAGGACCGCATTGTCAAATGTAGACTATTGTCAAGGTCCTAGCTTTTGCTGGGGGTGGTGGGGTCATCACATTACTATAAAGAACCCATTAAAGAGCTAACTGAATTAACGCCACACAGCATTGCCAAGTAGTGAGAGTGTCATGAACCAAGGATTATATGGACAATCTAATTGTGAGTACCTAAAGGAAAAAAGGAAGAAAGAATTGATCAGAATAAGAGATGCCCCCCTTTAAATGAGCGGGTGTTCCCCTATTTCTCATGGTCCCTGCCATGCTTTCTCTTTTCCTCCACGCTGAGGCCATATGTCAGATTCATTTCTCATCTCATACGGGGCCTGCTCATCAGAGTCACAGCCTCATCCTGTAGGCCAGTGGTTCTCAACCAGGAGTGATTCTGCCACTAGACGATATTTGGCAATAGCTGGAGACATTTTGGGTCACTCTCAACTAGGTGAGAGGTGATACTGACATAGCTTCTAGGTAGAGGCTAGGAATGCTAGTAAATATCCCCCAATCAGTTAAACCTCTTACAGTGCAGAGGACAGCTGCCCCTCAACCTCCACAACAAAAACTTCTCTGGCCCCAAACAATGCTCAGGTTGAGAAACCTGAGTAGGTATTAAGTTTCCCCCACCTAACTTGAGCAAGTCTCTAGGTCCTAGTGCCTAGGATGTCCTCCTCAATATTTGGAGGAGATCCAAAGAATTTTGATACTGAAATCTATGGTAGAAAAGGATTCACGCTGGACAAGTGCCCACTAAGATCGGTAGTGGGTGCAGCCCCTCATTTTGCAGATGAGGAAAACTAAAGTGTTAAGAGAGAAAGCAAATTGCCCTTGTGGTCTGCACCTGCCTCCTTCCCCAAACTGAGCCACTCTCGTACCACCTCGTTCTGCCCTGGCCATGCCAGCCACAGTCCCAGAGCCCTTTCCCGCCTCGGGGTCTTCCCGTGGCTGGCTATCTCTTGTTTGTGGAATCCTCCTTTAAGTGTGTTCTCAGAGTGGCATTAGCCAATCTCCTATATAATGATAAGCCCCTGACCTCACCCACCTTTTATAATATCTTTTTAGCGTTTTCACAATTCATACTTAGTATTTTTTGCTTGCTGCTCTATCTCCCTCTTTTCCACCTCCCAGAAGACTTTAAGGTGTATCAGTTCAGAATCCTTTCAAGTTTGTTTCCTCTGATATGCTTAACTAGCACCTGGCACATTATCTGCATGTAGTAGGCATTCAGCAGATAGGTGCTCAGTGAGCGACTGTACTAAGGAAAGAGGGGAGGAAGGACGGAAGGGAGGAAGGGAGGAAAGAAGGAAGGAAGGGAGAAAGGGAGGGAAGGAAGGAGGGAGAGAGGGAGGGAGGAGAAAAGGGAGGATGGTCTGGAAGGTAATAAACCCTTATTCTTCTTGTTCCTAGCCCTAGTTTAACTATATCCATTTCCTGGATTCTCTAAAAATTAAGTCATTCCAAGGTATGGGGAAAATGAAACATAAACAACTTTGAGATACTGCTCTACTTTGGTTATTAGGAAATGTATTTGCATTACACTCAAGTTAATCTTTAAGGCTAGGTTTCTTAAACAAGCACTTTCATTTTTCTTTTTCTTCCTCCTGTTGTCTATCTCTGGGAGCTGAAAAGATGCTAAAGGTAAGACTGAGTCTCACAAACTCCTTACCTTCAACAGAGGCAAAACAAGGGCCTGGGCTGCAAGGAACAAACTCATTTGGACATCTGCTGCCCAGGCTCCTGCTCTGGACCAAAAGGTGTGTTCACAGTGCCTGTGAGTGAACTATGCTAATTTCCCAGTCTTGGAAATTCCTCTACAAAAAAATCAAAATTATTTTAGAAATGGATAAAGAAATATCACTACTCCAAGCAAAACATGACTTTAGAAATAAAGAAATATATCACTACTTAACAGCTGAGTGCCATTTTCCATTAACAATGTTGACATCCATTAACTCATGGCAAGCTTGTGCCTTGAGGGGATCCTAGAAGTCTAGTGACCTGGTCACCATTCACTATCCCATGACAAATATTTGGAATGTCACTTAATTTCACGCCCAGCTCTGGATCCTCACTTCTTTCTCATTCCTAGCTTTGGAATGTCATCTCTCTGGTCATTGACTCCTGGTTCTCTTGCTGAAGTCTTACTTCACACAATCACAATGGGAAACAATGGAATGACACCTGTGTCAGGTGTCAGCCCCAGAACTGAGGAACTCATCGTAAAAATATTTAAGTGCTAACTCCCAGCATAAAGTCTTCAGGTGCCTTTCCTTAAGTTCGACTCAAATTGCGCACTGTGTCTGAGGCCATGGGTAAAGTAGGTCTGCTAGAGATAAGTTTCCCACCCTCCAGGGGCTGACGAGGGAGATAATGAATTAAATTAATTAGTGATTAATTAATTAAAATATGATTCTGAGCAGAAAACATTAAGGGTCATCTGAAAAACACTAGGAGAAAAATGCTATTAGGTTCAAAGACATGAGGATGTCCAACTGAGATAATAATCAGGAAGCACTTTCCCAGGAGCATTGTTCCTCAAGGTGGACTTGGAGAGGCTTGGAACTTCAACAGTAAGGAAAGGAGGGTAGAATAAAAGTCACTCCAATCAGGAGGAACTAGCCCGCAGCAAAGGTGGGGAGTCTGAAAACATGGAAGTGTATTTGAGGACAAAATTCCAGTTTAAGGTAGAAGGCCAGTGTAGTGTGGTGTTACAATTAACCCAGTCATGTCAGGCCAGTTACTTTTGGGAGGGACTTTGGGATTCAGGGATGTCTATTCTACTGCAGCTAGCCAGTGGCCCAAAGTTGCTGAATCCTTAAAATCTACGCCTCCATCTTTCTCCCTCCACACCCAGCAAGTGGACCTCTCGTGGCTTCCCTAAAACTAGTGTCCTCGGGTGAAGTCAGAGGAACAGGCTGCTGCCTATGGTCTTTCTAGCTGGGCAGAAGTCCGATTATGGGAGCAGCAAGAAGAGACATCTGTGAGACTTTAGTGTCCTTTGACTAAGCCAGGTTTCTTCTCAGAAATGCTCATGATGCTGCAAGCCTGGGCTATGGAAACTCCTCTTTGTCATACCAGTTGGAAGGCTGAAAAGCAAACTGTCCCACCCATCGGTGGCAGACAGGGTAGAATACCCTGCCCTGTGAATAATTGTCCATCTAGCTTGGCTGGAGCTCATGAAAAATCAGTTCATGTAAAAAGAATTCTAGTATGTCCTTGTCAGTCTAAACATTTATTTTTTTCTACATTCTGATTTAACCCTCACGACTCTTTAAGAAAGTTAGTATCGGCCATGGGCAAAAAGTAAAGAAGGTAGGGTTCAAAGAAATTCAAGAATATGCCCTTAGTCACCCTGCTGCTAGATAACAGAGCTAGGTCCTTCTTACTTACTGTTTCCTTCCCCACCCCAGTCTACCTCTCCTGAAGATATTCCGTCTCAGCCCTCTGACATCCTCATCTGACAGGTGTCGTGGGGGACAGGGCTTGAACTCTTGATAATTACTCACGTCTGAGCTAGTGGAGGTGCTGCCCAGACAAGTTCTTAGGTTTCCCTTAAACGGGTTTTCACAAGCTCAAACTGCAGAGGGAGAGGAAACAGGCAAGAGGGACTCCACCCAGCCGCCAGACGGCGGTTTCTGCCAACAACATCCCAAACTTCTGGTCTGGTGATCTTGGGCAAGAGGCATTTTCTAGGTTCTTGTGTGGTGCTGAAATTAAAACTCTTCTAATGATGTCTGAGTGACATAAAACAAAGCACAGACAGGTCAGTATGTGGGACTACTGGCTTGTCCGGGCAGCCTACTCACTGAACAGGATAAAGATCCAGGACTAGGTGGGGGGGGGGGGGGGGTGGCAAAGGCCACATTTAAAGACCAAATTCTTGGGCTCGAGATTGGTTTTCATTTTGCCACTTACTAATTTTATCATCCGGAAGTCAGTACCCCATCTAAAAGTTAAGAACACTAATGTTCACAAAACTGTTATGATAATGAAATAGGATAACAGTGGTTGAAGTATTATTCAAATATAGGCTATTGTTATTATGAGGGCAATTAGATTAAGGTTAATTACTAAACCCTGAGGGACGCCCTGGCATGTCTGGTCCCTCCTTATCATTGAGATCTCAGCTTCCTTGACCACAGGGTCTCAAGAAGCCCCCCAATGACTCTTTAGCACATCATCCTATTTTAAACATCTATAAGCCCTTATCTCCATCTGATATTTTTGTTTATTTTTTTGTGATCTGTTCCTAGCAGGTAAGTTCCACAAGGGCAGAGCTTTGGTCTATCTTGTTCATTGCTGGATCCCTGGCACAGAGTAGAACAGTTCCCAGCACACAACAGGCCCACAGATATTGTTTGGGTGCACCAATGGCTCCAATTATACAGTAATTCCTTAGATTGGACTATTACTAGACTGGTAAACAGAGAGGCCAAAAATGGTAATCATTGACTCTTAGCACCTGATGAATCATAGCTAACACTCAGCCAAACATCATTTTTCAGGGAAGAAAGCTGCGACTTTTTTAAAGATTTATTTATTTATTTGAGAGAGAGAGAGAGTGAGTGGGAAGAGGAGCAGAGGGATAGAATCTTCAAGCAGATTCCCTGCTGAGCACAGAGCTCAACACAGAGCTCAATCTCATGATCCACGAGATCATGACCTAAGGTGAAACCAAGAGTCAGACGCTTCACCAGCTGAGCCACCAACCACTCCAAAAGCTGAGATCTTAAGAGAATTCTCAGATAAAAGCACGGAGAGAGAGAGCAGAGGAAAAGCAATGATCTCCTTCCAAAGTCAGCCTCCTACTCTTTGACCAATAGAGAATTTATCCCAACGATAAATTGTATCCCTAAGTATTATTATTCATCTTTCTTCCCAAGTATGATTATTTGTTACTTACCATATGATTTTAGAAAACGAAAGAGGGAGAAGTATGCTGTCATGAACTCTGAGAAAGGGAAAAATCAGAGATGACCCAATCCTGTATTTCTTTCATAATGTGAAACTCCCACACCTTGAATGAAACAAACTCTACTTTCTGGGGAAGGCCGCTCCACTTCAGACAACTCTACTAATAATTACACCATGTGCCAGACATTAGGCTGGGGCCCAGAAGTACTCACAACTCCCTCCCACTTAGCACGCACACGGCACCAAACACTGCCCTTTCAACCAGAAAAACTCCATTTCTACCTGTCCAAACCACATAAAATCAATATAAGTATACTGATTTCCATTACAAGTTTATGCCTAAACAGGGCCCGTGTAGATAAAAATCATTTTGAAAAGCACTATATCACCTAGCTCTCTCATTGAGAGGGCCGGAAATCTTTTCCACAGTGTGGAAGTGAGTTGAAAGCATGCGCTAGGACAATGGTCCTACCCCTTCTTAGAATGAGGAATCCTGGGGCACCTGGGTGTCTCAGTGGGTTAAAGCCTCTGCCTTCGGCTCAGGTCATGATCTCAGGGTCCTGGGATCGAGCCCTGCATCGGGCTCCCTGCTCAGCAGGGAGCCTTCTTCCCCCTCTCTCTCTGCCTGCCTCTCTGCCTACTTGTGATCTCTCTCTCTCTGTCAAATAAATAAATAAAATCTTTAAAAAAAAAAAAAGAATGAGGAATCCTTTCTGAGCATTGCTAGTGAGAGATAAATTGTCAAGACCACTTTGGAAAGCACTTTGGCATTACACGGTGAAGTTAAAGACACATACATTGTGCAATTCAACTGTTCTACTTGTATCTTCTCTACAGAAACCTGTGTACCAGGAGACACAAACAAGAAAAATTCAAAGCTGGAAACAATCCAAAAGTCCATCAACAATAGAACTGACTTTTTAGAAAGTATCATCTTATAATGATATATTCTGACACCATGCAAATAAACTATAATTTTGTGTAGTAATGTACATCTCACCAATCTAAGAAGCAAAGGCAGCAAAACACAAAAGAATATAATCAGTGTGATTTCAATCACAGAAACCTCAAAAATATTGTTACGGTATGCATACATAGTTAGAAAAATATTTTTAAAGGAAAGAAAATTATAATTATACAAGCCAGGTGAGAGGTCACTTCCGCATGGAGTGGGGACAGACAGAAGAGATGGGTCACAGTTAGGGCAGGCCCCAGGAGAACCTCTGGACTGCTAGCAGTGTTCTCTCTTCTGACTCAGGCAATGATTATACAGGTTTTGAATTATTATTAAATCGGCTGTATATATTTTTTGCATTTATATGCCATTTCAAAAACTGCCACACACTCTCAAATGACTGAGTTCTACTTTTGCTTCTGAAGGTTCTACCAATGCTTGCTGGGCATGCATGGCCTTGAACCCAAAGCAATAATGTTAACACTTATCAAGAGTCATACCCCACAATTTTGCAACCACTAGTGTAGGGAAAAAAATATTGGTTTGGAGATGGGGTTCGAGTCTGAGCTGTGGTCCAATGAAACAATCCTTTCCCCTCTCTGGGCCTCCATTTCTCCATCTTTCAGAAAGAGGGTTGGATTGTATGATCTCTTGAATTGCTCTAAATTTCGATACCTATAATTATTGTAATAAGAACTTTCCTAATGCCAACTGTGTGACAGCTTGCAGTCTCCTCAGGGGTACACATCATAAATCCTTTCTATGGAGATGCCCGCTTTCACTTCAAAGCTGCACACGTGACCCTCACTCAAGCTTCCATTGGTTTCCGTTGCACCATTTGTGCAAAGTGGTGCCAACAGACTGTGCAGACCACCTGCTGGAGAACTATCAGACAGCCCTCTGCAAGAGGGAGCATGAGACGTGCAGGAAGTCCCAGGCTTGACCCCGAGAATGGGAGCTACCATGCCACAGTGTGACTCCCGGGCCACCGGGCCATATTCATTAATGGAGCATCAGACTTCCCCAGCGTGACAAGACAACTTGATTCATTTCCATAACTGGCATTCAGAATTGAGCACAGCCTTGGGGACAGGTTTCTCACTGTTCGGTTTCTCATGCCACCATCAGACTGTGATGCATGATTCTGGTTGTTGCAGATGGAAGAGGGGCCTCCTGATCTGCTGAAGAATTTCAAGCAAATGGACAGATGTGGCAAAAGGTAAAATTAGGATAGGTGATACGGAAATGAGTAACTTGGTAAGAATAGGAAAGTGTTTGGGAGAAAAGTGGGGTATAAGAGGGACCAGAATTTCTACATTTTTCAAATATCCTGGGATGCCACACCCAACTGATACAAGGTAATTCAGAGCATTTAATTCTGGGCCAGATATTTATGACATCACCTTGGGGGGTATTATGTTTTTATTATTACAGAAACAATACATACACGTTTTAAAGAGCACGAGATAAAAATACAAATAAAAACTTGACCTTCCCACAACCCAGAGATCACCACAATTAACAACTTCCAGTATATATGTTGTTTCCTTTACCAAAAGGAAACCATGCTATAAATGTTCTTTTACAGTGTGCTTTTTCATTCACTGGCCTCCATTTTTTCCAGGTCAGTGAGTTTATATCTCAACCCATATCTAAACCATATTCAAATTTCACAACATCCCATTAATGTCCCCTACAACTGGTTTTTCCAAACTGGTTAGGCATTATTCTATTTCTTAACCTGGGCAACAGTTAATAAATGTTCACCTTATAATTATCCATTGATTTGTACAAAAATATTTGTGCACTTTTATATAGATATATAAGAATATGTTTACAATAAAAAAGAGGAAATGTCACGTACTTTTATATGAGCAGCAGTGTACTTTTGCTGGTTCTTTTTAATCAAGCTCTTTCCCTATTTCATAATAATAGCTTATTAAAGGGCCAGTCATTCTGCAAGAGTTCAAATACTATTAGCTACATTCCCACTAATTTCAAAGACAGCAGACAAATGACTAATCTTCAGCTGCTTTATTTTAATGGGTATATATATATTTTTAGAAATAATAACATTTGTCCCACAAGGGAATGGTGGAAAAAGATCCAAAGTTTTTGTTTATAAAGAACTTAATCATTTCACAATATCTACGTATATCAAATCATTGCATTGTACACCTTAATCTTACACAATGTTACATGTAATTACATCTCAATAAAGCTGGGAAAAAATAAAGTCTATGAGGCAGAAAGAAATGAAAACTTAATTTTTGCTTTGTTATGTTGCATTCTAATAAAAACTGGGGTGTATTTTTCAGTCAATTTAAGTTTAACTCTAAACCCAACAAAAGAAGGGATTTTTTCAGCACAGTGCTTCCACTTCTTTTCCATATAATGGCACCCATAGTAAAATGACAATATTTGCACAGTGCAGATCACATAAATAGATGAGGCTGCCTAAAACTGGAGGAGATCAATATTTCAACATTCCTGTAAGAAACTCTGTAATTCATCTCTAGCACCCCAGTGCCATTCATGGTACACGAGTTGGGTAGTCTTGCCTTATCCTTTATTTTTATAGCAAAACAGTGCCTTTGTCTTTTCTTCTTTCCCCCAGTCTAATCAAAGCCATAGCAGGCAAAACTGCACCTAAACTGAGTATATCCTATAACTATCACCATTCCTAGAAATATCTTATCTTACTCACCAGTATATCTTAATTCAAGCAGGTTTTTTGTTTGTTTTTGTTTTGCAAATGCCTGCCCCAACCTCACTGTTCCCTCTCCCAGGGGGGGAAAAATCCTCACAATCTTTAAAAACACCATTCATATAAACTCTCTCCATGAAGCCTCTCAGTCAGAATTAATCACAAGTTTAAAATTGAGCTCATTGGGGCACCTGGGTGGCTGGCTCAGTGGGTTAAGGCCTCTGCCTTCGGCTCAGGTCCTGATCTCAGGGTCCTGGGATCAAGTCCCGCATCGGGCTCTCTGCTCAGCAGGGAGCCTGCTTCCCCCTCTCCCTCTGCCGGCCTCTCTGCCTACTTGTGATCTTTCCCTCTGTCAAATAAATAAATAAAATCTTTAAAAAAAAAAAATCGAGCTCATTAACCACACACTCCTCTCTCCCTGCATTAGCACCACCACCATCACCACACATCCAGTTATACAACTCAGAAATCTAGGAATTCCCTTTAATATTTTTCTTCTTCTCCCTCAACATCTAATTAGTCCATGGTCTAGTAATCTCATCCCCTAGATATTTCTCAAATTGGTCTCCTCTTCTTCATCCCTGATACTCCTGCCTTATTAGTTCAACCAGTGTTCACACTAGAATCACTGCACGAGCCATCATGTCCAAGTTTCACTGTTGTCCACATTCTATAGAGTTACCTTTCTAAAGCAGACATCTGATTTCAATTCCTCATTAGAGTGGCCAACCATTCCAGTTTGTCCAACACTGAAGGATTTCTCAGGATGTGACCTTTAGTGCCAATGCCCGGAAAGTCCAGGCAAACCAATGTGGTTGGTCACCTACTGAAAACCCTTAAATCCCTCTAGAACGGCATGCAGAGTTCTTCCTAATCTTCCCCACACCATCTTTTCAGCCTCAGCTCTCTGTTCCCCCAGTCCCACTCCACCACACACACATACACCCCGCACACCAGCTTTGCCAAGCTACATGCAGTTCTCTGAATGGAATGTGCTTTGTTCCTTTACATCTCAGTACCTTTGTACATTGTGTTTCCTTGACTTGGAATGTCCTTCACCCTAACTGGGCTTGCTGGTAAACTCCTATTGATGCATCTAGATTCTTTTCGATTGGCACTTTCCCACTGAAGTCATCCAGGAATTGGCTGTAGCTTCTTCTGTGTTCTCACAGAAACTTGTATATTCTGCTGTCAGAGCACTAGCCAGCTGAAGTCTGTTCTCCACCACATATTGAGCCCTAGGGCTTTTCATTGTGTACCTGATAGCTTGCACAGACACTCACACATATTAAGTGTTTAATAAATGAGGGAGGAAGGAAGGGAGAGACATAAGAAGGGGGGGAAAAAGGAAGGAAAGGAAAGAAGGAAAGAAGGAAGCAAAGAAGGAAGAAAGGAAGGAAGGAAAGAAAATAAAGGAACTGTAGACCAATCTTCTTCAGGAACATAGAAGCAAAAATCTTCAACAAAATATTAACAAATAGAATTCAGCAATATGGTAAAAGAATTATAAACCATGGGGCGCCTGGGTGGCTCAGTGGGTTAAGCCTCTGCCTTCGGCTCAGGTCATGATCTCAGGGTCCTGGGATTGAGCCCCGCATCGGGCTCTCTGCTCAGCGGGGAGCCTGCTTCCCCCGCTCTCTCTGCCTGCCTCTTGGCCTACTTGTGATCTCTCTCCTCTCTGTCAAATAAATATATAAAATCTTAAAAAAAAAAAAGAATTATAAACCATTACCAAGTAGGCTTTATTCCAAGGGTAGGAAGCTACTCTAACACTCAGAAATCAATCAATGTAATCCACCATGTTAACAGACGAAAAAAAAGTTTTTTAATTTAAAAATCACATGATCATATCAATTGACACAGAAAAAAACTTTTGACAAAATTTCACACACATTCATGATAAAAATTCTTAGGGAACTAAGAATGAAAACGAACTTCTTCAATCTGATAAGGAGCATTTTTAAAAACATACAAGTAGCATTATATTTAATGATGAAACAGTGAATATTTTCCCAGTGAGATTAGGAACAAGATGAGGGTGTCTACTCTCATTGCTCTTATTCAACATAAGAGTTGTAGCTAGACAAGAAAAAGAAATAAATAGCATACAAATTTAAAGCTGTTCCTATTTGCATGTGATATATTTTTATATAGAAAATGCCAAGGAATCTACAAAAAAAAAAAAAAAAAACCTCCTCGAGCTAATAAGTTAGTCAATCATGGTCATAAGATGCAAGATAAACATATAAAAATCAATTAATTGTATTTCTGTAACCTACTAATGAACATTGAATACCAAATTTTGAAATACAAGACCATTTACAATCTCACAAAAAATGAAATACTTAAGAGCAGATCTAACAAAACACATACAGGACTTGCATTTTGAAAACTATAAAATGTTGACAAGAGAAATCAAAGAAGATTCTAAATAAATGGAGAGATATACCACGTTCATTATATGGAAAACTTAACATAGTAAAGATTTTAATTCTCCTGAATTTATTATATAGATTTAACACAATTCCTATCAAAATCTCAGTAAGATTTTTATAAGTATAAACAAAATTATTCTAAAATTTATATGGAAAGCAAATGAACTATATCAGCTAAAACAATTTTGAAAAAATGAGAATGAAGTGGAAGCAACAAATCTACCCGATTTCAGGAATTATTATATGCTTCCTTAATCAAGACTGTGTAGCACTGGCACATAAATCAATGGAACAGAATAAAAACCAAGAAATGGACCTATATAACTGCCCAATTGATTTTTTTTGTTTTATTTACTTATTTGACAGAGAGAAAGAGATCACAAGTAGGCAGAGAGGCAGACAGAGGGAGAGGGGGAAGCAGGCTCCCTGCTGAACAGAGAGCCCGATGTGGGGCTCGATCCCAAGACCCTGAGATCATGACCTGAGCCGAAGGCAGAGGCTTGACCCACTGAGCCACCCAGGCGCCCCTGTCCAATTGATTTTTGATAAATGTGCAAAAGCAATTCAACAAAGAAAGAAATAGCCTTTTCAACAAATAGTGCTGGAGAAATTGGACATCCACATTACAAACATATTCCAAACCACATATTCGATAAAGAACTAGTATCTAGAAAACATAAAGAACACTCAAATCTCAACAGTAAAATACAAGCAATTCAATCAGATAATTGAAAAAAGACATGAAAATATACATGGCAAATAGGCCTACAAAAAGATATTCAAAATCATTAGCTATTAAGAAACTTCAAATTGAAACCACAATGAGATATCACTCTACACTTATATAAAGAATGATTAGAGATAAATGGTCCTAATGGTTAAGAGAAAAAATAGTGAAAATAGCAAGTGCTGGTGAGGATTTGGAGAACCAAGATCACTCATACATTGCCAATGGGAATGTAAATAGTACAACCACACTGGAAAACAGTTTGGTAGTTTCCTTAAAAACTAAACATGTAACTACCATACTACTCAGCAATTCTTCTCCTGAGCATTTATCCCAGAAAAATAAAAACCTATGTTCACATAAAAATCTATTCACAAATATTCACAGCAATTTTATTCATAATGGCCCAACACTGGAAACAACTATTATGTCTTTCAATGGATGAATGGTTTAAATAAACCATGGCACCATGAAATATCATGAAAAACTACTCAGCAATAAAAAGGAATGAACTACTGATACACACAACAACTTAGATCAATCTCCAAGGAATTATGCTGGGTAAAAAAAGTCAGTCTCGAAGTTCAAATACTGTATGATCTTATTTATATAACATTCCTGAAATGAGAAAATTATAGAAACGGAAAGCAGAATAGTGGTTGCCAGGACTTAAGGAGTAGGGATGGATGGGAAAAAATGGATGTGGCTATAAAAAGGCAAAACAAAGGATACTTGTAATGATGGAAATGTTGTGTACCTTGACCTATCAGTGTGAATTCCCTGATTGTCATATTTTATTATAGTTTTGTAAGATATTACCAATGGAGAAAAATGGGTAAAGCATACACAGAATCTCTGCGTATTATTTCTTACAACTGAATGTGAATCTACGATTATCTTTACAAAAAAAAACTTTAAAAAATGAATGTGTTGGACTAGATTATCTTTGAGTGATTTTCTCTATCTGAAATTCCATGATCTGGGGAATCTAAGGATCCCCTGGCTCTTGGTTATACATGGCTGTACTATTTCCAACAGATGAAGCTTCTTGTACATCTGGACACAAATGTTCATGCTGGTAAGTAAGGTCTGGGCAACCTCAAAACGCAGATAGGTATGTAACTACATCAGACAGATCCTACAGATCTAAATCTATTTAGAGATGGAAAAAAATAGAGGCCCAGCAAAGGGAAACTCCTCACACAAAATGAATGGTTAATAGAAGAATCCAGATTAGAAAGAACCCACGCTTCCAAACAGGGCACTTTCCACCACAGCAGTTTGTAAATATCTACTGACCACACTGACAGCCATTCAAATCCTTAAACACACCCAGCCCAAGCCTTTCCAGAGCTCTCCTCAACCATCACTAGTGGATGCAAAACTTAGACAACGCTAACAAGTAACATTTTACTATGGCAATAAATAAAAAAGTTTTTTTTTTAAATAAGGTCAGAAGGAAAAGGGTAGGATGAGCAAACTTCTTCTGTAAAGTGCCAGACAGAAAATATTTTCAGCTTTGTGATCCACGTGGTTTCTCTAACAACCATTCAGTTCTGCTGTCGAAGTACAACAGCAACCAGAGACAATCTGTAAACAAGTTCAAGAAGCTGTTCTCCAACAAAATTTTATTTTCAGATAAGTCAGTGAGCCAGATATCACCTGCGGTCAATAGTTTGTGGACCCCTGCCACAGAGAAACAATGAAAACATTTGGTCTTTGCACCTATGGTGAGACTAACTATGCAATGAGTTTACCGTGAATAAAGTTTCAAATGGAAGTGCTTAGCAATGGGCCCAGGACATAGTAAGTAGTCAATAAATGTTAACTCTGCCACAGGAAGAGTGTTTGAAGAAACTGAGTGTGTTTAGATTGAAGAAGATGGGGAACACATAGGAACAATTCTTAAATTCCTGAGAAAAGGGAATTGATTTTTTGACAGGTGGCCCCAAAAGGTAAAAGAAGTAGGACTAATGAATTCAGGTTAACGGAACCATATTTCAGTTCAACAGAGGAAGAGTCTTTATAATAGTCATTCTGTCTCACAAGGAAATGACCTGTTTTATGGTAAGTTTCCTTTTCTGAGGGCATTTAAGGAAAGTTTGAATGGGCAAGGCAATGAGCAGGAGAAAGTCAGACAAAGTTTGGTTTCCTGGAAAGTTGATTCTATGGAACAGGTGAAATGAAGTATAGTAAATCAATCCTCTACTTTTCTGAATTCTAATCCTTATTTACCTTTAGATCTGTATGTTATTTCATACAGTTTTAGAAGGTAACTATAACTAGCTATATTCATCCATCATTCATTCATTTACTCAAAAATATATATTGTGTATTTATAATTTTTCTAAACATTAGAGATACAGCAGTGAATAGTTGATCAATAAGTCATTAAAAATTAAATAGAAAAGCGTATCCTCCCTTAGGGTAATGAAATATTCCACTTTTATTTGTATATTATTTGGCTATTTTTTAATTGGGATACTCTGTAGGCAATTATTTTGGTAATGTTAAAACTCAAAAATAAAATTGTTTTCCTGTTCTGGGAGCTTGTGTAAAAGTTCAGAAGGAAGATGATTAGATTTTTCTCCCCATAAGGTTAAAGGCCCCCACAATCAGGAATTTATTAAAAAACAGATACTCTAACTGTGACCACAGGGGATAGAATTTGCTATCAAAATAATAGGAATTCTAGCTTTTACTTATCCCTCCTACAGTAGAAACAGCAGGAGGAAGCTACATGGGAAATTCTCTGAAATTAAATATGAAGGCCCCGCAGTTTGCTACTAGAGCCTTGTCATCTGCTGTGGTCAGAACTGACCCTTTATATGCACATGTTGCTTTCTGCCTGCAAAGCTGCTAAGTAAATAGGAGCTTCACAACTTCTTGGTACACACTTTCTCCTCATAGTTCTCTGGTATAGACAATGGCAAACACAGCCTTTCAGAAGCAGATCCCATCCTGTCAATTCCTTATTAGCCTAGATCTCTACTGCTGAGAGGGATTTTGAAAGAATGTGGACACCTCCAAATGGTATGATTTTAGGCCACTGAGAAAGACTCTCAGTCTTAAAAAAAAAAGCAATCCCTCTAACTTATGCAAAACACAGAAAAAAAGTGTATGCAGAAACAGTCACTGCAATATTAATAGTAGTAGTAAATAGAAAACAGTAAATAGAAATCCTTGAATAAAAGAACAGGGTAATTACTAAATATTATACAGGCATTAAAATAATGTTTATTAAGTATTTTAATAATATGAGGAAAAATATACATAATAATATTAAGTGAAGAGAGACAACATGAAAGTATACAGAGCAATTTCAAATTTAATTGAAAAAAGGTGAGGCATGAACAAAAAAGACTGGCGGTTAAACATATCAGACAAAATACTAAAGACATTTGCCTAGGGTGATGGAATCACTGTGATTCTTCTTTTATATCTGTGTTGAGCACATTCTATTTTTTTAAAGATTTATTTATTTATTTACTTATTTGACAGAGCGAGAGTGCACACGTGTGCACGCATGCAAGAGGCAGGGGAGGGCAGAGAGAGAGGGAGAGAGAAACCCCAAGCAGACTAGCCACTGAGCAGGGAACCAAACCAGGGGCTCGATCCCAGGACCCTGAGATCATTACGTGAGTCAAAATCAAGAGCTGGCTGCTTAACCGACTGAGCCACCCAAGCGCCCCCGTATTGTACACATTTTAATCACTGAATATGTTTCACTTTTAACATGTGAAAAATAAATATGTATGTTTTAAAGACCCTTTACTACTTCTTCACAGATATCTAAAATACCAGTGGGAAAACTCTAAATTTTATATTCTCTCTAGCAAAAAAATCATGTGGGGGACCTGACCACTTTAAACACTATCTGTTCAGTTCAATTAAACTACTATTTATTGACTATCAGATTGGCGATTGTCTTTATCCATTTATATTTTTTGTTGAGACCACTCAATCCGCATTTATCTCACTCACTTTTTTTCTGTCACACCAGCCACTTCCTCATTGTCAGCCATGCTTCATGTAGAGCTAACTTTGACCCCCAACACCAGATGTGGACGTGTAACTAAGAGCTTAATATTCTTCTGGCCGCACTAATAAGTTTGAAAAGGGAAATGATCAGGGCGTTTGGGTGACTCAGTCAGCTAAACATCTGCCTTCAGCTCGGGTCATGATCTCACCTGTGCTCCCTCTCTCTCCGTCAAATAAATGAAATCTTTATAAAGGGAGGAGGGCGGGGGGAGATGATCTAATCAGAGCCAGTTAGAAAACAAAATGAGTATTTTGCTGAGACTCTTGAAAGAAGGGCAATTTATTTTTCCACTGGTATAGTATCTGAGGTTATGTTATATCCTCAGTTACCAGAGGGCCCCATGTAAAGGTTGAAAATGAAACCATTATGGCCCAACGTACACGGGTCCATTACTTCTAAGTAGGAAGTCCTCTACCAGGATGAAAGCAAAAATCAAACGATGCTGGATGAAGGATAGAAGCAAATACCTTCTACAACTTACCATCCTGAAGAAGTCAAGATTCTACAAAATCAAGCCCAGGTAACTGCTAGGGGAGGGCAGGAAACTCCCACCTGAAGCCAACTTCAGATAAAAGACAGAGGTAGCTGCCATGCAGAGGACGGACAGGAATATTAATAAAGCACCACTCCCACTCCTCAAAGCCCAGACACAAAGAGACTGCCCAAGACTAAGTAGAACAAGGGCAACAGGTAACCTTCTCTACCCCTACTAGAAGCTTAGCACTGAGTGACAAGTCAAGGAGGCCACCGCAGGGGGAGGAGCAAGAGCACGAGGAGGGACCACTTCAGTAATACAGCCATGCACTGATGGCTGATCCGGTTCCAGCACCTGCGCCCCTCTTTCCTTCTATGCCCAAGATCAGAGAGTTGTGACTTTTATAAAAACAGACCTGGAGGTTTTATCTCTCACAAGCTGAAAATGAGTCCAGAGTATAAAATAGCTGCTAAACTAATATGGTCTTGGGCTTATTTAGCAGTTGTTGAAGTGGTCACAGCAGTGGTAGTAGTGATGGTAGGAGTAGTGGGGCGGGGGCAGCAGTAATAGCAGTGGTGGTGGGAGTAGAAGCACAAGGCCACGTCAAAGACCTAAGGCAGTTAGAGCAGGAGCTTTGGAGTCCAGCTGCCTGGGGGTTCCAGGCCTGTTTTTGCTCCTTCTTAGCTTCCAGACTTGGACAAATTATGTAATTTCTCAGTGCATCCTTTTGTAAAGTTGGCATTGACCACTCAAGAGTCCGTAAAGAAGATAAAAACTCTTGTTAAGATGTGTACGAATATTACAAGTTCACCTCATCAGAAACATGTTAAGTAACTTCAGTGTTGCATATAAGATACAGACATGACATAAGACCCCGTCTCTGCTGATAACAACTCACAAACGGTTGGGGGAGAAGGATAAACACATGACTCTACTATAAAACCTAGTGAAAATTGCCAAGATAGGCATTCAAATCTACTCCAGACAAGGAAGTGATGAAGTGTGACCCAGGGGCTCCCCGATGGCTTTAAGGAAGGGAATCAGATTTGAAATGGGTTCTGGTGAATGGGCAGGACTCGGATGGCCAGGTATCACGGTGGAGACGTGTCCCTGGCAGAGAAAGTCCATAATGTATTCTGGGAAAACAAGCAGACCAGATTTGGGTAAGAAGAGAAAATGGCATGTAAGTAATTGCCTGTTGGAAGGAAAAACCTATACAGGATGGCTTGGTCTCCAAGCTGAAGATCCTTACTTTGCTTGATGATTCCAAGTTGAAAGAGAGCAAAATTGCAGGTAAATGTGTGCCATTGAAATCGACCCTATTTTTCCATTAAAAAGCAAGTAAAAGTTACCATTTATCTAGCCAAACTCATTTCTTGGATTCTTTTGTTTTTGAACTGGCCTCAAATCATTGATCTCACAGTATCATCTCTACCGATTCCGAGACTCGAGTACCAGAGCTTCAAAATCCTCCATCCATGGCTCCAAGATGCTAATAGATTTTGGAAATGCTAAAATCTTACAGTCTCAGCCAGAGTCCTGTGTGTGAACCACCAAAATCAGCAAGTGTCCTGAGGGACATATTTCTCTGGAAAGTATGCAGCACACTGAGCCTCCTCTCTGTTCTGATTTCTCAGGGGGCATCTAGGGCATAGCTGTGCTCATTGTCCAGAAGAGTAGCCTTAGGCGGAGGACAGAGTTGAGGAGACAGTGTTCTGAGTTGCCTTCCATCTCTACCCAGGCTGTGGTTTCAGACAACTCACCGAAGTTTACATGACAGGCAACTAGAAATAGCTGTAGGCCATGGAGGTAGGTGATCCCACTCTGGTTAGTCTTCACAAAACTTTAAAATAGCAACAAAGACTTGAAAATGGCACCAGGAATGAATCTCCTCTGGACACATCAACAATGCACCAATGCTTTTGAAGGTCAAGTTCCTGTGCTCTATGTCTTCTATAGGCCTGAGGACCCTATAGGGTTCAGCATTGGTTAATCATTTACCAATGGATTTACTCTTTATCCATACATAACCAATTCACATTACAAACTGCCATAAATTTCCAGTTCTCACTTGATATCTCCAGATATGTTCTCCTTTCCTTGACTAAAAACTCACAGAGCTTTGAAAAAAATCAAAAGTGTCACTTAAATGTCTTAAGACGTTTCATAGTGATTTTATCCACCTGTTTTAAAACTTTTGAAATCACATCCTTGTGTGTGTTGGAGAGGACCTCAATAAACAATAAACCACCTGAATTGGTCCCTGGCTCAAATTAGTAAGATATTATTATTTCCACCTTATAAATGACACAAAGCAAAAGAGATGTGAACATGATTTGCTTTAAGGCTATAAGAATAAATAATGGCAGAGCCAAGACAACAATGCTGGTCTCCAGTCTCCTAATGTGTTTCTTTCAATTATGCCCTGCCATTTTTGCCACCGTTAACAACTAAAACAGTGCATCCAGAATTTGGCAGAAGTAAGAGGCAGTAAACCACGGTGCGTGGGTAGCTCAGTCAGTTAAGTGACAGACTCTTGATTTTGGCTCAGGTCAGGATCCTGGAGTCATGGGATTGGCTGGCCATGTCCATCCGGCTCACGCTCAGCAGGGAGCCCACTTGAGATTCTCTCTTTCTTTCTCCCTTTGCCCCTCCCCACCTAAAATAAACAAATAAATCTTAAAAAAAAAAAAAAAGAGGCGGTAAACTGTTGTATTTAAACTGGGATCTTAAGCCATAGCCTTCCACGTACTTAGCCAAAGGAAACTAGTCATGTTACTTAACCTCTCTACACCTCGGTTCCTACATGTGCAGAAGAGAGATGATAATTCCTCTTAGGGTTTCTGAGAGACTCAACTACATCATTATATATAAAGTTCCTAGTCCATATCAATCACCGTCTAAGTATCTGCTACTACTATCGCTGCTTCCATTCCCAACCTGTTCCTACCTGTGGGGTTCAGCACTTGTGTCATCTTCTCCCATTGTATAGATTAGGGACCTTAAAGACATCCTTAATCCTACTCATCCCGTTCACCTCTTCTCTCTCACCCCACGGTCTATGGATTGTGAAGTTTTTTCAATTTTAATTTCCAAGTATCTTTCAAATCCCTTCTCTACTCCGCATCCTCTATGTCAAGGCTGCCGTTGTGTACTGAATCTTTTCTTTATATACTCCCCAACTTGATTCTGGTACAGTTTTTTTTCGTCAACCAGTGTCTGGGAATCATTGGAAAGGATAAAATGTGTACTCGTGAGGGTCTTTCACATTTGGGCCCTCACCTACCCCTCGAAGGAAATTAAATGCCATCTCCTCCCCCCTTGACTGTGCTGCTCCTTCTTCTGTGCCCCCAAAGCTCTGTGTGTATGACTCCCACAGAGGCACTTGTTTTATCAGTTTCATTGCATTTGCACCCCTGACTCCCCCACTTGTAGGGCCAGCTACATGGCCACATGTCTGTGTAATCCCACGGGGCCCTGCTCGCAAAAGGGCCCTGAACTTGTTTTACTGCTTCGCTAGAGCCATCCTGAAATTCTTAATAATTGTTGAACAAGGAGCAACTCATTTTCATTTTGCACTAGGCCCCACAAATTATGTACTCAGTCCTGCCCGCTCGACTGTGAACTCCTTAAAAACAAAAGCTTTTTGCTATTCACTCAAAATCCTCCTTGGTTAACACAGAGAAGTCCTGGCACAGAGTAAGTCTTTAGTAAATATTTGTTGAGTTTATACATGAACGGATGAAAGGATAGCATAAAGTATCTCATACAAAAATAGTGTAGTATGGCTAATTAACTCCGAAGAATAAGCTTTGTTTTTGCTTGGGGGAAAGAGGAGTCAATTGATAAATTCACAAAATGACTGGCCGTTCCAAATAAATAGCACAAAATTTCCTAAGTTTCTTTTTTGGTTATTGAAACTATTTCTCCCTTTAAGCCCTGCTGCCTCCCTATTCTTCTCAAAATGCAAAACTACAGGTTAATGGAGCTCGGAATTATGCTATCAAATACGCCCTGGCTGTTTGTGCCAAGCACTACTATGCTCAGTTCTGGGAATAGTGAGAAAGGGAAGGGAGAGGCCATAGAAAGGTGAACTAAGCAGGGTCCCTGTCCTCAAGAAGCAATTAAATCTTACCCCTCAAGAGCTTATATCAAAGATGAGTTGACTTCATGGGAGTTCTGCAGCAATGAATCAAGAATAAAGACACTAGACTTGGCCAGTGGCCCAGCTTCCTGAACATTTCAACTGACAAAATGTCTCAGTCTGAACACAATTCCCCCACTATGAGATCTGTGGATTCACTAGTTAACATTGGCAACCAACTCGGAGGTGCTCATGGAGCATAATAAATAAGTAGCTATTGAGGTGGGGGGAGGTGCTTTTGCTTCCCGGTGTTAGAGAAGAAAAGACAAACATCAGCTGTGAAAGTGAGCCAGATAATTGGTGAGGACAGATGTCCCTTGCTCATGCTGAAGGCAAGATGGGGCAAAGACCACACACCACCCTGCCGCCTTATTATGCACTCATCGCAGTACTAACTTCTTACTGCTCTCAGAAACAACGTGGAAGGTCAAAGAGTTTCTCTTGCTTTCCCCGATTCAACAGGTTTTACTTAACCACTCTACTAGTTGATCCAGCATGAGAGATAACATTGAGAGAGTCTAGTCAAAAAAACATAAATGCTAGTAAACATATAGAGATGTGCTCAATTTCAAATCAAGGAAATGCAGAAATAACAGAGCCGTAAAGTATCATTTTCACATAGCAGGTGAGCCCAAGTTAAAAAGATTGATAATGCTCAAAACTGACAAATATGGTAGAGAAAGCAAATATTCTCAAAAAAAAAAAAAATTGCTAGTCAGAGTGTAAATTGGTACAAGCACAATCTTCTGAAAGTCAATTTAGCATTATGTATCAATCAAAATTTAAAACACGCATTCACATTTGCATCAATGCTATTTTTAGGACTTTATCCTAAGGGAAAAAATCTGACAAATATGTGAAATTACTTGTGCAAAGTTGTCCATCACAGCCAAAAAATTTAGAATTAACATAAGTGTGCAACATGAGAGATTTGCTTAATATAGCATAGTTCATCCAAATATAATTTAAATGTTAAAATAGTTACGTGGAGCTACAATTCTCAAAAGAAAAATATAGCCATGATATATTTTTAGGTGTAATGTAGAGGCCAGCTTACAAAATACATAGATGGAATGACTCCGTTTTTGTTCAAAAAGTATATTTATGAATATGTGTTTTCACGCTTTTTAGAATAGATTATGATTGTGTTTGGCATGTGTTTTGGCATGATGCATAGTATAAATAAACGGATAATATCCAAATACAGCATGCTTCCTGTATTTAGACATGTATCGGGTGACAGGGAAGTCTTAAAGAAATAATATGTTCAGTGGTATGCTGGTAAATATTTAACAACTGGCCTTCAGGTGGGACAAGACGCAAGTCCTGTGTAGCATTACTAATTTCTGTGGCATAAATACTCCCAACATTATTCATTTCAGGCTACTGAATATGGAGTTGAAAGAGCTGAACAGTAACACACCACTATGTAGTATTTCCATGATACAGATACACAGATGTAAATAAACATAACGGTATAGAGAATATTAAAATGTAATAAAAAATTAGAAGGTTTTGTATATTAGATGAGTTAGATGAATTTTGTAGATTCATCTTTGTAAGCCTTTAGAAGGAGGGTCAACAATACTGATCATGTCTTAGTGGAAGATTTATGAATCATATTTACTTCATTTTTTAGATTCTTATATGTCATTTCAATATTTTTATAGTAAACATATGTTATCTTTATAATCAGAAAAATCAAGGGTTTCTCTCTTATTCACTAGAAACTAGGAAAGAAAAAAAAATCAGAGACAATTACTTTTCAAAACAAATCTCACTAGAATAAAAATAAAACACTTCCCCAAAAGGAGTATGATTTCATTACAGTGTAATGAAGGATAACGGTGAGCAATGTTCTAAAAAAGTAAACCACAATATTAATCAATTAACCACTTTGTTAAGTCATGGTATAAGGAAATAAGCCCTTGTATTTCTTTTTTTTTAAATATTTTATTTATTTATTTATTTGACAGAGAGAGAGAGAGCAGAGGGAGAGTGGAAAAGCAGACTCCCCATTGAGCAGGGAGGCCAATGACGGACTCAATCCCAGGACCGTGGGATCATGACCTGAGCAAAGGCAGCCGCTTAACTGACTGAGCCACCCAGACACCCAAGCACTTAGTATTTCTAAGGCATTTCAAAGCATAAATATGTACCCACAGAATTCAAAGGCATTCAAGTTCCCAAGAGGTCTGATACTCCCCTTCTACAAATAAGGAAACTTAGTTCCAAGAAGAGTTGAGGTTTTCCCAAAGTAAGCACTACAGGGCTGGGTATAAGGTAGCTCAGCTCCTCCCCATTTATAAATGGTCTCTGTAGCTTGCGAATAAAAGTATACAGTCCTTACTTGTGGTTACTTAATGAGAAGAGATGACCTCACTTTGGGGTTAGTAGTCATTCAACTGGCTAATTTCTGAAGCCCTGACACTTCCTATCTTTATTTAGATAACAGCAGCTTACACTCAGCCTAAAATTTTATATTTCTCAAAACACTTCCCTATAGATTATTTCAGCTGATCCTCATAAGTCCTGTGAGATAGGTAGAGTAGGAAGGACCACTCCTATTGGACAGATTTGGAAACAGGGGAAAGCAGCAAGTGACTAGCCTAAGGCTAGTGAGAGCCTCTGGTTCACTTGCAGCACTGGCTAGGAAAGAGTCTGCTCTTTGAGGCTATGAGGAAGTGATCTACGTGAACCCGCTCTGGAAGGTTACTTTCTCCCCTTTCCTTCCTTGTCAAATTTCAAACAAATTCTTTCTTCTCTTGACTCTTGTCATAGTTTGCACTTAAGATTATTACTTTCATATCCCCTAGAGTTGCTCTTCAGTTCCTCCTTCTTTTATTCTAGAATGGAAGACAGTCCCAGGCATCTTTAGGCCTGGAAACTTTCCTGTTCTTCATTTGACATGAGGGCTAAACCCTAGAATGTCGTTTTTTCTTGAAATTAGAAATCATTTCTATCATTGGAGGAATGTCTTCTGCAAAGGTCCCAATGGTGTATATTATAAAGAAGCAAGAAACTATAAACACTTTGATGTGACACATTTCTAGACAATTTCCTGGCTTTCTAAAAGGGATTAAAATTCAAGTCAGAGGAGACAGACTTATTCAGGAAATACAAGTGTACAAATTATATAGAACAAAACAGATCTTGGGGAATCTAAGATCAGACATTCCCCTAAGCTTTGTTATCTTAAGAGAGAAAGTGTGTTCTGTTAACAGTACAATGTCCTGGGGGAAGGCCTGGAAAAGGGATCACTGGGCTATGTTTAGGTCCAGAGACAAATGAGGTATCAGCTTAATTAATGTGGTGCCTCAGCCGCTGGACTTACTGGCTGATGCCACCTTAGACAAACAAATTCCCAGTGTGTCAATTTCTTCACCCTTAAAGTGGGAATCATAGCATGTATCTCACAAAGTATAGTAAAAACCAAATTAGCTAATGGCCAAGAAAATACTTGGTAAACTAAAACTCACTATAAAAATACGTGGAATAGGGCGCCTGGGTGGCTCAGTTGGTTAAGTGACTGCCTTCAGCTCAGGTCATGATCCCGGAGTCCTGGGATCAAGTCCCACATCGGGCTCCCAGCTCCACAGGGAGTCTGCTTCTCCCTCTGACTTTCTCCCTTCTCATGCTCTCTCTCACTGTCTCTCTCTCAAATAAATAAATAAAATCTTTAAAAAAAAAAATACGTGGAATATCTTGAAGCTATCTTGGTAATTTCTGTGAGATCTTCCCATTTACAACACCATGGATGGACCTGGAAGGTATTAGGCTAAATGAGGTCAGACAGAGAAAGACAAATACCATATGATTTCACTCATATGTGGAATCTAAAAAACAAAATAAAACAAACAAACAAACAAACAAACAAAAACAGGCTCACAGACACAGAGAACAAACTGGTGGTTGCCAGAGAGGAGGGCACTGAGGAATGGGCAAAATAGGTGAAGGGGACAAAGAAGAACAAACTTCCAGTTATACAGGGATGAAAGGCACAGCATAGGGAACATAGTCACGAATATTGTAATAACGTTGTCTGGTGACAGATGGTAACCACACTTATTGTGGTGAACACTTCATAATGTAGAGAACTGTCAGATCACTAACGTATACCTGAAATTAACATGACATTGTATGTCAATTACACTCTACCAAAACCAAACCAAAAGAGATCTTCAGAATTTTGGAAGTTTACAGCTCTGAGTGAGGGGAGCGTGGGGAATGGAGTAGTGAGTTACAAAGGGACAGAGTCAGAGACAGTAACAGGCAGGTGGCCAGGTTTCTCCAGGCGGAACAAGATGGAGAGCTCGAGACTGCATACTAATGGCCTCACCTCCACCGACACCGCTGGCCAAATGACTCTGGGCCGGAAAGCACAGAGCCCCTTTTCCATACCAAAGGCCCTCTCCTAACTGGGCTTCCAGCTGCACACAACATGAAATGGACTCCCTGATGCACTGGGCAGTGCCATTATGAAGATGAATTCTGAACAAAATCGCCGCGCTGCAGTGTGCAGGCTAGAGAAGGAGTCGTTTCCCCGGCACTAGGAATGTCTGCTAGCAAGGGATGACTCCTAATGACTATTGAGTGGCAAATTGTCAAAGAGCAGAAATGAGTGTATGAGAAAAGACTGGGTGTGTTTCCATCCGAGGATGTGAGGGAGGAGCCCCTGCCTTCCGGTGAAGAGCATTCCAGACGAGGGTCAAGTTTTCAACTTAATATAGAGAAAAATAGAATATTGACTCTCCAAAGAAAACATTTTGGAGAAATAAGGACGATAGCCAACAGAGCATTAGAAAGTCATTTCTAGTGATGTTTGTGTAGGGCCTAAAGATAATGATCGTTCGGCAGTCCAATCTGAAAGAAGTAAGGAGATGGTTAAGAAGCCCACGTCCATTTGGGTGCTTTTTATTCCCTTATAATTTTTTCAGCTTTGATAGCAGAAGGGATCTACTCTTGAAGGTCCAAAAAATGTTGTTGCTATAGGAACAGGTAAGCAGATTAAACTTGAAAGACCAGTTCAGGAACAAAGAATTTAATAGTCAGAGCTAAAGCAATTAACCAAGAAAAAATTTAAATAAATATCTTTTGGGTTTGTTATTTCATTATTAATTCCAGGAAGATAAAATGCTATTACAGAATGGGAGTATCGCATTTTAATTACACCATTACTGGCGTAAAAGACTATACTTACACAATTAGCAGAAAGGCCTTATTCACCAAAAGTAAGCATTTCTATCTCTCTCTTGATTACATTGTAATTGAGAAATACAGCTTTAAATTCAGCAAGAATGTAAGAATCATCTCTGATTTTCCTATAGTTCCCTAGAGGAGAGCACATCTAAAATAAAAGAGACCATGAACTACCAAAAGTTGTCTGTAAAAAATCTCCATAACTAGAGACCTATGAGCAAAATATGAGAAGTAAACAGAAAAGTGTGTAGGCGGATAATTGTTAATATTTTAGGTTTCCCCCATCCAACGTTCTTTGTGAACACAGATAAGTGATAAGAGAAGACAATCAGAGACTCAGCGGCACTCCTACTTCACAGTGGCTATTCTGCTTCTTCCTATCAAGGAATACACTGCTCCCAACATTAGGGGTTTGCTGAAATTATTAAAGTTCTGAACACAACTTGCTAGACTCATGAGGCTCAAAAAGGCATCATAAAGTGGCATTGTGCTTTTCTCCCTTCTCGATAAACGAATACAATGTATTCAGTCTAGCAAATTTCTGCTGTCAGAGATTACACTTACCCGACAGAGAGATTTCTCATACACTACCTTTTCTCACGTAATACCAGAGTCAAATTGCAGAGAAGCATGTGAGTGTGTCTGAGAGTGTGCGTACCCACGTGTGTGTGTGTGTGTGTGTGTGTGTGTGTGTGTGTGGCAGGGGGACAGTATTGGAGGCTGGGGAATGGGAATGGGAAGAGGGGAGTGTGGCTAGAATCTTACCATCTCATTCTCTTCGCCTTCATTGAGCAGAGCGTGCTGGCCCTTCTCAAAGTGGTCCCCCATGAAAAAGTGACTCCACTCCTCCTCCCTGGCCTTCCTGAGCAGGAGCCTCCGGGACCAACTTGCCGAGCCACCGCAGCTCTCCAGCCGACCAAAGAGTTAATGATCCTTCAGGTTAAGACTCCTTCTTGAGCACACACCTACTCTCTGTAAATGACAATACTTAGCAAACTGAACTCCTCCCACGAGTCACCCTCTGCTCAGAGGAATTTCTGCCTTGCTTACTGCATTGTCTCAGAGCAGCTGTCCCAAAACAGGCTGCTCCCATGCCAGTCTTTTTGTGCCCAACTTCCAGGGAAAGAACTCATTGCCTGCCCAGTGCCTGCCAGCATAAGACATCTGACTGCAAATCCAACAGGACAATGCAGAGTTGGCAGGACCTTTCCAAGGAGTGGGGGAGTGGGCTCAAGAACTCCCAGGTCACTGCTTTATTCATAGAGCCTAAGGAATTGGGGGTGGGGAGGGCTAACAGAGCTGTAGATTTTATTCGATTAATGAAAGCCCCAATCCACCAGCTTTTAATAGTATCCTCATTCATTTTGCTTACAAAAGGTACAAGTTAACGACTAATCCTCTTCCAAAGTTATTTGTGGCCACATTTCTTTGCGTATGCAAAAAGCATTCTACTTAACGTGTATGTGGAATTAAGTTTACTTTGGGAAAAACATAGAGAACAAAGGTGTGATCAAACTATTTTATGTGGTCTCCTTTCTCTAAAATGGTGGTGGTTAAACTCTTAAGGGGGTCTAGAAACCGAATATTCGAGTGACTTTGGGGCAACACTCATTTTTTAATTTATCCACACAACCATTCAATATATACTATCTGAGCACAGGGACTACACATATACATCAAGTCATATCTGCTACCCTCAGACTGAGGTAGGCATTCAAACATGCAAATAAATACAATAGAAGGCGTTTTGTTATTACGAGAGCTGGAACAGAGGTCTAAGATAACTGTCAGAAGTCTCAACGTGGTGTAGGCGTCACCCAGCCACGCTGGCTCTGGAGAGGACCCTGGATTCCAGCTACTTGTCCACGTTGGTTGAGCTGTGGGATTATTTCACCTACAGGAGCCGTCTCTTCTCATCCAGTAATCCGAGGCATTGCACGAGGACTTGTGAAAGCATACTGCACAGCGCTGATCAAGAGCTGTTGGTGTAATTAAACCAAATGCCCAAGGTAACAGCAGGCAGTAGAGCAGAGTAGTTAAGGGTGTGTGCTCCAAATTTGGAGAACCTCGGTTCGAATTTGGGCTGTGAACCAAGATGGGCTAGTTCTGCCATCTTAGGATAATAAGTTTTATAAACTTTATAAGCCTCCATTTACCCACATAAGTGAGGAATAGTACATGGCAAACAGTATTTATTCAATAAAGGAGAATTATTTTTACCTTCACCGTGTCAACTCACTCCTTCAAGCTACAACTCTTGGCACTAATATCCCGAACCTGCCCTAGTAGCCCTAACAAGACCAAGACTAAAGTATGTGTGTGTGTGTGTGTGCACACACATGTGTGCACACGTGTACACATGTAAAACCTTGATCAAATGGTAAAGTATAAGTAAGATAAGCATTAAAAATACTAAGCTAGGGGCACCTGGGTGGCTCAGTCATAAAGCGTCTGCCTTCGGCTCAGGTCATGGTCCCAGGGTCCTGGGATCGAGCCCCACATCAGGCTCCCCGCTCAGCAGAGAGTCTGTTTCTCCCTCCCCCACTCCCCCTGTGCTCTCTCTTTTGCTGTGTCTCTCTCTCTGTCAAATAAATAAAATCTTAAAAAAAAATACTAAGCTATTATAATATTAATTACTATATATATATATATATATATATATGCTGTTCATTGAATTTCCAAAAGTTATTAGCACTGTTTAATCAAATAAATAAGTGAAATTCACATTTGATCACAAGATCAAAATACAAGGAATATGGGACTTTTTTTTTAGGGGGATGAAAATGTTCTGGAAGCAGAGAGTGGTTGTGGCTGCCCAACTTAGTAAATATACTAAAATTCACTGACTTGTATACTTTTAAAGAGTGAATTGGAGGAAATCGAAGGGGCGAAGAACCATGAGAGACTGTGAACTCAGAGCAATGGACTGAGGGTTTTGGAGGGGAGGCGGGTGGGGGGATGAGAGAGCCTAGTGGTAGGTATTGAGGAGGGCACGTATCGCATGGAGTACGGGGTGTGGTACATAAACAATGAGTCTTGTAACACTGAAAAAATAAAAGTATTTGGGGAAAAAAAAAAAGAGTGAATTTTATGAATGTGAGTTATGTCTCAATAAAAAATCATACCTCCAAAAAGTTAAGTGAACATAGAACATAGAACTCCAGCAGGCAGTCATCCTAATATTGAGCAGAGAAAGAAACAGAACAAGAAGATTTCAAACTTCATCTCAACTGATGGGGGTTGAGGAGTGTTAGTATGTGACGTGTTTAAACCATACCTATGCTGGTATGTAGTTCAGAGGGTTTCATTCTAGTGTCCATAATTGGTAATTCCCACACTGTGGCCTTCTGGCTGGGTTCCTGGATACACTTGGCAAGGCAGGCACCATTGTGGGTGAAGACGAGTGTGTAACTGATTCAGAGTTAAAGGAAAACCCTCACGCAAACTTACTTCACTCAAGGAATCTGGTTATGCAATAACAATATTTATGCCACACTGGAATAGCAAAATCAATCCCTAAGAAAAACTATTATGAAAACCAGGAAAATCTGTAGAAAATCATTTCCAATAACATGGCCCAGTAGGACTGAGGACTTTGAAATAGTAACAGTTTCTTCACGTTCCTCGGGGAGTTCTAATAGTAAAACATCTCAGGGCCTCTCTGGCAGCATGACTTATGGGCGGTGCCCTTCCAGATTATATGCATGTTTATTTGGCATATCCAAAGTGTTCTGCCAGGGATGTTGCCTTTATTTGGCTAGGAAAGCCTTTGTTTGGAAGAAGCATTTGAGAAGGGCCTTGAAAACAGATAGGGAAGGCCTTAATAGGTGGAGATGCTAGGGTCCAGACTGAGAGTGGGGCCACAGGAAAAAGTATTTGAAGCCGAGAAGCCATTAGAAGGAGAAACACAGGTTTGTCCAGAGGGAGCTCATCACCTTTGCTGCAACCAAGGTGTGTGTGTGATGGAAAAAAAGGGGAGTGAGATGTGCCAGAAAATACAGATAAAGGCATTCCAGGGAGGTCTGGACTTAATGCAATGAGCAATGACACCAGTGAGGGCAAAGTGACGTCATAAACGCTCACATTTTTGGTGATCAGCTTGTGTGTAAGTATTACAGGAAATCATTGCATAAGCGGGTTCTGAAGTGACTCAGTCTTTCTAGATAGTATATACCTTTGGAGAATTTCCTTGAACACTGTAAGTTACATCTTTAATTCCCCTGTTGGAAAGTGCATTCTTTTCATTAAAAACAAATTTAGTAGACTATTTTTAGAGCAGTCTTAGGTTCACACCAAAACTGAGCAGCAGATTCCCATATAGTTCTTGCCTATACACATCTTCCCCTACTATCAGCAACCCCCACCAGAGTGATACATTAGTTACCTTCGATGAACCAATCTGACTCATCATTTTCACCCAAAGTCTATAGTTGAGGTTATGGTTTACTCTTGGTGTCATACATCCTATGAGTTTTGACAGATGTATAATGACATATGTATCCACCATCACGGTATCATATAGAGTAGTTCCACTATCCTCAAATTCCCTCTGCTCCCTTTATTCATCCCTATGTCTCTCCTAACCCCTAGCACTCACTGACTCTTTCACTATCCCCATTTTGCTTTTTCCAGAATGTTAGACAGTTGGAATCATACAGTACATTGCCTTTTCAGAGTGATTTCTTTCACTTAGTCGTATGCATATAAGTTACCTCCATGTCTCATTTCCTTTTAGAGTTGAATATTTCATTGCCTGGATGTACCACAGTTTATTTATCCATTCACTTCCCAAAGGACCTCCTGGTTGCTTCCAAGTTTTAGCAATTAGAGATAAAGCCGCATACATTCATGTGCAGACTTTTGTCTGGAAGTATGTTTTCAACACATTTGATAATGTCATCAGAGAAATGCAAATTAAAGCAACAATGAGAACCCACTGCACACCTATTAAAATACCCAAACTTGAAAGCACCGATAACACCAAATGCTGACAAGGAAGTGGAGCAACAGGAACTCTCCTTATTCGTTGCTGGTGGGAATGCAAAAGGACCCAGTCATGTTAGGAGACAGTTTGGAGGTTTCTTACAAAATTAGACATCTTATCATATGATCCAGCAATCGTGTTCCGTGGTATTTACCCGAAGGGGTGGAAAGTTTCAATCAGGCTATCTCCCCCCAATTTTGCCTATTCAACATTTCTATTCTTCACTACATGTGCCGTACAGGTATGATATGGCATGGTGAGAATAGTGGATGTGGATTTGGTATGGTCTGAATTGGAATCTTGACATTTTGTTGACAGATTCCACTTACTCGTTTATTTTATACTTACTTGATTAACTTCAGTATCCCAAGACCTATACTAGGTAAAAAAGAGAGATTAGTAGAATATGCCTTTGAAAAGTTAAGTCTACTGGAAAGCAACACCAACATCAAAATATACATTCCAAAACATATGCTAACTATAAAGGAGTGTCAGAGGGAGTTCAGGTAGAGAGTGAGGCCGGGAAGGTTCCATGGAGGTAGGGAGCTCTATGCCGGCCTAGGTAAATGGAGATGAATAGGGAAAACATTATTGAAAAAGGATACAGAAGGCAAAGGCACAGAGGAGGATTTGTCCATGAGCTCATTCAGAGATTGTGAATCATGCACAGATGTTGATTTAGAATTGAGAGCAATGTCCAAAGAAAAGTTGCTTCAGCCATTCCTTAATTCTCCCTCTGCACTCATTTCCTCCTAATCACTCCATCTCAGATAAGAATGAAAAAGGAAAACAAGAAGAAGAAAATAAATAATTAGCTACCTCCTTGTTGATCTGGTATCTCAGCTTGCTTTCATTTATCCTAGGAGCAAGCCTGCTGCTCTGAGCAATTCTCAACCTCTTTGAGTGCATATAATAGATATTAAGTGGAAATAATGGCAGTACTAGTGTCTGCCAGGACTGCGGGGATGCTGATACTTCACTAGCCTAACCCATTTAGATGGTGTGAAGATAAGTGGTAATAATGTTTCATCATATATTAATTTCCACCTTTCATCTGAGAACTCCACAGCATATTACAAACATTATTTCTTGCGACATCTCTGTGAAGTACTGAGATGAGAAACATCATTGCCCCCACTTGAGAGCCACAGGAACTGAGTCACAAAGGGTTCACAGAGAACTGTTCAAGGTCATGTGTGCTCGGCATGGAGTGGAACCTGAAACACGTGTAACATTGCTGCCTTGTCATCGTTGGCAATGAACTGCCTCAAGCATCCTCTTCGGTCCTCATCACCCGAATCTGCTCTTTGTAAAGTACTTGAGATCTTTAGTTACAGAACTTTATCTAAATTCAAGGTTTTACTTTAATTGTGCGTTATTCTAATCTGCACTAATGCATAACGTGTGGATGATAGTGGAGCAAGCAGAGATCTGATGTCCCGAAGAGGAATTACCTGCCTCAAGGTGGTGAGGTGAAGTTTAATTGAATTAATTGATGTTTGTAAAACATTTAGCAACCCTTAGATTAAAGGGTCTAATACAAAGATACAGGGCTTCCCCATTAATTACAGAAGAAAAGAGCTGGCTAATGGCTGTTTCTACTTCTCAGAGGCATTGCTCCTGATTCTCTCTGCTCAGCACTGGGGTCTGACCTTCTCTAAGGTGGCTTGCAGTGGCCCTTATATCCACACACAGAAAAGCCCCATCCCCTTGCATTCTGTTCTTTTCCAAAAATAAAATAAAAGACTCCTCTCTAGAGGTAAGACCGCTTCCCTTCTGTGAAGCTTACCTCACTTGGCAACTAATATGGCAATGCCAGGTCATGAAGGACAGTCTATTAAAAAAATAAGAAGAAAAAGCCAAAAGAGTAGATCCCCAGGCAGAAACTTCATGCCAGTGTACTAATTTTGAGAACTTTTAAGCTAGAAATTTGAATATACAAAATAATTCCTGCTAGAGAGCAACTATTAAGAATCACCGGTGGTGCCTGGGTAGCTCAGTTGGTTAAGTGGTCAAGCAGCTGACTCTTGGATCCAGCTCAGGTCATGAACTCAGCGTCCTGGGATCAAAACCCGCATCAGGTTCATGCTCAGTGCAGAGTCTCTTTGAGGATTCTCTCTCTCCCTCTGCTCCCGCCCCCATTTTCTCTCTCAAATAAATAAATCTTAAAAAAAAAAAAAAAGAATCACAGACTGTTACAACTCCACCTTAGAAATTAATAAATGACCTCATTTTTTCTCAGGTAAAGAAAAAGTTCCAAGAAGACTGATTTGCCCAAGGTTACAATCTGTGAGAGATGGCACTCAAAACAGGGACTCAAGTGTTCATGTAGCACCATATTGCTGTCCACCTTTTGTAAAAGAATCAGAGTTAGATATTTGAAACATTCTTTCTACAATATTTAAAAGAGAATTTCATTTGAAAAGTTTGACTTAGGGGCGTCTGGGTGGTTCAGTGGGTTAAAGCCTCTGCTTTCGGCTCAGGTCATGATCTCAGGGTCCTGGGATCGAGCCCCACATCGGGCTCTCTGCTCAGCGGGGAGCCTGCTTCCCTCTCTCCCTCTGCCTGCCTCTCTGCCTGCTTGTGATCTCTTTCTCTCTGCCAAATAAATAAATAAAATCTTAAAAAAAAAGTTCAATTTAAATAAAAAATCCTAGAACCCACCCATTGTGTAGGCTATGGCCATTATCACAGAACTGTAGGATGTATCCAACTATTTGAGCAGGATACAGAGACTTTGGGACGTGGCATTGGACACACCCACTGGGGTAAAAAAAATCAGCTCTTGGGGAACTGATGAAATTGCAGGGACTAACAAAGTTCAATCTAGCAAGCAACTGAAATTTACAGCAATCTTTGCTTATAGCTCAAGAGAGCAGTTGGCCAAGGGGGTTGGGGAGGGACATAAAACAGAAGTGGAATCTTCCCAACAAGCAGTTAGAGGCCAGCCATGAGGCAGGTGATACCTGGAAATTCAGACAGGAAGCTGGCTCCAGGAGTCTGTCCTCTAGTGACCGATCCCAACCAGAGACTTCGGGCCTGGGGCGAGGTTCCAATTCCAGGCCAGAGCCTGGCAAGAGAATGATTAGTCCTTAATTCTAGGAAGGATCTGGGCTCAATATGGGCCGCCAGACAGCAACGTGGGACCAAGACTTAGGAAATGAAGCAGAAGTCCAATTAGAAGAATCAGGGCACCACCTCCGGTCAAACTGGCAGGGAGTGTGACTGAGCAATGGAGAACTGGGCTGGGCTGGCTTCAGGACCTCCGCCATGGGCCCAGAATGATCCAGGCACAGGACCGAGCCACTCAGTGGAAATCAAGATCCCTGCTGGAGATGGAAAGAGAGAGGCAAAGTGGGACTGCTATTGGGCCTTTCTGTTTACCTCCTTCCTAGTGGCCACTTTATGCTAGTTATTGCCGTCATCAACAAGAAAGCCACACCGAAAGTAGGACACTTTCAAGGGGATCAATCAATGATATTTTGGGAGAAGACTGAAATGAACAACTAATGAAGTTTAGCAGTTTTATTTGTCCATATTATACATATCTTTCAAGGCCCTAAGCAAATGGGCAATGGAAGAATTTATTTCCTGATGGAAAAAAGAATGGGAAGTGAAACTAAGGCACTCCTAGTACTCAGACCCTCCCCCAGTTAGCGCGGCATCAGAGGGGGACTCTCTGAGGTTTTTTAGCTCTCCCCCCAAGCTTCCATTAACTCTGCCAAAGCATCTCAAATCAACAATTTAGTAAACACATTGTTTTCCACTCAAATGCAACTTTAAAGTTATCCTCCAGCCTCCAGCTTAGTCTCTGTTCTTCTAGAGGGTTCTGGCGGCTGTCATGGTCTTGGCACTTCCTTCCTTTACAAGTCTCTATGGAATCCACACCTTTCTTCCTGTGTCTGCCACACGAATATTACTGTACTTCTTCCCCCACTGGGACGGAAGTCCAGTCTTCTCCCCATTCCTCTCTGTCTTTCTCTGGCTCGAGGGCCCTTGTAGTTGGCTAGTAGTGTGCCTTGTTGTTACTCCGTTTGTTTCTCCTTCACCCTGCAGGAGGTGGCATTGAACGGCACAAGTTCTTTACCAGTGGTGGCAGTCGGTCACCTCAGGAGCTCTTCTAATCCACAAGTTCTGGTCTAAACCCAGACCTACCAAATCAGAGTCCCTGGGAGAGGAAACATAAGATCTACATTTTTGGCAAGTATAGATAACCTTGTTATGCTTGTATTCCTTTAAAAAAAAAAAAAAAAGGTAAATAGGCATGTGTGGTAGCTCAGTCAGTTGAGCATCTGCCTTTGGCTCAGGTCATGATCTCGGGGTCCTGGGATCGGGTCCCATATCAGGGTTCCTGCTCAGAGGGGATTCTGCTGCTCCCTCTTCCTCTGCTCCTCCTCCCAGCTCATGCTCTCTCTCTCTCTTTCTCTTTCTCAAATAAAGAAATAAAATCTTTTCTAAAAAAGGTAAATAAAAACTTCTCCAAAGAAGACATACAAATGGCTAATAGACACATGAAAAAATGTTCATCATCATTAGCCATCAGGGAGATCCAAATCAAAACCACAATGAGATACCACCTTACACCAGTTAGAATGGCCAAAATCAACAAGACAGGAAACAACAAATATTGGAGAGGATGTGGAGAAAGGGGAGCCCTCTTACACTGTTTGTGGGAATGCAAGCTGGAGCAGCCACTTTGGAAAACAGTGTGGAGATTCCTTAAGAAATTAAAAATAGAGCTACCCTATGACCCTGCCATTGCACTACTGGGTATTTACCCCAAAGATGCAGATGCAGTACAAAGAAGGGCCACATGTACCCCAACATTCATAGCAGCAATGGCCACAATTGCCAAACTGTGGAATGAGCCAAGATGCCCTTCAACAGATGAATGGATAAAGAAGATATGGTCCATATATACAATGGAATATTGTGCCTCCATCAGAAAGGATGAATACCCAACTTTTGTATCAACATGGA
>CM052898.1:126801704-126819825 GCA_028534135.1 Potos flavus
AGGGGAGGGGAGTGGAGGGTTGGGTGAGCCTAGTGGTGGGTATTGAGGAGGGCACGTATTGCATGGAGCACTGGGTATGGTGCGTGAACAATGAATCTTGGAACACTGAAAAAATTAAATTAAATTTTAAAACAAGGTAAATAAAAGAATATGGTAAGTCTATTGTCATGGCAAACTGTCTATGATATATACCTGCAAAGTTAAGTTACAGAGCACTGTGTAGAATATAATCCCATTTTTGTAACAGCAGAAAATGTATGTGTGTGGGGGGGTGATATGGTATATTCGAGGGTATTTAATCAAAAGGAGTCCTAGGACTTAAGATTTTAGTCACTGATCCCTGTTTCCCTCTGTCATCCACCGCCAAGCCCTTGATGGCACTCAAACCAGACACAGCCTTAAAGCAGACACTGTATATTATGGCTCTACCATTTAATACCAGTAGAAAATTTGCCAGGTCACTTAATTACCCAAAGCTTCAGTTTTTCGCCTGTGAAATGGAATACTACTACTCTATTCTATGGGATGTAATAAGGATATATAAGGTAATGTATACATGCCCAGCCTAGTGTCAGAAAACTTATAAGAATGTTTTTAAAAAATATATATATAACATTTTAAATATATATATATTTAGTAGTAGAAGTTGGAGATAAGCTGTACTTGGAAATTTTGTCTTCCATATACATATTTAAAAAATAGGGGAAAAAACCGTTCAAATGTTTTTATTGATCTTTCTAAAATAAACACACATATAAACTGATCACTTAGTTGAAGGGCGTCAGCCTATTTGCACGAGCACATTCAGACCAAGACCTGCTAACCTGGAGGCCTCCCAGCCCTGGTCTGCCTGCCTGCCCCGGCCTTGCAGTGGGCATTGTTGGCTGCCACCCGCAGGCCTTGTCCCAGCCTATGGGCTTTGTGACAAAAGCTCGAATGGCTTTTGACAGATTGAAAAATCATCCAAATATCCAATTACCTGGGCAAAAACCCCTATGGGAGATTTAACAAGCTGGTAGAAGAAACTCAGCTGTGTACTCTGAAATTTACAGAAACTTACGAAGGTGCTTGTCTTAAGGGATTGGAGATCTAGAAAGCACAAGTTGGTCATCTACAAATATCTGACTTCTCATCACGTAGAAGGATGGGGTTGATACTACAGGCGGAAGCTGCTGCCTACTGGTTAAGAGCAAGAGCTTCAGTCCTCTTGATTGTGGAGGCGGCTTCACAGGTGTGCACTTATTTTGCACTTTATATATGTCCAGTTTATTGTAATTCAATTATATTTCAATAAAGTAGAAAAGGGTATTCGCCTTAACGTCAGCGAGCTCGGGTTCCAGTGATTGCCTTGCCCCTACTGGTCAGCATGATGGAGAACAAATTCCTTGACCCCTAATCTCTTGGAGTTGACGCGACACTTAGGAGAGAAGAGGCATGTAAAGCGCTTGGCCCTGAGTCTGTGTGAGGCAAGCATTGCTGCTGCTATTGCGTGCTCAGACTTCTGCAAAGCTCTTCATGTGGGAAGGGGTGGTTTAATATAAGGGACGGCAATGAATCTTCTAACACTGAAAAAATAAAATAAAAGTATTTGGGGAAAAAAATTTTAAAAATTAAAAAATAAAACGGGGGAAAAATAAAAAATGAAAAATAAAAAATAAAAAATAAAAAAATATATAAGGGAGGGCAGTTTTAGGATTCTGAATCTCTGGGGGGCGCTTTGAAAGGACATCAGAGAGCACAGAAAAGGGCAAGAATCTTAGCCAACCTCTTCCAGTCTCACTGTCTATTGAGGGCAACCCCAGCCCTTTAAATGAGAGAAATTCAGAGCCAGATTATTTTGGCATGAGAAGGAGCGTCAGAGGTTGGCCGTCCAAGTCCCACTCAGAAGCCCCACTGTCAGGAGTTGTCCCGGCCTTCCTCTTCTCCCCCTGCCGTGGCCCTCCACCCCCGCCACCACACAGGGCACCTTCTTCAGCTGGCATCTGGGCCGGGAGCTTGCACACCAAACACTATGAAATAGTCACTTATTGTGGAATAGGAGGTGGGAAACACATCCTCTTCCTGTCTCTCGTTCTTTCGTCATGTCCCCTTCAACAAGTCTCTTCACTGCTCTGAGCCTCAGTTGCCTCATCTGTACAATAGAACCAATACTATGTGCCCCATTCCCCTGGCATCGAACTGCCCAGGACAGACTTAAGTGCTCCATGAGTGGCAGGTCACGAGGCCATCATCACTGAGCATCTGTGAGGTAGGGGGGTGAGGGCAATATAGAGCAAATGCTTGCGTCCTCAAATCACAAGCCTGTGCAGTTGCTGCCTGGAACAAGTCAAGGGCTTTCTTCCCCTCCAGGTAACACAGATGCATTTTAGACTGTGGTTCTCTGGAACTTGCCTTTTGTTTCTTTCTTTTTTTTTTTTTTTAAGATTTTATTTATTTATTTGACAGAGAGAGAGAGATCACAAGTAGGCAGAGAGGCAGGCAGAGAGAGAGGGGGAAGCAGGCTCCCTGTGGAGCAGAGAGTCCGATGCGGGGCTCGATCCCAGAACCCTGAGATCACGACCTGAGCCGAAGGCAGACGCTTAACCAACTGAACCACCCAGGCGCCCCTCGTCTTTTGTTTCTTAACCTACTCTTCTTGTCACTGCCCAAAATTCCAGTTTCATTTATTAGAATTTACTACCTCAGTGATTATCTTTAATTTTGAATCCCCAGGCTTTTCTTCACTTTCATCTTTACAACTCCTATGATAGAACAGACGGTCTCCAGCTTATCCATTCTCCACAACTGAACATTCCATATATCTGAACAGCAGCCGGCCTGCCTCCATCCTCAAAGCACTGGTGACCCCACTTTGCTTGTATTCTGCCCTCAAGAATCTGTGACTGCTCTTGGGTGTGCAGCCCAAAACTGATGTCACAATGTCGCATACACACATACACACATATGCATGCGCACACATACGTGTACACACCCAGTATCCCAGCATATGCCCTGGTTACACTCCCATTAGATCCATGACAATGGCGCTCACCACTCCTTTCCAGGATTTTTCTCACCCCCTCACTCTTTGGGAGGTCTACCCCTAATTTCTTCAATCCCTTTGATCAAGACCCCATCTCTCATCCCAGATGGCATTCACAAAGCATAGTGTTAGTTTCAATTACTATTTAGTTTCAATAGTTTCAATTACTATTTAAGTATCTGATAACATGTTCATACTAAGAATGAAAAGGAGTTTTCTGGAAGGCTATTTGTTAGTATTTATCAAGAGGAATATATTTACAATAATCAATCCCAACATTCATTGAATGCTTGCCTGTACCAAACACTGGTGTAAGCTAACTCACCTCACCTCATTTTTCCAGTCACCAACTCAATGAGGTAGACATTTTTATTATCATCACTTCATTTCCCTTCTAGAAATTGTTCCACAGGGAGTAATTTTGGCTATATTTGAAATGAATGTATACAGAAATTTATGACAGCATAGTTCAAACTGAATATATCCAATTTGATGGAGTATTATGCATCTATCGGATATCAAATTTTTAGGAATATTTAGTAATGTGGAAAAGGTAATTGAATATTAAGCAAAGAGCAAGACGCAAAGTTTAATATGCAACACAAGCCCAATATTACCCATGGACGCACAGAGAAGGGAAAAAAAAAAAAAAACAGAAAAAGGAAAAGAAGAAATAGAGCAAAGCCCTAACAGTGAATATCTCTGAGCGAGATAATTCTTTGTTCTATTCATTTGTCTGTATAATAATAATAAACATACTTTAATGTCATAATCAGAAAAAGATGTTATTAAGCATGGTTTTTGCTATAGCATAATTTCTTTAAGTTCTTTTAACTTCTATTAAAGCCCAAGTTTCCTGCTTGTCCCCATTGGGAGCTTCCGAAGATCATTCTGTTTGAACGCAACCATGACCTAGAAGTTAATAGTATTCCCAAGAATATGGAGTTAGAAATGTAATGCAAGTTTATCCCAATTGCACAGAAAATACCGAAATAAAAAAGTTGTGCACGTCACTTGGTGGCAGGAGATGAATCCTCATTAAGGATGCACCGAACTCCCTGAACTGCTCCAGAAATAGAGATTAAGCTTCTGTGCAGTAGGTCTTCTCTTTTCCCCGAGGATGTTTACTTCTTCCAGAAATTTTCATCTCGGTAGTGTCCCTTGTTTCTTTTCTTGCCTCCAGTCCCTGCCTCTCCTGAACCTGATTGGCCCTGGTCCTGTTCATAGCCTGCCCAGGGTTCCCCAGACAGACTCCCCTTCCTCTGCTCGCGTGAGCCCGGGCACGGCAGCCTGCCTGAGATGCGAGGTCCCCAGTGGTGCCCTTCTGTAAACTGGGAGCCCTGGAAGCACCACCCCTTGCCTTTCACTGCCAGAGAGCTTCGGCAAACAATTGATTCTACAACAAAAGTTGCTTCATTCTCTGGGGAGAAAAAGTAAAAGTAAAGGCAAAATCGTTCATCCAATTGCACGCAATAATGGACACTCCTCTTCGCTTTAGCCATTATTGCTGGCCACACTGAAAGGAACATGAGTCTGTAGTCACCCCAAGTCCGGATGGGAGGCCAGACTCTACAACTAAATGGGGGAGCCTGTGCAAGGCTGCAAGACTGCCCATCTATAAAATAGGATTAATAACCTTACAGTGCTGTTAGGAGAAGAAAAGTGTACAAAATGTGTCCATGGGAGAACGTACACCTAGCCCTCAGATCTTTGTTTCCAATACCATTTTCCAATAAAATTGGAAAAATGGCTGATTCTAGGAGTAGAGCAACAACTATACAAGATGAGCCTGGAGCCTCTTACAGCGCCAGGAAGTAAAGAAGTGCTCAAAAATAAAACAAAACAATGGTGGGGATATATCACGAAGATACTGAGGCAACTAAAGAGCTCCCCATGGCCAAAGCTCAAACAGTTTGAGCAACAGAATTTAAAAATTGGATTTGGGTTATAACCCAAAGTATAAAATAGCCATCCATGAGTCTACACTGATGTAAATTAAAGGATAAGGTAAATAAATAAATCAGGGAGAAGAGCTCAATCTCCTACATAGAAGAATCCAAATAATTTATGTAGATCCTATCCCACCCCAGGAGAGTAACATAGTTCTCCACTCATGTGTGGGCTGCACACAGTGACTTCCTTCCCCAAAAGGTACAGTATAGAAAGGCGGGGGGGGGGGGGGAAGGGGGGGAGTAACTTTGTGGTGAAGAAACCTGACAAGCTCCACCTCAGCCAACATCAACATTAACATCAACATCAACATCAACATCAACAGGGGCGCCTGGGTGGCTCAGTGGGTTAAAGCCTCTGCCTTTGGCTCAGGTCATGATCTCAGGGTCCGGGGATCGAGCCCCACATCAGGCTCTCTGCTCAGCAGGGAGCCTGCTTCCCCCTCTCTCTCTGCCTGCCTCTCTGCCTACTTGTGATCTCTCTCTCTGTCAAATAAATAAATAAAATCTTTAAAAAAAGATCAACATCAACAATGATAAATCATGTTGGTGGTATGTACCCTTACCATGATGAGATGGGAATGGCACTTTGCCTCTGTTATGTTCCCTCACCCCAAAAACTCATAACTCTGGCCTAATAATGAGAAAAACATTAGACAAACCCCAGTAGAGGGACATTCCACAAAACACCGCCCCAATACTCCCCAAAACTGTCAAGGTCATCAAAAACAAGGAAAGTTTGATAAACATGTCACAGAAGACATGACTACCAAGTGTAATGTGGTTTCCTGGAACAGATAAAGAACATTGGGTTAAAACTAAGAAAATCTGAATAAATTATAGACATTACTTAATAGCAATATGTCAATATTGGTGTGTTAGTTGTGATAAATATGAAATATTAGAGCAAGATATTAACAATAGGGGAAACTGGATTTGGAGCACATGGGAAATCTGTACTATGTTCACAATTTTTCTGTAAATCGAAACTATTCTGATATTAAAAGGTCAGTCTTTAAAAAGCAGTGTGAATGCAATGTGTTTATTATAGTAATTGGGAACTTCCTGGTTTAAATTTATAGCATCCCTGCCTTTGTTTATCACCTTGTTAAAATAATTGAAGCCACCTTGATGGCGATGTCAGGATTTCGATCTGGATTGATGTTCTAAATGGCTTGGGCTTTACAAAAACCAACCAACCAACAACAACAAAAAAACAAACCCTCTTGGTTTAGTGAGATAACTCTGCCCTCTAGTGGCTTCATATTTTATACACATTTAGTGGCACAGGACAGTCTACCCGAACGAGTGCCTTTTGATGTTTCAAAGTCTGTACAAGAGCCAAAATATACTCGAGGGCCTTTAGTCTGCGGCACCATCCCCCACTCTGCTCACTTAGAAGACCTCTCCCCTCCTGAATGGTCTTGAAGGAGAGACCCATTTATGCGAGGGAACTGGGTGGTGTGAACGTAAAAGGCATTTTTTGAGGCTCCGGGGCAGTTTGACAGTGTGAATGGGAAGATTTAAAAATGTTTATGCCTCATCACCCAGCAATTTCACTTTTGGACACTGTTCCCTAGGAAATAATGCAAGTTACAGAAAAAGATTTAAAATGTTTTTTAAAAATGTGGACGCCTGGATGGCTCAGTCATTCTTTTTCTGTAACTTGCATTATTTCCTAGGAAACAGCATCTGCCTTCAGCTCAGGTCATGATCTCAGGGTCCTGGAATCGAGCCCCTCACTGGGTTCTCTGCTCAGCAGGGAGCCTGCTTCTCCCTCTGCCTCTGTGGTCCCTCTCTCTCTGTGATCACTTTCTCTCTCTCAAATAAATAAAATCTTTAAAAAATAAAATATTTTATAAAATTTTATACATAACAATGAAAAATCTGAAACAAAGTTAGTGTTTGACAATCAGGGAAATGTGGAGGAAAGAAAGGAAGGAAGGGGAAAGAAAGAAAACTTTATCTATATACTGGACTACTGTGCAGGCGATAAATGCATTCCTAAAAATATTTAATGACATGGTTAAACTGTTCATGATACAATGTTTAGTATGACACTATCAACAGTGTGATCATATACAGATGACCATATATACACATATACAAATAAACAATGACACGTAGTTCTCAGGTCAAAGTGTGCAGAAAAGTAACTATTTTTTTTTTTTTATAACTCAACTTGATTTTGTTTTAATCCCTCCTTTTTCCTGATGGCAGAAAAAGCTCAGTCACCCCGAGGGTATTCCTCAGCACTGTTTAAATAATCATTTAAGGATTTACCCCTTCCCTCCTCCTTCCATTATACTGGCACCTATATTCACTGGATTTTGTTGTCACAGAGTGAGGAAAGGCCAGCCCTTCCCCATCCTCTATCCTCCGTTGGCATAAGTCGAGCCATCACTTGCCTTTGTTTATCTGGTCATTTGCCTGTGCTAGGCTTGCCTCCGCTGCGACATGTGTGGCTTCATCATGAGTTTTATGTCTGCCTTCTCTATCCCTTCAGAGGAAATGAAACTCTAGGGCACTTGTCCTGCTGGGCCACAGGTTATGTAGAGCGTGGTCTCCAGCTAGACTTGCCCAGTTTTGCCCATTTCTGCTCCACTACTGCTGTGACACGTGAGCATGAGGGACTTCTGTGCCATCATCACTACCCCCTCAGATTTCCCCAGGAATCAGGGGAATCTCTGCTTCAGGTCCCAGTCCCATTCCTCTAGAACTTCTATCATTCCACAAAGTGTGCGAGTGTCCCTGAGACCGACACCAGCACCAAACCCAATCATACCTCCCAAATCCCTCCTCCCTCAGCTGTGACATTTCTATCAAATTCATGGCAGGAAAATTGGCTCTTACTTCACTCATGCTTCCGAAGCCTATTATTTATAAAAATAAAATTAAGTCCCCAATAAAATTTGCCCCAAGGCAAATTTGGAGACTCAGAAATCCTTTTTCTCTAAGTAATGTCTCTTCTAAGAATTTCAAATCTATTAGAAACCGTAAATGCTGAAAATTGTCTCTTTCCTTTCTCTTCGCATTCCTGTTGTAACCTTACTCTAAGTGCACACAAAAAAGTTTTGCTGGCAATTGAGCAATCAGAGGAAGGATGGGAGTAAAAAGGAATGAATATATACACATGCTCATATATACGTGTTTATGTAAGTATACATGTTCATATAAAGAATAGAGAAATCAATTCAATGAGAGGTTTCAGTGGTCATCTATGCTAATAATTTTCCATATTTTCTGAATTTCTAGAAGAAACATATTCTATTCTATCAGAAGAAGAAAATTATACATAAGAAGGGAAATAAACAAGGTCTCTGGCTCCCAGCATCTCCACCACAGTGAAGAAAGGGGGAATGAAGGACCTAAGCCTTCCACTGGCCACAGTCAAAGCTCTCCTCTCTTCAGTCTCTGGGTTACTTGATCTTTAACCCCACTGACCACTCTCCTTGAGATACACTTGTTCCTCAGCTTTCAGAGCACCAAACTCTCTTAACTCTTTTTTTTCCTAGTTCTCTGATGCATCAAAAACCTAGACCTCTAGTCTGAGTCTGACACTATAATGGAATGAAATTTGGCGGGGGCGGGGGGAGGGTTTTGGGAGGGGAAGAGGGTAATTTGCATGAATGAGAAATGTCAAAATTCACGGCCAGAGGTTGTACTGTGGTAAAATAAAGATACCGCACATTGACTTGAAACTGACAGGCTTAGGGCCACTTTGACCCATGTGGCAAAAGTGACATTAAAGGCTCAAGACTTACGAGACTGTCGTGGCTCTCTCTTCCTGTCACATTAAACCTTTCCTCCAGGAGCCCTGAGCCACCATGTAAAAAAAGAACTAGTTCAAGAGTACCTTGCTGGAAGAAGCCAAGCTAATCATGTGGATATGCCATTTGAAGAGAAATATGATGTAATGGTTGTTGTTTTAAGCCACTATGTTTTGGTCAGTTGTTATGCTACAACAGATAATTAGAACAGCTTCCTTCCTACAAAAGGGGGTTAATACTACCGTAGCTACACAAAGAGAGCTTGTAGTGTGAATTGCAACAAGATTCTATTTCCATTATCTCCATAATAGGTTCCAGAATTACTATGGGAGAAGGGCCTTTTTTGTTTAGAAAAATACCTTGATTTGCCAATTAGGAGTGGAAGGCGAGACCCTAAGGGGATGAGTTAGCACAGAGAAGTAAAACGATATAACTAAACCACTCTAAACTGAAAATGGACAGAAATTTGGAAGTAGGGAAGAACAGAGAATAGAGGAGGGAAGAGAAACCAACGAGGGACGAGCAACGTGGCCAGAGGCTAGAGCCCAAGTTGCAAAATGACCAAGAGAAGTTTTTAAAAACATGGACATCTAACAAATTTGACTTGGTTGAATATTCATGATGAAAATCTCTGAATTTCTCCAGAACTCCCATCAGATTTGCTACCAGTATAGATACCTTTGGTGACTTAAAAAAAAAAAAAAAAAAAAAGTGGAAACTAAGAAAAATGTTTGAGTATCACACCTATGTTGGCTTGGTGACAACAGGGACAACAGGTGTCACTTCCAACACTGAACTAATTTAGGATAGTCGTTCCCAACTGGGAGTGATTTTGCTCCCCCCAGGCAACATTTAGAAATGTCTGGAGGCACTTTCAATTGTCATAACTGGGACAGCGCAGCTACTAACAATCGAGTGGGCAGAAGCCAGGAATGCTGCCAAAATTCCTCCAGTGTGCAAGACAGCCACCCACGATAAAGAATTGTCCAGCCTAAAATGTCAAGGTTGAGAAATCCTGATTTAGAGGAAGCAAAAAATCGAAGTCAGACGTGTCCCTGAGAACCTCAATCTCCAGCAGAATTTTTAGAAATCTTGGAGAAGACATTAGACTTTCTACAAGCCATTGAATATATTTTGAATCAATCTTATCTAAATCATCAGGGCGGGGTGGTTCTAGTTAACATCTGGGTTATGGCACCAAAGTTAATGAATGAACCGGTTACAGCTCTTATTTGGAAATAACAGAAACAGCCTCTAGGAAAATTGAGCAAAAAAGGAAAGTATTAACAATGGGCAGCTCAGATAATCATTAGAAGGGCTGGAGGAAGCGGCCTGGAGACCACACAGAAAAGAACAACTCATAGAAGCAAACTCCAGAACGGGACCATGAAGATGTCCATGCTCCCACAGCTGGCCGAGACACTGCTGGAAGGAAGGAAGGATAGAATAGCCATCAGATAGAATGGATACTTGAAAAGAGGAAAGGAGACGAGCTTCCAGGCTGGTGAAGATGTGGAGATGCAGGGAGGGTGGCAGCTTGAAGAAGACATGGAAGCTTGCACCCTATCTCCACACCTCGCCCTATGTATCTCTTCATCTGGCTGCAGATTCGTACCTTTTACCACATCCTTTAACACCCTGGTAAATGTCTGTTAGTCAATCAAGATGCCCTGGTGGAGGCTCTTCGGACCTTAAAAGTTAGTAAGGCAGCAGCACTGGATGCAATGCTCCCTGGGCCCCTGCCCAGAGATTAGCCTTTGTTGAAGACCACCACCCTGACCCCCCACACTGGAAGTGCTACTCATCAAGCCAGATGACAGGTGATGGAAATTTTGGTTGAAAGCATCGTGGCTTCTCCCAGTGGCCTTCTCATTCCAAATGAAGCACTGCTAACATGATCTTATGTGGGCCGACAATTCGGTGGATGAAACATGGCAGATTAAATAGGGGGGAGAAAAACATGACATCAAAAAAGTTCATTTTACAAGCATATAAATGTCTTTCAGCCTTAACATAAAAAATCTAAATTCAGCCACTTACGCTTAAAAGTTAATTGCTATCTTTGACCCCTTAACCATAATCTAAATCAGACCACATTGGGATAATTATGATAGCCTTCTAACTAGGCTCTCATTTTGTAGCTTCCTACCTTTAACCACCACCACCCAACACACACACACATGGGTAGATTAACCTCCATGGAATACCATTTGGATCATGATGCTTCCTTGCAAAGAAACTGCACATAGGTCCTTTTGCCAAAATAAAAATATCTAGAAATAATTAGAAATCTTCAAACCACTTTATGATCTGTTCTGAACCTACTTTCTAGTTTTCTCTGCCAAAACTCTTCCAGGGAAATGGTTTGCATTTTGAGCCTAAATATACCAAATACATCCAAATGACTGTATGACCTTGAGAAAATTAATATATTTCTCTGAACTCATGAAAATGCAAAATGGAAATCCTATTATCTGCGCTGCTCATTGGCAGAACCAGTAGCCTTAAACCCCGTGCCCTGATGAAACTGGCGGGTAAGCGCTAGAGCACAGTCTTTCTCATGCTTTTTTGCTGAATGCAGTAGGACTATCCAGTCCAACCCTTTCTCAATAGGATCTCTAAGCTGCAGCCTAACATATGGAAGGCTGTAGCTCACGATAACCTTTTCTTCCAGTTCTCTTAAAATAGCCAGGCCTTCTTGACAGGCCCATGGAATGGTCCTGAAAGTTGAGAATACTTCAATCTCTTTTTTTTTTTTAAAGATTTTATTTATTTATCTGTCAGAGAGAGAAAGAGAGAGAGGGCACAAGCAGGGGGAACAGCAGGCAGAGGGAGAAGCAGGCTCCTCTCTGAGCAAGGAGCCTGATGTGGGACTCGATCCCAGAATCCTGGGATCACGACCTGAGCCGAAGGCAGACGCTCAACCGACTGAGCCACCCAGGTGCCCCTTCAATCTCTTTCAATCTCTCTGTGTAGAGTGTATATTTTAATGCGGTAGCAATCAGTCTCAGACTGCAAATTCAGGTGTGCAATAAATATTGCATTTCTTTACACCAGCTGTATTTTAACTCTGAGTCCATGATTAGTTGGCTTCTAGGAAACTCCATGGCTGTCAAAATGGTGGTTCTCCTGTTATGGAGAGTAAAATAAAATTAAGTTACTCTACCATTACGGAGAATAAAATAAAAGTAGGTTTCATGGTGTTTTAGACATTCATGGACATAGGTTACAAAGTAATCTAAAACTCTAAGTTCAATTGAAATATAGATAGCAAACATAACCAGAAGACAATATTCCATTCTTGGAGAATAACAACACTATCATGGGAGAATAATACGATTATTGTTGCTGATGCTCATAATGGCAGAGCTAGGGAGTCTGCACAGCTTTCACGTGCTCCTCTGTAGTTCCCAGGTTTACTTCTGGTTAAGTTGGCCATATGATGAAGGTTCTGGCCAATAAAGTGTGGGCAGAAGTGATCTTTGACCTCTTGAACCATTCTCAGAGTGGTCATTTTCAAGTTATTTCTATTCAGTCCTTAACAATCATCCCAGACAACCCTCTAGGCTCTCCAAAGTGACCTTGAAGACCAGATGTTTCAGATGGTGTAGGCTCAAGTAGGAAGCAACCTGCAGGTCTGAGTCTCCAGCTTTCAAGAAGCCCTCCCCCCACCCATTGCACATTAGACTGTCATTTGAGAAGGAAATACTCTGTTTGTGATTAAATCCTTGAGATTTAGGAATATATTTTCTAGAGCAACATATCCCATCCTACCTCAACTAATACAACTAGTAAGTGCTTACTATATACCAGACACAGCTCTAAATGCCTCAAGATCTATTAACTTTTTTATAATGAGATAGACACACTAGCCCATAGTATAATGTCATGGTAACAGAATGATGCAGAAGTACAAACCTAAAATAGTCATTGAACCCCAAATTCACCACAAACATCCTTACAGTATTTTGCTTTTCTAAATCTCACTTATCCCCAAGGATGAAAGAAGATGGCAAACAAAGGAAACAAAGGAAGAAGGGGTTCTAATTTTTGTCTGTTTTATATAGATGTGTAAATCCAATCCTGCTTGTTAAGAATTCCTTGGGTATTGTGCATTTCTATCATCTCTCCTACTGGAATAAAGAGGTAAATGAATCACTTTGTCTTCTCTAAATGCTGGCACCATTACTGTGTAGGTGGGTCTCCAGACCAGGAGATGGTAGATCTCACTTTGCTGATGGTGTTCATGGGCTATATTAGGATTATAGCACTTGTAACAGGCTACTGCCTCAACTGCTCATCCTGGCCCTTCCTACTCAAGACCTCCCAAAGGATGAGAAAGTAAGGAGGCTGTCAAGAGCTTGCAACAATGAGCAGCAAGGATATGGGAACCTGTCCCTCTGCAAGGCACATAGTCCCAACTCCTCTTGCTGACGAAGACACTCGTGAGCTGGAAAGGAGTTTGTACAGATAATCCTAGAATAGTCTGTCATGCAGAATTACTTAAGGACTAATATGTATTTTATTTCTTGAACAGGCCAAGTTTGGGAACATGGTGGAAGTAGAGGATATATTTTTAGTCTAAAAAGGAAGCAAAAAGCAAATGTTTCAAAGTGTGAGCAAAAATACCTCCAAGCAGGAGGGAGAAAGTCTCAGAACCTGGAGAGTGGAAGAAATACTTCTGTCGGCTTTGGTCATGGCATCGGCCCTCCGAAATGAGACAGCGTATAAGTAGTCAGAGAGATAGGAAACTTCGAAACAAATTAAGAACTGAATGGCAAAAGTTTTCACTGACAGAATGATAGAAATACATCAAAGGAAAGAACTGGTGCATTACTCAAGCATATGTATACATACTGGTGCTATGCTGCTAAATGTTCAGCAACCAGATCTACAAAAAAAAAAAAATTATGCATATATATGCACGTTTATTATACATTTTACCAGGAATAAATGCTTGATTATTTTGATTGCTAGCTCTTCAGCAAAGAAGCTGCTCATATCATTGACCTATGAGTTTAAATTTGACATGAATACTGGTTGCTATTTGCCCATACATTAACAAGTGAAAAGAAAGCGATACAACAAAGACATATGTGAGAACTTAAATAATTCATGAAAACATGCATGACTTCTTTACTGAATCAGATAAAAGGTTTTAAATACTGGAAGAATATTTCCTCAGTTTTCCATGCTCTTCACAATGAAATAGTCACAGACACAACACACTTTAAAATTTAACCCATAGTATTACTGTTTTTCCATAACTTTCTTAAGACTAAACAAGCAACAGAATAATAAATTGAGCCCTGATTGGTAGTGTTTGCTTACTTCTATGGTATAAATACCGAATACCGCCACCAAAACTATTTTAAGCTATCAAGGAGATGTCAGTGAATGTAGAGTTAGAAAGAGATACACAGTAGCACACTATTATATAATTATTTTCCTTACACAGATTACTGGATATAGATAACCATGTGTATAGAAAATAGTTCTTCTTATAATTAGTGGTCATAGGTAGTCTCTGTTGTCCCCCAAATTCCTAGTCCTCATGATCCTTTTGAATCTGATGGCTCAGCTATTTCTGATCATGCTTAGGTGGAATCCTTCGGGGGGCTGAGAACCCTCAGAAGTCTTGATGTCTTCCAAGCATGGCAACAGTAGTTAAGGGAGAACGTTCTCCTCTTTCTGGCCTCTAGGAATCTCTACCCTCCTAGATTTTGCTTCTCCAAGCCCCTCTCTCTACTCCCAGGCTCCTAGCAAAATCCCAGCACAGACTTAAGCTTTCTTAAAGAGCTTTCACCACAAGAGCCATTGATTTCCCCACACTTCCTTCCTGCTAACATCCCTGACGCAAGGAAATTACAAAAAATGCCTCCCCTTCCAGTGCGGGAAGGAAAAGAGAACTCTGGAAAAATAGCATAAATTCAATCCAAAAGTTTACCTCAACTGAGTAGTGTATATAGCTGAAGCAAGTCTTCAGTTTGAGTGTCTACAATGGAACCACATTTTTTCAGCCAATAAGGTATTTGACTAGCAGTTTTTGGTGCAGTTTTTTTTTTTTTTCCTAGTCAATTACTAAAATACCTGTGAAAACTCAACAAATATATGAACATTTATAACCAGATTCAGGGAGGAATAACTACTAAAGATAAGACCTGTGCAGTAGAAATAAAGATTATAGTCATTGGTCAATACATCTTTTGCTGCATAAAACAAAATAAACCCTCTGGTCTTAGGAGAACACGAAAGGGGGAAAAAAGATGAAGCCTGTGAAAAAATATTATAGGAAAGAAAGGAAGGAGATATTATACATGAAGGTAACATAGAGCATAGCACATTACATGGGTGTCCACTGGTAATAGTAATCACAATAATCATTATAACAAAAAGATACAGAGGAAGATTGTATCAGTGAATTTATTATCTATGAGTTTATTCACTGTAGGGACAAGAAAAAATTTTAGACAATAATTTTACATCTTTAATATGATGAAAAAAAGCTTGACCTCTAATAAGATACAGGTTCCAGAAAGCAATAAAGATAACTAAAGGAAAGGTTTCAAGATTTACAATGCAAAGGTAGCTTTTAGAAACTACTTAGAAGGCAAAAGTGCCACTGCAGAAAATGAAACTTGTGACATGGAATGCAGACCTGAAATTTCTTCTTAGATTGCAGGAAAAAAAGACAAAGGTATGAAAGTCATTAAAACTAAGAAAATGTACAGTTTTAAAATATTAGAAGTACAGTTTTAAAACTACAGCCATTTCCGGAGGGAGGAGCAAGATGGTGGAGAAGCAAGAGACCAAAATATCATCCAGTCCCAGGAGTTCAGCTAGATAGTTATCAAACCATTCGGAACACCTACAAACTCAACAGGAGATAGAAGAAGAGCAGCAATTCTAGGAACAGAAAATTGACCACTTTCCGGAAGGTAGGATGTGGAGAGAAGTGAATCCGAAGCATCGGGAAGATAGACGTCAGGGGAGGGGTCAGCTCCCAGCAAACCGTAGAGCAGCGGAGCACAAAATCAGAACTTTTAGAAGTCTTCTCCGCTGAGGGACATCGCTCCAGAGGCTAAGCGGGGGGTGGAGCCCTCGCGGGGACAGTATGGTCACAGGACCCGCAGGGTCCCAGAAAGACCAGGGGTGCCTGAGTGCAGCGGAGCTCCCAGGTATCAGAGCGGGGAAGCCGACTGCAGAGACGGAGCCGAGTAAGCTCGGGCTTACCTTAAACCGTGATCCACGGCACATTCGGGCCACTGCTCTTCAAGCAGGGACCCCACAAGGGGCAGATCCGGAGAGACCCCCTCCTTCCTCCTCCGGGAGGGGCGGCACGGGAGTGCACTACAGGAATCGGCTGGGTTTGGAGACTCCAAACTGGCCGTGCACCAGAGATAGAAACACTCGGTTACAGGCCAGGTGAGCTTGGAGTGCGGCCGGAGACCAGGGAGATGGGAGGGATTGACTGCTTTTCTCTGAGGGCGCACTGAGGAGTGGGGCCCTGAGTTCTCGGCTCCTCCGGGGCCGGAGATTGGGAGGCCACCATTTTCATTCCCCTCCTCCAAAGCTGTACGGAAAGCGTTCAGGGAACAAAAGCTCCAGAGAGCAAACCCGAGCAGATTGCTTAGCCTGGCCCCCGGCAAGGGCGGTGCAATCCTGCCTCAGGCAAAGACATTTGAGAATCACTGCAACAGGCCCCTCCCCCAGAAGATCAGCAAGAACATCTAGCCAAGACCAAGTTCACCGATCAAGAACTGCGGAACTCCAGAACTAGGGGAAAACAACACATAGAATTCATGGCTTTTTTCCCATGATCCTTTAGTCTTTCAAAGTTAAATTATTAAAATTTTATTTTTTTATTCTATTTTTTTAAAATTTTTCCTCTTCCCTATGTTAATGCTTTTTAACTATTTTATCGATACCTTTTTAAAAATCTTTTTAAATTTTCATTGTTATAGTCAAATTTTATCCCTTCATTGTATTTAACCTTATTTTTTGTATACATATAGGGTTTTTTTTTTCTTTAAAATTTTGGGATACAATTTCATCTAATAGATCAAAATATACCCTAAATCTAGCTCATGGCTTTATTTTAGTCTCCAGCCTGATCACATTCTTTCCTCTTTTTTTTCTTTCTTTTTTCAAGCAACTTCTTATCTTATCAATTCCTTTTTTAGAATCTTTTTTAATTTTCTTTTTTTTAATTTAATTTTATTTCTTCAGTGTTCCAAGATTCATTGTTTATGCACAACACCCAGTGCTCCATGCAATACATGCCCTCCTTAATACTCGCCACTGGGCTCACCCAACCCTCCACCCCCCTCCCCTCCAAAACCCTCAGTTTGTTTCTCAGAGTCCACAGTCTCTCATGCTTCATCTCCCCCTCCGATTTCCCCCAATTCACTTTTCCTTTCCTTCTCCTAATGTCCTCCATGTTATTCCTTATGCTCCACAAGTAAGTGAAATCATATAATTGACTCTCTCTGCTTGACTTATTTCACTCAGCATAATCTCTTCCAGTCCCGTCCATGTTGAAACAAAAGTTGGGTATTCATCCTTTCTGATGGAAGCATAATATTCCACTGTATATATGGACCATATCTTCTTTATCCATTCATCTGTTGAAGGGCATCTTGGCTCATTCCACAGTTTGGTGATTGTGGACATTGCTGTTATGAACGTTGGGGTACATATGGCCTTTCTTTTCACTACATCTGTATCTTTGGGGTAAATACCCGGTAGTGCAATTGCAGGGTCACAGGGTAGCTCTATTTTTAATTTCTTAAGGAATCTCCACACTGTTTTCCAAAGTGGCTGCACCAACTTGCATTCCCACCAACAGTGGAAGAGGGTTCCCCTTTCTCCATATCCTCTCCAACACTTGTTGTTTACTGTCTTATTGATTTTGGTCATTCTAACTAATGTAAGGTGGTATCTCAATGTGGTTTTGATTTGAATCTCCCTGATGGCTAATGATGATGAACATTTTTTCATGTGTCTGTTAGCCATTTGTAGGTCTTCTTTGGAGAAGTGTCTGTTCATGTCTTCTGCCCATTTTTTTGACGTGATTATCTGTTTTTTGAGTGTTTAGTTTGAGGAGTTCTTTATAGATCTTGGATATCAGCCCTTTGTCTGTAGTGTCATTTGCAAATATCTTCTCCCATTCCATGGGTTCCTGCTTTGTTTTGTTGACTGTTTCCTTTGGTGTGCAGAAGCTTTTTATCTTGATGAAGTCCCAAAAGTTCATTTTTACTTTTGTTTCCTTTGCCTTTGGAGACATGTCTTGAAAGAAGTTGCTGTGGCCAATGTTGAAGAGGTTACTGCCTATGTTATCCTCTAGGATTTTGATAGATTCCTGCCTCACATTGAGGTCT
>CM052898.1:126820325-126845829 GCA_028534135.1 Potos flavus
AACTCTATGGTCAACTAATCTTCGACAAAGCAGGAAAGAATGTCCAATGGAAAAAAGACAGTCTCTTCAACAAATGGTGTTGGGAGAATTGGACAGCCACATGCAGAAGAATGAAACTGGACCATTTCCTTACACCAAACACAAAAATAGACTCAAAATGGATGAAAGACATCAGTATGAGACAGGAATCCATCAAAATCCTTGAGGAGAACACAGGCAGTAACCTCTTTGACCTCAGCCACAGCAACTTCTTCCTAGAAACCTCACCAAAGGCAAGGGAAGCAAGGGCAAAAATGAACTATTGGGACTTCATCGAGATAAAAACCTTTTGTACAGCAAAGGAAACAGTCAACAAAACCAAAAGACAACTGACAGAATGGAAGAAGATATTTGTAAATGACATATCATTAAGGCCTAGTATCCAAAATCTATAAAGAACTTATCAAATTCAACACCCAAAGAACAAAGAATTGAATCAAGAAATGGGCAAAAGATATGAACAGACATTTCTGCAAAGAAGACATCCAAATGCCCAACAGACACATGAAAAAGTGCTCAACATCACTCAGCATCAGGGAAGTACAAATCAAAACCACAGTGAGATACCACCTCACATCAGTCAGAATGGCTAAAATTAACAAGTCAGGAAAGGACAGATGTTGGCAAGAATGCAGAGAAAGGGGACCCTTCCTACACTGTTGGTGGGAATGCAAGCTGGTACAGCCACTCTGGAAAACAGTATGGAGGTTCGTCAAAAAGTTGAAAATAGAGCTACCCTATGACCCAGCAATCGCACTACTGGATATTTACCCCAAAGATACAAATACAGTGACCCGAAGGGCCACATGCACCTGAATGTTTATAGCAGCAATGTTTACAATAGCCAAATTATGGAAAGAACCTAGATGTCCATCAACAGATGAATGGATAAAGAAGATGTGGTATATATATGCAATGGAATACTAAGCAGCCATCAAAAGAAACGAAATCTTGCCATTTGCAACGACGTGGATGGAACTAGAGGGTATTATGCTAAGTGAAATAAGTCAATCAGAGAAAGATAATTATCATATGATCTCTGATAGGAGGAATTTGAGAGGCAGGGCGGGGTGTCGTGGAGGTTAGGGAGGGAAAAAATGAAACAAGATGGGATCGAGAGGGAGACAAACCATAAGAGACTCTTAATCTCATGAAACAAACTGAGGGTTGCTGGGGGGTAGAGGGGTAGGGATAGGGTGGCTGGGTTATGGACATTGGGGAGGGTATGTGCTATGGTGAGTGCTGTGAAATGTGTAAGCCTGATGAATCACAGACCTGTACCCCTGGGGCAAATAATGCATAATATGTTAATTAAAAAAAAAAAAAACTACAGCTATTTCCGATTGTGACTGAGCTGCATAAACTTGATACTTTAAACACACACACACACACACACACACACACACACTCCTTAGTATCAGAGAGACATCACTGAAAAGAATTTAAATGGAGCTGTGAGGTAGGCCGAATAATGCCTCCCACAAAGAAGTCTGCATCCTAATTCCTGGAACCTGTGAATTTGGCAAAGGAGAATTAAGGATGCAGATGGAATTAAGGTTGCTAACCAGCTGACTTTAAAATAAGATTATTCTAAGTTCTCTGGATGGGCCCAATGCAACCACACGGGTCCCTAAATGTGGAAGAGGGGGGACGCCTGGGTGGTTCAGTTGGTTAAGCGGCTGCCTTTTGCTCAGGTCATGATCCCAGGGTCCTGAGATCGAGTTCTGCATCAGACTCCTTGCGCAGCAGGGAGCCTGCTTCTCCCTCTGCCTCTGCCTGCCACTCTGCCTGCTTGTGCTCTCTCTCTCTCTCTGACAAATAAATAAATAAAATCTTCAAAAAAAAAAATAAATAAATGTGGAAGAGGAAGCAGGAGAATCAGTGTCGAAGGCATATGATATTCCAAAGATTCATTGCTAGCTTTGAAGACAGAAATGAGCCAGAAGTCGAGGAATGTGGGCAGCCTCTAAAAGCTGTAAAAGGCAAAAAGCCAGCTTCTTCCTGAGAGCCTCCCTCCAAAAGGAAGCAACACTGTACACATTTTGTTTTTAGCCCAGCAAAACCCATTTCTTACTTCTGACCCCTAGAACAGGAAGATAATAAGTTTGTTTTGTTTAAGTCATTACATTTGGGGTGATTTGTTACAGCCGAATAAGAGACAAATACAGCTGGAATAAATCCTACATAGTACGCAGCCTGTGTGCCTTTCATATTCATCACTGTCCCTCCTTCTTACACCCACAAGACTGTCTTTCTGTCACATTCATATTCTTTTTCTTCGTGCATCATTTTTACAAGAAATATGTGATAAATTTTAAAGTCACTATGATGAAAATCTTCCAGTACATACAAAGTGAACAGAATAGTATAAGGAGCCTTCAGGTACCTACCACCCAGCTTCCATAATTATCAATATTTTGTCATTCTTGTTCTGTCTAATCTCTACCCGCTTCAACCCTCCCCACCCAATCAATTTATAGATGCATACAAAGTGTACATACACATATCTGAAACTTGGAATGCACAGTTCTTAGCTGCACATTATGATAAACAGATACATGCAAGTAACTCAGATCCCTAACATTTCCATCTTCCTAAAAATTTCCCTAATGTTCCTTTCCCACTCCCAACACCCATTTTCCCATAAGTGGAACATCCTCTTTTGATTTCAGTATATCTGTTAGACTGATTTATGTTGTTACATGTCCAGTAGTTGTTTCCTGTTTGGTGTTGAGTAGTATTTCCTTGTATACATTCATTTATCCATTTTCTTGTTGATGCACATTTGGTTTGGTTCCAGTTCTTGGCTACTGTGAATAAAGCTGCTATGAACATTTTTGTACATGCCTTTCTGTGCACAATATGTTTTTATTTCTCTTAGATAAGTCTGTATGACTGGAATTGCTAGACCAAAGGGGAGGTGTATGTTTGACTTTGTAAGAAACTTCCAAATATTTTTCCAAAGTGGTCATGTCATGTACATACCCATCAGCAGTGCCTGACAGTTCTGGTTGTCTCACATGCTTGCCAAACTTGGTATTGTCAGTCTTTTCAAGGCTAGTAATTTTAGTGAAGATACTGTGTTATCTCATTGTGGCTTTAATTTGCATTTCCTTGATGACCAAAAACATTGAGCACTGTATGTGTGAGCACTGTATATGACATATATATATATCTTCCTTTGTGTAGTGTTTGTTTGAATTTTTAACTGGATTGTGTCTTAGTCCATTTGGGCTGCTATAACAAAATACCATAAATTGGGTAGCTTGTAAAGACAGAAATTTCTCACAGTTCTGGAGGCTGGGAAGTTCAAGATCAAGGCGCCAGCATGGTCTTATTTTGGTCAGTGAGAGTCTGCTTTCTGGTTCATAAGTGGTCTTTTTTGCTATAACTTCATAGCATGGAAAAGTTAGGGAACTATGTGGGATCTCTTTTATAAGAGGCTAATCTCATTCATAAGGGCTCCCCCAACATGATTTACGGCCTCCCAAAGACCCTTAATTCCAACAAAATGGGCCTTAGTACAAACATTCAAACCAAGTTTTTTATCTTGTTACTGAGTTGTAAGAACTTCTTAAATATTCTGGAAATGTATACGTTGTCAGATAAATACTCTAAAAATATCTTCTCCAAATTCAATGTTTGTCTATTAAATTTTCTCAGTGTTGTTATTTCATGAGAAGAAGTATTTTATTTTAATGAAGTCCAATATATCAATTTAAATTTTGTGGTATTACGTTCTGTGACCTAAGATATCTTTGTCTACTCCCAGGTTGCAAAGATATACTATGTTTTCTTCATAAGATTTATAGTTTTTATTTTTACATTTAGTGCTATGTCCCAGTTTATAAAACTTTTATTTATGTATACTGATTTTTGTATATGATATAAATTTATACTAAATTTTATGTGTAGCATATGTAGGGTATATTTTTTCCCATATAGATACCCAGTTGTTTTCACATCGTTTATTGAAAAGACTTCCATCTTTATTGAATTGCTTTGATGCTTTTATCAAAAAGCACCAAATTGACTGCACAAACAGAGATCTATTTCTGACCCCTCTAATTTGGTCCTTTGATCTATTTGTTCTTATCCCAATACCATACTGTCTTGATTATAATATTAAGTCTTGAAGTCAATTGATTATAAATACTCTAGTTTTGTTCTTTGTTTTGGACATTCTAGGCACTTTACTTTTCTATATACATTTTAGAATATTTTGTTAATTTCTATAACACATACCTGCTGGGATTATGTTGGGAATGGGCTAAATACATAGACCAACTTGGTTCTAATACCTTGGCAGCCTACTAAGCAAACCAAAACTTAAGCCTTTAAATGCCTTAAGGTGAAGAAAGCAATATTGAGGGGCACCTGGGTGGCTCAGTGGGTTAAAGCCTCTGCCTTCAGCTCAGGTCATGATCTCAGGGTCCTGGGATCCAGCCCCACATCGGGCTCTCTGCTCGGCGGGGAGCCTGCTTCCCTCTCTCTCTCTCTCTCTCTGCCTGCCTCTCTGCCTACTTATGATCTCTCTCTCTGTCAAATAAATAAATAAGATCTTAAGGAAAAAAAAAGAAAGCAATATTGATAAATTACTGAACTCTACATCTGAAACAAATCATATACTATATGTTGGCTAATTGTATTTAAATTAAAAAAAAGAAAGCAATACCTAAGGGAACCAATCACAGTCAACTAGACTTTCCCAATAAGGCAATCATGTAAATAAATAATTTCCTTGCTTTTGCTTCCCTGTCTTCTCTATAAAAGTCTTGTCCCTGGCTCCCGTTGATGGAACGCTCCTAATCAATTCTGGCTTAGCACTGCTTAATTCAAATCAATTTTTGATCAAATAAATGCTTACAATTTTTATTATGCCTCAGTTTATCTTTAATCATCAATATCATCAATAATGATATTGATTCCAATCTTTCACTATTTCATACAATGCAAAAATAAACATCATGTATTTGTTTTTGCACATGTGGGAATGATTCAGTAGGCTAAATGCCTAGAAATAGAATTTCAAAAAAAAGGGCTTTGTGAAATGTAAAGGTGACCCATATATGAAAGGGGTTACCATTATTTGGTTTCTCTTATTTTTTTTATAAAACAACTGGGACGTAACAGTAAAAAAGAAATTTTTGCACAACTCTGCAATCCTGAAAAAGCTACAGTTTGCACAGGTCTATATAACAAGTTCCTATCTGGACCTGCCATTAAAACAGTCACAATAAATATAATAAAGAAAATCCCCGGTAGTCCTGCATTTGGGAAGTTTACTAGCAATGATTGGGTCTAATACTTGGCTTTATTGTGAATGGATGAATACTGATTTAGGATTCTGGCGATTAAGGGAAAAGGAATTGGGGGAGGGGTGCCCTTGAAGTGAAGGGGGGGAAAGGCCCTTTGATTTTGGTTCTGGTTAAGCCAGTAATTGACTTCATTAACTTTCATGGGCCACATCCCTTTTATGGGTCCCAATTTCCTCATAATACACAAAGAGTGTCAAGGGAAAACAGTATTTAAAGTCATAGAACTGATTCAGATTAGGTAGGAAGAGAATGAAGATAAAGAAGGAAAGGGGCCCAGGATCTCTGAGATCTGGAACCCTCCTCCACTGAGAGGTTTGGGAGAGGAAGAACCAGCAAAGGAGAATGGGGAGTAGCAGCTCCTGGAGAAAAAGTAAAATGTTATGTCCCAAAAACCCAGAGAGCCAAGCCAACTAAGAAGGAGAGTGCTGATTACCCAACATTCTAAGCTAAATGCTGAGGTCCAGTGGCTACTGAGAATATGGACTTGTTGGAGGCTTTGGCACAAGCCATTTCAACAAATTAGTGGGATTAAAAGCCAAATGAAAGTCATTTAAAAAGTGAATGAACAAGGGCGCCTGGGTGGCTCAGTTGGTTAAGCGGCTGCCTTCTGCTTGGGTCAGGATCCCAGGGTCCTGGGATCAAGTCCCACATCAGGCTCCTTGCTCAGGGGGAAGCCTGCTTCTCCCTTTGCCTCTGCCTGCCTCTCTGCCTGCTTGTGCTCTCTCTCTCTCTCTCTCTCTCTCTGAAAAATAAATAAAGTAAAAAAAAAGTGAATGAACAAAAAAAGTCATTTTCGACGCCTTTATAAAGTGCACAAACTTATTCCAAACCCACGGCTGCTCTAATTTATCCGAGCCCTTCTCAGAAGTGACCTTCAGACGGTCCTAAAGCACTTAAAACAATCCATGACTCTTTTTGCTTCCCAAGATTTGTCTGAAAGTGTTTTGTAAACAAGGACGCCAAACAAAAGAGTGGGGCAACCACTGGTTTTTATTATTTTATTACACTATCACTGTACTCATTTGGTATTACGTAAGCTCCTCCACGCTCCCTCAATACCTACATTTTCTTAAATCGGTAGCCGATAGCCGCCCAGTGGGAATATCAATCTGCTTTCCTCGCCCTACACCCTGCCAGTCCCTGCCGAACTCTCAACTCCTCCCCTCTCCAAATCTTTGACCTGGGAAACTCAAATTTCGTAATTCCAACCCGGAAACAGAGAGGGAGGGAAAGGGTGAGGGGAAGCGGAAAGTGTTTCTGGACGCTCTGAGCGAGAGCACTACTCCTCCGCGGACCGTTTGTGCTGCCCTCCTAGGAAGGGTGGGTGGGTGCCTGTTTTTCTGACGGACTGAGTACGGGTGCCGGGCGGGCTCTCACGGAAGTCCATGCGCCATTGGGAGGGCCGCAGTGGCTGCTCTGTGCCCTTGTTGCCGAGGGCTTCTTCCTGGGTCATTCCTGGAGCAAGGGCCGGACGGGGGCTGACACCGGGGCTCCCGCGTGGCCCTGTCGGCGCCCGTGTGACCTCCTCGCCGGCGGGATGTGGCGACTACACCGGGCCGCCGTGGCCTGGTAAGTGTGGGCTCCGACCTGGCCCCGTTATTTCTGGGGCCTCCGAAAAACCGAGTTATTTCATCACTGCCTCCAGAATGTGCACGTAACTTTCAGGCCAGGCGGAGGGCGGTTGGAGGATTCCGGGATATTTTTGAGGACCCGTAGTTACGGGAGCCCTGACCCGGCTTACCTGAGGTGCCGGCTGCAGTACTGGCCTTTGTTCCTGTCCTGTGCCACTCGAAGATTCTGGGCTCTTTTCATTCTTGGCCTGTCTCTGTTGTCCTTTTGTCCCTGCCTCTTTCACCTTTTTGTCCTTGCTGTTATCGCTGTCTCTGGCTGCTTCTTGTTTCTGCCCTCTACCTCCCCGGCCCCTGGCACTATTCATGTGTCCCCCTCTCTGCCTCTCAACTCTTTCTTCTACCTCCACGCCAAGTGCACATTGCTCTTGCGGGTACTTGTTTTTCTCCCAGAGTGAAGAGGGCTCTGCCTATTGTCCTGGTCGTCTGAGTAGACTTGCTTTGGAGTCTGATCTGGGCAGTGACGCAAATGGTGTCGGAGATGGTGATTAGAGATGCCCTCTCAATAGCAGCTTTTCAGTGATTAGGGAGGAAGACTTGCTTTGGATGAAAAGTGATGAATACAGCACCAGCTTTCTAATCACACTGTTAGTGCTGCCCTGGCCTGGTTTAATCTCAAGTAAAAATCTTAGGATCTTTTCATTTCTGTGGGTTACTATATACATTTTACTAAGATTTAAATTTGACTTTTTATGTATTTGTGTTCTAATATCCTTAGATACTTTCAGGCTTAACTCATTGTTGCAGGCTGTTGATAAGAAGTAAAATGCATCAAATAAGGTTGGAAAACTTGGTTTTCCTGAATTAGCCTCTAAACACCTGTCTTGAATTTTTTTCATAACGTTATTTAAAGGATGTGGGTAATTTATAGTTTGGGTTTTTTTGAAAGATTTTATTTATTTATTTGACAGAGAGAGAGAGATCACAAGTAGGTAGAGAGGCAGGCAGAGAGAGGGGGAAGCAGGCTCCCTGCTGAGCAGAGAGCCCCATGAGGGGCTTGATCCCAGGACCCTGAGATCATGACCTGAGCCGAAGGCAGAAGCTTTAACCCACTGAGCCACCCAGGCGCCCCAATTTATAGTTTTTATAAGGAATAGAATCCATTTTTTTATGAAGGTTGAGTCTAAATTTAGAACTGGATGACATACAATAGTTATACTCAATTAGAATAATTGAATAGCTATTTCTAATTTTATGGAATTTGAGTTTCTGAGTAAATCCACAGCCCTTGATACTGCAGTAAATTATTTACTACCTTTTTATTTCTACTCCTCCCTGTTTCCTGGAGAAACATACCTAATGTTATTTAAATAAAAAGGGAAAAGACTTTGCAGAAAAGAGCATACTTCATTGGAACAATTGAGACATGTAGGAAAACTTTAAAATTTGAGCTTAAGAACAGACTGATTAATAACTGATACTTGTTTATTCAGGTGGTTGCTGTTGGGCTAAATTGTTTAAGTTATTATGGACTCCATAGAGTCATGGCTTAAAAGTGTTTATGTTGATAGCACAGTTTAGCTCCCTTGCAGAAGTAGACATGTGGAAGGTCAGAAGCCTCAAGCTCTGGTATTTATTTTTTGCTGTATTTCTTCTGCATGTTTGTTATGAAGGAGTACATTCAAATTCCCATTCTTAAACAGATGGGAACATAAACATTTTTGATATATCTAAATACATACTCACGGACATATAAGAAGATCAGTGACCAACATTTATTTAGGTGCAATAAATGTTGAAAAAAAAATTCGTATTAGGAGATGATATATAGCTTAAAAGAGATGATAGATGAGAGACAATACATGATTTCAGGAGTCATGGGGGGATTATTTTGCATCACATTGATTTTTAGTTTGGCCAAATATAGAAGTCTATATTAAAAATACTTTTCCTTCAGAACGGTAAAGGCCTTGCTACATGTTTTTGTAGCATCCTTTGTTACTAATACAGACTCTCAGGACAATCTGATTTTTGTGTTTTTGTAGGTATTTTGTTTTTCCCTTCACAGGAGCTTTCAGGATCTTGGCCTTATCTTTAATTTCTCCAGGCTTTGTCCTTGAGAAAGGTGTGGGTCCCCCCCCCTTCAACCCCCACCCCAAATCTGGCTTGGTACTAGTGGGCCTTTCTGTAAAAAAGATTCTTTCTTCAGTTCTGGGAAGTTTTTCTTCTTTCTTTATTTTCTTCCTTTCATTTTTCCTCTTATTTTTAGACTCCTGTTAGATGAATTGGTCTTCTTAGATTGATCCTGTATGTCCATGATTTGCAAAATATGATCTATGCTTACATATATTTTTTTAAAAATAGTAGGCATATGCTACAATATGTGCATATACACACTTATTTTTGAATTACATATATCTCTGTATTACTTAATTATTTACATTGTAATTCTACCCTAACGTAATCTTAAAGGATGAGGTACAAAAAAATGCTGTATCTAGAAGCTTTGGTACTTTCTTCCTGAATTCCAGTGAGTCGTTTTGTGTATCCTATGGGACACATTCCACACACATCCTCACTTTGGATACCACTTCTCTGAGTCACTTAACTTTTTTCTCATGGTTTTCACCTTTTTTCTTTATGTTCTAAGTTCCCAGGAGTTTCCTTAATACATTTTCTGGTGTTGCTATTCATTTATTTTAATTGACTATTACAGCTTTAATTTCCGTGAATTCCTTTCAAGCATTTATTAAACTCTTAAAGACATGTATAATTCACTAAACTTTATAATAGCATCTTAGCAATAGGACTACTTGGATCTTGAGTTTATCTATTTGGATATGTATTTGGATTAAGTCCTTTTTTGAAAAAAAGCAAACAACTTTTGAGGGATAGAGGCTACTCATTGATACAGTAGTAGAGGTTAGTGCAGTTAGTGTTGAAATGACATTTATTGAGCACTAACTCTATGGTCATTGCTAGGTTCTTTGACCTTTTGTTTTGTTTTGTTTTGTTTTTGCTATTCTCCCAATAACTCATGTTCATTCAGCGAATTTATTAAGCATCTACTACTTGTGAAGCATTGGGCTAGGCTTTAGAAATAGAGTGAAAAGCGAAACAGGACCGCCCTGGCCTTATGAAAATTGCAGTTTACTGGTAGAGACAGATATTAATCCAATAATTACACTGTTAATACCAACTTTATGTGCACTGAAGAAAAAGTACAGGGAGCTAAGAACTGTAGCAAGGGACTTGAATTAGAATGTAGGTTCCAGGAGAGGAGGGAATGCTGAGGTGAAACCATTTGTGACCAGAGTTAACAGGAGTAATGGGAGTTAAGTAGGTAGAAGAGTTCGTCCAAGCGCAGTAGGTATCAGGGCCTCGAGGTGGGAAGAAGTATGGCACAGTCGAGGAGCTAGATGAAAACTGGTCTGGGTGGAGCTGGGAGGTGAGAGGGAGAGAGGCAGGACCAGACCATGAAGGGCTTTATAGACCAAGAGTTTGGATTTTATTCTGAATGTAGGAGGAGACATTGAGGAGTTTTATGCAGGTGAGTGGCAGTGATCAGATTTACACTTTAGAAGAGTGCTCTGATTGTGCTGTGGAGAACACCGCAGTCGAGACTGTTACAGCAGCCAAAGTAAGGAACCGTGGTAGTGGAGATGGGTGAAATGGAAGCTTCGAGATCTATGTTGAAAGTAGAACTTAAGGATGAGGAAGGTATCAAGAATGAGCCCCACGCTTGTGGCCCTTGCAACTACTGGACAGATGTTTTTGCCATTTCCTGAGATAGGAAGTACTAGAGAGGGTCAGGGTTTGGGGGCAGGGAGGAAAGATATCATGGATTTGGACATTTGAGGTACTTTTTGATATCTAAGGGGTGATGTTCAGTAGGCAGTTGGACACAAGGATCTAGAACTTAACTATTTGTATTAGACATAGAAGTTTGGAGAAATATGAATATGTATATGGTAATTGAGGAAATGGGTATAGATAGATTGACTAGGAAGAGTGACTAGAATGAGAAGAAAAGTAACTTTACACCTAAGTCCCATGAACTCCCAACATTTAAAAGGTAGTTGGGAAGGGGCGTCTGGGTGGCTCAGTTGGTTGAGCATCTGATTTTTTTTTTTTAAGATTTTATTTATTTATTCGACAGAGAGAGAGCGCGATCACAAGTGGGCAGAAAGGCAGGCAGAGAGAGAGGGGGAAATAGGCTCCCTGCTGAGCAGAGAGCCCGATGCGGAGCCCGATGCGGGGCTCGATCCCAGGACCCTGAGATCATGACCTGAACCGAAGGCAGAGGCTTTAACCCACTGAGCCACCCAGGCACCCTGAGCGTCTGATTCTTGATTTCAGCTGGAGTGGTGGTCTCTAGGTCCTAGGATCAAGCCCATGTTGTGCTCCACACTCACTGGGGAGTCTGCTAGGGATTCTCTCTCCCTCTGCCTCCCACCCTCCCTGCTCACAAGCTCTCTGTCTCTCTAAAATAAATAAATTAAAAAAAAAAGTGTGGCGGGGGTAGTAGTTGGGGAAGAGGTGCCTGAAAAAGAGTGGCCAGTGAGTAGGAGTAAAGCTAGCGACTGTCGGTGTAAAGGAGTTCCAGCAAGGAGGGGTCAGATATTGCTGAGAGAGAGAAAATGAGAATTAAAAAAAATGCCCATTGGAAGGCATCAGGACACTCAGTAAGGGCTGTTTCACTGAAGTGATACAAATGGAAATCAGGTTGGTTTGGCTTTTAATAGAATAGCTAGAACGGGAAACTGGAGGGTTTTTTTTTCCCCTCTCTTCTTTAAATTGAGAGAGGCTTGACTAGTGATTCCTAAAAAGGCAGAAAAAATTCAGAGGAAACAGAGGGATTTGCCTTTGAAGGGAAGAGGAGTACTTTAATCTCACAGGGCTCAGGGTTCAGGGCTCAGGGGACAGGGGGAGCTAGAGGAGGGTGGGCGTAGATGCAGTAGGAAGCAACAGCATGTCTCCTTCAGATGGCTTCCATTTTCTCCAGAAAATTGCAGGAAGTATAGGGAGAATGTAGGAGGGTAGTGGAGGGTGGAGAATAGTCCTAGCAGAGAGTAGAAGAATGAATTGGTAAACAAAGTAAGATTGTCAGGCGTTCTTAGGGGCCAAAGTGTGATGTCTGTCCCTTGGGTGCAGTTTTCTTCAGTAGTGCTTCATTCTCTTGGTACAGGCTTAAAGTGATGAGGTTCATCCAGCGTTTGTATTTTGCCAGACAAGCATAACAAAAAGCCAGAGGGCAATTGAGTTTAGAATATTTGCAAAAGAGTCATTGAAACTGTGAACTATGAACTATTTATAAGTTGGATAAGTAGGTAAATAAATAAGGTGGAGACTAATAGGTTAAGAAGAAGATAGAAGGATCCATGACTTGGTTCTTCAGGTAGGATCAAAGATGGTTGTAGTGAAGGGGTGAAGGGGATTATGGTCTGGGAAGAAGATAACTTGGATTAGTGATTCTGGACAATAACTCTGATGTACCTATTATCCCGTTTTAACAGATTTAAAAAAAAAAACCGAGGCTTTGGTAAGTTCATAATTTACCCTTGATTGCACACAAGTAAGCAGTGAAACTATAAATGGAACCAAAGTTTATCTGGCTCAAAACACTAAGTGGCTGTAAGGATAGAGCTGAAAGAAATTTGAGCTAAATACTATGAATTGTATGGGGCTAGTCCCCCCCAGTTGGTTTGGCTCTTGATTTTTTTTTCTATCTGTAAGTGGTAATATTAGTCTCCCAGTAGAAATGTCAGGATTACTATTTGCTCTTTTCCCTTGATTCCCATGTCTAGTCCATCATTCTGGTATGTCTTTCCCTTTCCTTTCCCAGTACTGCCACCTCAACTCACTGTAGCGTGTTCCCTTATATCCACGCAACTGATACACAATCACCTTATCACTCCCCAAATTACCAAAAGCTGGGTGGCTTCAGCAGTAGACATTTATTTCTCACAGTTTTTGGTGTGGGTCAAGGTGCCAGCATATTTGGTTTATGGCGAGGACTCACTTCCTGGTTTATAGACAGGCATCTTCTTTCTGTATCCTCACATGAAAGAGGGGGACAGAGAGATCCGTGCTCTATCTCCTTATAAGGGCACCAGTCCCAACACAGGGGCTCCATGTCCATGACCACATACAGAGCAAATTACCTCCCAAAGGCCTCACCTCCAAATACTTCATGTTGAGAGTTAGGCTTCCATATATAAATTGAAGGAGGACACAAATATTCAGATTGTTGCACGTTGCCTTTAGTATCTTCTTTCATTACTCTTTGATTAATCTTACTCTACTCAGAAACTTTCAGTTGGGTGCCTTATATAGAGTTAATGATTTTTCCTTAATTTCTATCCCTGGGCTATCTCAGGATCCGGAGACCTAGAGGAGAGGCCAAAGAATAGCTATTCTAAGCTGTTGGAATTTTTGTGCTTAAAAGCAGGTTTGCATTGATTTTGTTTCCAATTTTACTGACAGCGAAGAGCAGTTAATAAAAGAGGTAAATGAGAGGGCAGGAGTCCCACAGCCTGGGTTTGAATCCTATCTGTGTGGACTTGGGCAAATTATGTATGTGTGCCACCTTTTCCTCATTGGTAGGATGGACGTAATACTAGTATTTTCACCATAGGATTTTTAGCAGGATTAAAGGACATAGTACATGCTGCAGCAGCGCCTGGCATGTAATAAATGGTTAGTAAATGCAAGGTGCGGTCCGACATAGTGTGGTTGGTCACATGCCTGCCAGTGTGTTTTCTCTCGTGCATATTGCTCTTTTTATATCATTTCCTTTGCACTGTTATCCAGTCTGATCTTTGTCCCATGCTCTTTTTTTTTTAGTGAGGTCTGCCAATCCTTAGTGAAACATAGCTCTGGAATCAAAGGAAGCTTACCACTACAAAAACTGCATCTGGCTTCACGAAGTATTTATCATTCACATCATCCTACTTTAAAGCTTCAAAGACCCCAATTCAGGACATCATTTCATCAGTTCTCCTCTTTAACTAACTTTCCCTTACGTAAATTGAAACTTTCTCCAATTAAATATGGCTACCAGCCACGCAGGAATTTTTGGCCAGCGAGATTAGCTGCAAGACTCTTAAAACTTCGCTATCTCATACTAGGATCTGCTGTTGGGGGTGGCTATACAGCCAAAAAGGTGAGTCTAATTTTCATTGCTTTTTCAATTATTTTAGCATGATTATTTGAAGGTTTTATAGCACAAATAATTTTTCTTTAGTGCAATAGAATATAATTTGATACTTAAAAATGTATTGTGTGCTAAATTGTTTTAATGGTGCTAATAGAAAAATGTTCTGTGAATCTTGGTTATACATATAGGAGATGAGAATGGCCCTAATGATCACTGGACTGGGGTGAGGTCACCTAGGTTTGATTTTCAGCTTGCCACTTAGTAGCTCAGACAGGAAAAGTGGGTGGCATGCTAACACCACTTTTTGACAGCCTTGGGAATAGAGGCAGGTGTCCTGACCCCTGGTTTGTCTTCTGTTCCACAGGTTGAAGCCAAATCATGAAACCTGTTTGAAATAAGATTGTCTTTTGAATTTTTACATTTTCCATATTTTGTAAAGGAACATTTACATATTTTATATGCTTGCCAACTAATTTATATTTAGAAGAGCCAAGGCTACTTAGTTTCTAAAACATTTGAACATAATACATCGTTCTTAGTAGATTAGCGTGTTTTAATTAGATAAATGAAAGTAGTTTTTTTCTGTTTTTGTATGACATTCAGAGCATTTGATTGGCATACTTTCTTTTCTTTTAGACTTTTGATCAGTGGAAAGATATGATACCTGACCTTAGTGACTATAAATGGATTGTGCCTGACATTGTGTGGGAGATTGATGAGTATATCGATTTCGGTCTGTATCATCAACATTAAAACACATTTCTTGGTAGTACGTTTGGGAAAGAGAAATAGTAGTATTGAGAGTTTCTTAACTCATGAGCTTACTGTGTAGCAGTTTTATTTGAATGATAAAAGTAATAGAATATCAAAGAAAAAATTGGTAGGAAAAAAATAATGCCCTCACCCATCACTTTCACATAGCCACCACTATCCTTGGGGACATTTTCTTTTTATTGCAGCTAGTCTGTGTGTGTGGTTAATATTTTAGAGCCATAGTGAACATACACTTTTGTTTCTTATCTTTTGCTAACAAATTTGTCAGCTAAGCAGCCTTCCTAGACATCATTTTCAGTGTTGTGTGTTATTACCCAGAACAGATGCACCATGACCCACCTAACTAGTTAATTTTGACTAGCTCCCTTGTTTACCTCCACTCATTGTAACCAGGTCCCTAAAAGCCTGCTATGTGTCTGTAGTAATTTCTCCCCATAGTCAGCCACTGTTCCCCTTTTTCTATAATGGGTACATGAGAAAAAAGTATATTTGATAGTTCCGTTTGCCAAGATTAAGTTACAGTAATTAAAAAAAAATTTTTTTGAATGAAATTATTTTCCTCAGCCTCTTTTTTTTAGACGTTGTCTAATTTCTTAGCCTAGGTGTATATGGGGGTGGAATTAATCTCTCTATGTACTTATTCACATGGCGTTTCCTTAAAGAGAAAACCATGCTGCATTGACAGAGGAACCTGCAGGAATTTGATGTATTCTTTGAGTATTTTTCTAATATTCATGTGGAGAGCTTTCAACGTTGATGTATTTGCCAGTAGCACAGTGTGGGACTGAGGGCCTGGATTCTGAAGCTGGCCTGGTCAGGCTTGAAGCCTGACTCCCCACTTCTTTGCTGTGTGTGCAGGTCCAGCTGCTTAACCTCAGTGGCTCAGTTCCTCACCTGTAAAGTGGAGTTGATGATAACTGTTTTGTAGGTTGCTATGAAGATTAAACAGGTGAATGCTTTTATAGCACTTGAACAATACCTGCCATATATTCTTATTTTGGGAATATTTATGTGTTTTGGTCTTCTGCAGAGAAGCCTGTCCTAATTCAGAAGATACTGTAAAGCTGTAAACAAAAATGAATACTCTGACCATTTTATAAATAAAGCTAGCAAAAATAAAACCAAAGCTTGCCTTGGCTCTTAGACATTTATTTCCAAATGGTAACAAGTGTGAATTTTCTGAAGGTTTGTGAAAGGACAGAGAAAAGTATTGGAATTTTGTTTCTGAACTTGAACTGAGATTTCAGTACTTTTTTTAAGTTTGGACCAGGTGTTACAGGAGGCGTTTTTCTCTTTTTTTCTTTGATTCTTGGCCTCTTCGCTGTGACTTTCTCCTTAAAAGTACCTCTGATTCCAGTACAGTGTTAACATTGGTAATATAGTGCTTCTGTTTCAAGGCATTTAACATATAGATCAAAGCTGTCCATCTAAGCCAGACATTTGGTGAGTCTTTTTAAACAAATTTCATGGCTCATGGAATATCCTCAGAATTACACATTGTTCCAGATACATGTAGCAGTTGTGGTTGTAATAGGGAGAAAAATGCAAAGACTATTTTAATTTAAATTTATATATGACACTTATATATGATATTATTTAAATTTTATCAATGTTTTAATAGTGAAATTCTTATTTTGAGAATTTTTTTTTTCGTCTTCTCCAGAGAAAATTAGAAAAGCACTTCCTAATTCAGAGGACCTTGCAAAATTGGCACCTGACTTTGATAAGATTGTCGAAAGCCTCAGCTTATTGAAGGACTTTTTCACCACAGGTAAGGAAGGACCTGTTTGATCTCACTTAAAATGTCAGAAACCGCAGAGGAAAAGTACTGAGATGTATTCATTGTTGATTCCTATCTTTTAAATGAAAACAGTACAAATGAAAAACGGGTATTTGAAAAAAAGACAAAGTTTTGGTGCTTTCCTTGGTGCTTTGGTTTTAAATTTTGGTTAGTGCAACAAAATGAAAATTTGTAAGAGCTTAAACATGCTTGTCTTTAGTCAATGAGGGAAAAAGTATCTCTTGTTCCTGACAAGTAGATGAGACTTCCTATGTGCTTGCTTTTCATAATTGGTTAGAACCAATTTGGTGATTTTAAAACAAACTTAATTATGATGGACCATAATGAGTAGAATTTACTGAGGTTAATCCTGGTGTATTTGCCCAATTCATGCCCTGTCATGATATAACTCTTGAGATCTCAGACATATTTATTTGCTCATTCCTGTCAAAGTTTACATTTCTATTTCCCCTTTTGCTGGTTTTTCACAGGTCACAAATTGGTTAGTGAAGTCGTAGGAGCTTCTGACCTACTTCTCTTGTTAGGTGTGTAAACAGACATTTTTGCTGACCTTAACATGCCTTTTAAATGCTTCTAATAAACTAGTTGCAAATAAAATTGCAGACCAAATTTATGCTGCTTATGCTGAATTTTAAAACTCCAGAACTATATTGGGCAAATTCCTTATCTTACAGGAGAAAATAATGGAATAATTATTTTGCAGTAAAACTAAAATTCCTAAGTATGTATCTATAAGATTAAAACTATTAGAAAGTTTTCTTAACCAAAATATTTTCTTGAAATATCAGTTGATATGATTGTTTCTGATAATTGAAATGAAAAGTAATTTTAGTTTGTCTCATCTGTCCTGTCACAGTTGACATTTTAAATTTAGTTTGTTACTATCTGTGGTCTGTAATGGCAGTGGTAAATGGCTGAACTGTAAGTACTCTCATGGAAAATAATCTTTATCAAAAATTGTCTTTTTTTTATTGTAATTTTCAGTGACATTTTAAACACGTCATATAATATTTAAAAAGGTTCTTTTTTTTTTGCATAGGTTGCCAGTATGTTCCCTAAAATAAGAATAGCTTTTAATTTTCAAAAAAGTGATTTTGCTCTAAAGATCTACTTGCCTTTAAAATAAGTTGGAATTTGGGCTATTGACAGCAATGGGGAATTTAAGGGGCTGCATATTTATCTTTAAGGTTCACCTGGAGAAACAGCATTTAGAGCAACAGATCATGGATCTGAAAGTGACAAGCATTATAGAAAGGTAAGTATAAAGGAGAATTCTTCACATAGGTAGTCTTGAAAGAGATAAAAATAGTTTTTACCCACCTGGAAGATTTGAAAACAGTAACATCTGAGGAACAAATATAAAAGCATCTAAGTAGAGATGTTTTTAATCTTGGTACGAAGTGGAGGTACTATGTGACAGTTTTGGGAATATTATTGGAGAAGCCCGTTTCCTTCAAATATGCGCTATGAAATATTAGTTACAAGCATTGTTTTCAACAAAGGGCTTTATTGTTTAACATGTATAGGAAAAGCTGATTAAGTAAAATAAGCAGGCTTTTCTTTTCCCTAGGACTTCTCAGACCTTAATATACTTGTGTGCATTGTGAATCCTGGGGAAGTCAAAGTGTACAGAGTTGTCCAGATTTATTTAGCAACAGAACCTTTTTCCATGAAATACATTCTAGGGACTGCTGTTTCATGGCATATACTTAGGGGAAATATTAAGGGAATAGGAAATGGGCTCTTAGAGGATAAACTGATTCTCTCACATTAATAGTCAACAATTGCGTATGGATTTATTTTGGTTATGTCAATTTCAGTACTTGTGTTAAAATCCATATGAAAGTTTTGGCAGAATTGCTGATGTAAAATAACGTATGCATTGCTCTTTATTTATATTCATATGTTAACCTGACATTCTCTTAGTCTTTGTTTTTTTCATCTTTTGGAATTGGTGAGAGTTAACTGATTCCTTGGAAGTTTTTCTGAAATAATATTTATATAAGTAGATATCTGAAAAAAATATTTAATGAACATCTTAATAATGAATATTAATGAACATAAATATTTAATATTTACATAACTTTTATACTGAAGGTTATTATGGTTTTTATAAATTGAAGGGAAATAATTTTATGTTTATTTGGAAGGCAGAAAGAAAATAATTTCTGTGCGTAGGTTTCCATCTCTCTCCTTGTCCTTTAACTTTGAACTTTTTATGTGATATTCCAAGTTTGAATTCTAGTATTTCAAAGGACTTTTCTCTTGCCTTTTAACTAGATCTTTTGGAGAAAACGTTTTAAAATGTGTGTGCACGTGTGTGTGTGTAAGTCTATTTGCCTTTTAACTTGATCTTGTTTGATACCTTTTCCATTGACATTTTAACAAAAGGAACACCCTTCACATGCTACTGGGGAGAAAAATTTGAATAGCAATTAGCCTATTATGCAAAGCTTATTTTGAGCCAAGGCCATGTCCCTTAATGCAGGTAGACTTAATGTGCAGAGGACAGCTAATCTAAAGAGGGGAAGGAACCTCTCTTATAGAATTAGTAGTATGGTTTTAGTGAGGAGGCCTTGTTGCCTAGATCAGTTAGGGGAGGTCGACATCTTTGCTATTCTCTGGTATGGCCAAGGATTGCTTTGGTGAATGAAAAACCTATTTCAGGGTCTAACTCAGATAATCTCCTTAAAATCCTGCTAACATGCTTAAGGAATAATTGGTAAGTGATCAGGAGCTTTGTAGTAAAGAAGAGGCAGGAGAATGGATCTCTGGGAATAAAATTATATTCTCAGATGTTATTTTACACAATAGACATAAAAGTAAATTTACTGCTTTATTTTATAATTTACTTTGCTTGAAGGTAAATGTTCTCATATACTACTTCCTTTTAACTTTTTCATAATTTATGGTGTTTATCTTTCCCATTAAAAGCTCAGCCATTAATATTACTAAGTCTGGAGTTGTAATTAAGCTGCTTTCATTACAGTTTAAATTAAATTGTAGCAAATGCTAGTATAAGAATTTATTTTACAGGAAAAGTATTTGCAGCCTCAACTAGTGGTTTTAAATTTTGTTAATATACAACATTATGGGTTTCAAGGCTTGGCTCTTACCTATGATACTCTTACCTATGAGAGCCCCAGATCGAAAATGCTATTCAGAGTTTGAAGCAGTCATGGCTTAGCTTAATGGTTGTCTGGGTTGTACCAAAATTTCTGGCCAGACTTACACTACAAATGTAAAAGTAAATGTGTATCAGTTATTTTTTAAAGTAGTGATAAAAAACATTTCTACAGCTAGAACTAGGAAAGAGATTTGTCCTTTCTAATAGAAGAACACAAGGGTACCTGGGTGGCTCAGTCCATTGAGTGTCTGACTCTTGGTTTCAGCTGGGGTTGTGATCTCCCCATCTAGAGATGGCGGCCTGTATTGGGCTCCCCACTCAACGGGGAGTCTGCTTCTCCTCTGCCCCTCCCCCTACTCATGCACAGGCACTCTCTATCTTTCTCTCTCCTCCTCCCCTCAAATAAATAAGTAAATAATTAAAAAAAGAACAGGAACAATTAGGACCTTTCAGAATCAATTGAAGTGAAAATGATGGAGTTGAGAGAATACAGATTCAGATTGTTTGATTTGGGTCAGACAGAATGAATAGCACAATGAACCGATTACCTATGGCACGCAGTCTGGGGTCACTAGACTTTTAGGTACTCTGGAAAGTTGTAATTGAGGTCTACCAAAAGTCTACAGAAAAGTGAAAAGCATGTATTTCTGCATGATGCTGCACAGGCTAACTAAACATCAAGTTTCTTTGACTTTGCCTGGATGTATATCCATTCAGTTTATGGACAGTAGTTATTTACATCATGTTGACCAGAAGTTCTGATACATATTACCAAATTTAAAAAAATGGAAAAATATCAAAACCACTTTTCAATAAATGTTGTTAATCAGAAATTTTAGAATTTGTATCCACTGAAGAAAAATATTAGAGCCCTTGATGTCAACTGAGTAATATCCTTGAGACCTTCAGAACCACCTGAAGGCAAATCAAGAATTGAAGTGATGAGCCTATTTTAGTGAATTATTTACAAATCTGCGGATTTCTGTATATCAGTCATAACATAGATAGGTGACAAGAGCACTTAGTGAATCTCCTTTTCTAGATTCAGTGAGATTGTCTGCTACTAGTGAAAACTAACTTGCTAAATGAGACAGTTATTATCTGCGCTTTTGTTTTATCATGTTTTTGATTGGTCATAAACGTCTCACAGAAGTAAGCAATATGGTCATTCTGAAGGTTACAGACACATTTATAATTTATAGAAAATATTTGAATGACCTTTTAAAAGTCTAAATCATGAAGAGTGGTATTACTGTTTTAAGTATAATTATTAGGTAGTAATTAATGTTCTTCCTTTTCACATGTTGCTCTAATTCTTATTTTTGTGGTTTACTTCTCTTGTACCTCCCAGCTGAAATCTCTCTCTTCCCTTTTCTGCCAAATTTTTTCTCATCCTTAAAGCCTCGCTCTGTTATCCTCTTCATGTAACCTTGCATAACTATTTTAGTTCCATTAACTATACTCTTAACACTGAAAACCGTTGCCACTAAAACATTATTTTCTTCTGCTTGCATTCTTTCTATCAAAGAATCTCTGTCCTCAGAACACGTAGGATAATTCTGAGCTTTTAGCTAAATTGAGTGATTGATTTAACACAGTAAAAGAAATGCTAATTGAAGTAAATAAATTTCATTTAATACCAACAAGTAGGCCACAAAATCGTATTATTATATGTGTTCACTCGGATCACATGTGAATTTCCCTTGGCCTTTGATATTTGGCATCTACTGAGGAGCATAAGAATGTGAAAGTAGTACCTATGCTTGTTAACTATAATGAAACAGCATTGCTTAAGTAGGATTTATGTTTCTGGGATTCCTTAGGCAACAAATAATGTAGTAACTGTGGCAAAATGAAATTCCCACCACCAGCATCATCAAGCAACCACAGATCAGTAAACTTAAGTTTCCTGAGCTAACTGGCAACTATACTAGGTTAGAATCTTAGCAAGGAAGCCAACCCACTTGTGCACCGGAGTGTAGTAGTTTGGAAGCAGAGGGATCAGAGGAAGAAAAGCAGGGAAGATGTGCATGAAGAAAAATGGAATGGCAAAACAGACAGTCCTATTTTATTCCTTCATAAGCACACTGTCCTTTTATGTCTTTTAAGAAACATTAAGTACATACTGTGTACATAATACTGCTTTTTGGTAACAATTTATAACAAAGGGGATTTGGTAGGAATTATAATAATAATAACTATCCATAATAGACTGATTTATTCATCTCTTAAAAATTATGAGTTGTAGAAATTGTTCAAGTAGTAAAATAGGAAATGATATGTCTGAATAGAAGCAGGTTAAATAATCCAAATGGAAAGACATATTTCCTTCTGATATCCATTAATAAACATTTTTCCACTGACCATAAATACCTTGAGCAGTGGTATGTCTTACTGGGAGAGGGGAAAATAGTTGTTTTTAGCTAATCAAATAGAATTATTCAAATTTTGAAAAGTAGTTTAATGCATACCAGTATTTTTTGAATGGAAGGGAAAGAAGTCTTCACTTTCATAAAGTTCTTTTCTAGACCCAAGTTACTTTTAAAACTAATAAGGCCAGGGGTTGGCACTTTTCTGTAAAGGGCTAGATAGTGAATATTTTAGGTTTGTAGGCCCAAAGGTCTCTGTGGACTACTCAGCCTGCCCACCTTCTGAGTAATTCAAATATGCCTTCTGGTGTATCAAAGTATTACCATTTTCTTCTTTTAAATGTGGATGAAACCGGCTGGAGTCAAGGCCACTTTGTAAATAGACCATCATGCGAACAGGACGGTATCAGGCACAGACTTTGTAGTCACACTTCCTGCGTTCAGATCCTGTCCTTCCTGCTTTCTGAGCTATGTGATCTTGGTTGAACAAGATCAAACTCTGAGTTGCTCATTTCCTCTTCTGTAAAACGGGAAACCCCTGCTTGATAAGGTTGTTTTATGTATAGCCCTTTAGCACAAGATCTGCACATAATAAAACTAAACAAATATTGGCTATTAGGGTGATGATGATGACAATGATTATTATTACCTTACATTTTTAATCATCGTATGAGTTAATTGTCTATTAACATTATTTGATGAATTTCCTCCCCTTTTCTTAATTTCTGTGGAGTCTGTTCTGGGGATTATGAAAAATGGGAAAATAGATTATAGGGCTGATGTATAGCTTATTTACAGAGTACACATTTTTTTGGAAAACCAATTTGGATTTTATACTGGAAACTTCGTGTGCATTATTAGGTAAAAATAGGTGATAATTCGATTCATTGAAGGAACAAATGTGTGCCAAGCCTTTCTTTAGGTGTCAGCTGTAACACATCTCAAGTGTCAGGTCTTATTCTAGGTGGTAGGTATACAAACAGGATAAGGGCCTAGTTCTGCTATGACTTTTTAAAATGCTGTTGTAAATACAGTATTTTAAATGTACTCATATATGAATGACTTCTAAATTTCAGATTACGTAAAATCTTTCCTATCAAGAGGAAAGACTTTAAGGTTTTCACAGCATTTTTGGCTGATATTTTGGTTTCTAGAGTTACCACTGATTTTCTTGATCTAATAATATTTTAAAAATCTGACAATACTGTAGAAATAGGAGACTGTGAGAGTTGCAGTGTGAAATTGACAATAACTAGAAGATGTTTAGAGAGCATGTCATCTATAAGTAACTATCATCTGTAAATAACTATTGTTATTTACAACAATTATCTTTATATATAATGCATATGATTTTTAACATAATTACATGCTGTTTCTTGAGGGAAAAATGTCTGAGCTTGGGAAAATATTTATTGAACAAAAAGTATTTTGTCCATTTGTAGTCACGTTTCTTTCCCTTCCTTATTCCACATGGCCTTAGCTCAGAAGCTGTATTTAGGGTGAGATTTGATGCCCCACATTGAATAAAAATAACCTCCTTTAGTCATGTAGCATAGTATAAATAATTTTTTCTGTGTCTAATTCTTGTCTTCTTCCTGCTTTTTTCAGGAGGTAACAGTTAATTTCAACTACCTTCACATAACAGTGCTTCAGTAACAGACTTGGAAGGAAAGTGAGGTGTCACTGGAAAAAGGGTGTTTGCTTGTAATGTGATAGATATTAAGCATTTACCATACAGTTTGTATATAGATATAAGCAATGGATTAGGGGAGGGTATTTAAGCTATAAGTAAAAAAGAATCGTGTGCCTGGTAGACTAGCACAGTTAAGAAACGTGGAATATTTGCTCACTGCTTTGACATTATATAAGTTAGATTACTGGTGGTGTGTTAATTAAAGCACAGGTACACAACTACATTAGCCAACACAAGAAACCTTTAAAAGGATATTGTTTTGAGACATCTAAACATTTGGATGATGAGAAGTGATTATAGTAAATGATTAAATTAATAAAAAATAAGTTGGATTACTCTTCTTTCTGCTTCATGAAAAACAATCATACAAAAAATGAAAAAATGACAGATGATTAGGGAAATGATGAGGACAGTGAGAGTAGTTGGTTGGCATTGTCTTTCTTTGATAGATATATCCATGACCATAAAAGTATTCATTTAAAAGAGTTATCTTTAAAGATAGCCACAGGTTTTTATAAATATATTTTGTACTGTTGAATTTGGAAACAGATGTTGACAGTTCAGTTATGTCACTTGCCATTTGATGTTCTCTTGCTTGTCACACAGAAATTTCAATTAGGGGCGCCTGGGTGGCTCAGCCGGTTAAGCGGCTGCCTTTGGCTCAGGTCATGATCTCAGGGTCCTGGGATCGAGACCCGCATTGGGCTCTCTACTCAGTGGGGAGCCTGCTTCTCCCTCTCTCTGCCTGCTTCTCTGCCTACTTGTGATCTCTCTCTGTCAAATAAATAAATAAAATCTTTAAAAAAAATTTCAATTAGTTTCATCCTTTGATGTATAGTAAGTCAACCAGTTTCATTACTCTTGGCGTAGCTTAGTGTATTCAATCTAAGAATCAGACAAAAATTTCCCACATTATATGCTAATACTTTCCCTTAATTTAAAATGCCTTACTGTTTGTATTTTTTTCTTTTCTGGAAAACTTTTATTTATAGTAGAAGTCTTTGGGTTATGTAAAGTTAAGCCTCTGGATGAGTCTACTAATTAAAATTTGACGTATTGCATGTAGCACTGGGTGTGGTGCATGAACAATGAATCTTGAAACACTGGAAAAAATAAAATTAATTTAAAAAAATTTGAATGTGGGGGTGCCTGGGTGGCTCTGTGGGTTAAGCCTCTGCCTTCGGCTCAGGTCATGATCTCAGGGTCCTGGGATCGAGCCCCGCATTGGGCTCTCTGCTCAGCAGGGAGCCTGCTTCCTCCTCTCTCTGCCTGCCTCTCTGCCTACTTGTGATCTCTCTCTGTCAAATTAAAAAAATAAAAATTAAAAAAAATTTAAAAAATTTTAAATGTAATGTTAACCAGCATTTTAGGAAACTTTCTAGTTGTATTATATAAAATACAATATTTGGACAATTGTTTTAAAAAACTCTGAAGCTATTTGAAACTGCCAATTTAGATTATTTTAATGAGTTTAATTTTCCTAGCTCTTCTTATTTTTATAATGTGGTAAAAATTGAGCCGTTGTTCTCCCAGAACACTGTTCTTATGTAAATTAAATAGTGACCTCATTCATTGGAATTTTACCTTTTTTAGGGTGTCTAATTGAAAAAATATTAGGCTTGTGACATTGTCAATTCTTAGTTGTCTTTTCTCCCA